>OZ020167.1:14339511-14602400 GCA_963971145.1 Sussaba pulchella | reverse complement strand
CGATCGTTTCGTTGCCGATCAAAAACATCGACGAAATTAATTACGACGTTGATTTTCCAATAAGAACATCGCCTTCGGGCGAAGAACGACCGAACAAAAATGACGCACGTTCGTGCTCGTCAAGATTGATCTCAGGTGCGAACAACGTAAAACAAACAACGACAACGCTCGTGCAACAAAGCAGCACGAGCAGCAGCAGTAGCAGCAACAGCAGCAGCATGAACAGCAGCGTGAACAGCAGCACGAGCAACAGCAGCAGCAGCAACATCAGCACCAACAACATCATCAATCCTTCCACAAATCCTTCCCACCATCATCATCATCATCATCATCATCATCATCATCATCAATCCACCTACAAACGCATAACCGATTTGTTCGCTCAAAAAAAAATCATCGACGCAAATTTACCCGATCTCGGCCTTGGCGATAAAAACGCATTGGCCAAAGAATACACGAACAAATCATCCCTAACGAAATTAAACACAGACGCGAGAAAACAATTTTTATCGAGTCTCGCTCCATTGTCGTGCGTGGCATCGACGACGTCCCACGAAAATCGCGAAGATTATTATCAATTGTCATCGAAACAACGATTAACGAGCAATACGATTGGAAACAACGTCACGAACAACAGCACAGGGGGTGGAAACGTCGGTTGCGTAATTTCCACGTTAAATCCGGGTAATCGCGATTCAACGGGTTACAATTCCGATTCTTCTTACAGCCTCGAAGACATCGATGCCGCGCTTCGCGGTGACGACGGAAATTACAAAAATTCCGGTGGTCCACCGGACGTAACGAGAGGCACGCCAACCGGAAGTGGTCCCGAAACAATCGACGCAACGACCGACGAACTTCTCGCGTTCGTCGAACAAGACAAATCTCGTAACGAACGAATAAGACGTCGTTACAACGAAATCGAACAAGATAAAAATTTTACAATTTCGTGCAATCGTAACGACGAAATATTAAAAATTTCCACAATTACCGACGATGCAACGTCGATCGTCAAATCATTGACGAATAATTCGTTCGATAAAAAAATTTTAACGTCGATCGACGGTGAAATGGCGAAAACGACGGGCAATGACGCGACGAATTACGTCGATGACGACGATGACGATGAATTGAACGATTACGGTTTTAATCGACGACCATCCGTACGCGGAATAAAACCGCAATTTGAAACAACGAGCGAAATCGTGCGACAATTGAGATCGCGCGGTGTCGTTCCGAATTCAATCGTGGAAAAATCACGCGCGAGTTTTCACGGTGTTTCTTGGCCTTGTTACGAAACAACCGTCGATGGTAACGTCGAAAAATCATCGTCACCGAGCAATTACGCCCTCGTTGGCGTTAAAAATCTCGACGATGACGAACAACGAGCGATCGTTAATCCCGATGGCGCGCAATTGCGCGAAAACAATACGATAAATCGTATTAATACGATGCAAAAACAGATTGACGATATTTATCAAACTATAGCGGAAACAACGGTAACGAGTGGGGTTAATCACGAACGTGGTTCTTACTTGGATTGCACTTTGCCACGTGCTTTGCCACGCGGTACGATCAATGATTCTTGTCATCGTTATTCCCTACACGAACAAATCGTTCCGCATTCGCACAAAAATGGTGGAATACATTTTCACGATCAACAACAACAACAACAACAACAACAACCGCAACAGACGCATTCTATAGCCGGTGGAAGAATGTTGCGCATTGCCGGAGGCGGCGATGGTTCTCCAAACAATTCAGGTATTTACAATACTTTTCCCGCAAAATCTCGAAGACCTCAAACCGTTGGTATCGCCAATTACACGTGCGGAACTATCGCCCAACCCCTCAATCAACAATCCACGAGCGAAACGACGAAATGTTATCGCACGATGTATTTAGTACCGTACAATGGCGTAACCGATCCGACTTATCAAAATATTCAAAGAATCTTGCCGCCTCATTCGTCACCAAATTACGCCGATCACATAGAACGTTATCCATATCCGCGTAACGGTAGAATCGTCGATCAAACGACGTTGCAGATGCAACAGCTTCAACAGCAACAGCAACAACAACAACAACAACAACAACAACAGCAACATCAATTGCAACAACAGCAACATCCTTTGGGACCGCAACAACCGCAACAACGTTATTACGCGAGAACGATTTCCGGTTTGCCCGGCAATGCAACCCCACCGAACGTTCATTCGCGCGACACCCCGTTGCATCTTCATTTGCATCCTCAAACGAACGAGGATTATCGTTATTCCTCGCAAAATATTGCTCTTCAACAACATTCGTTGCAACAACAATCGCAAAATCCCCAAATTATTCAACAGCATCAACATCAACCGCAAATTTCGTCGTCTTACAACAATTCACCGAATTCAACGAATTACGGGATTAATTCATCGTCGAGAACAAATTGTTCGTTGAATTCCGGTAATTCGGGTTACGGTTATTCGTTGATACATACGTCGAATCGGGGATCGGCGAGTGACGTACAAACGCAAACGATCACGTTGTCACCCGCGAATTCAACGGCTTCGACGACTTGCGGATCGGGAATCGTCAATGCTAATTGCAACAACGTTTGCGCGACGACGAATCACGTCGGTCACGTGACTTCCGCGTCGTTGGCAACGAATTCGGGGGTTCCGTCGTCACCCACGAAGATGCATCTTCATCGGGGCAATGCTGGTTGCAACGTTGCCGAACGCGGGGTTCCGGAGGGCGCTGCGAGCGCGCCTTCTCACGATTACGGACAAAATGGCGGTGGTGGAACTTCGGCGAACGTTCAAATGGGCAATTCTTTTCACGGACATGGGAACAACGTTCCACCGCCTAATACGCAAAATTCCGTGTATTACGCGATGAACGTTTGAACGTGAAAGAGGTTGCGAGAGGATTTTTCACAGGGTTTTGATTGATGTGGCGTGGAACGGAATGGTGGACATTTTTTTAGACAGTTTGTTTATTATTTATATTTTTTTTTTGTTCGAACAATTTTTTTTTATTATTTGGAGGTTTTTTTTTTTTTTGTTGTTTGAGGGAAATGTTTCTTATTGGGATGTTTTTTTTTCTTGTTTGTGAATTTTTTTTGTTGCGTGTAAAATTATTTTATTTTCGTTTTTTTTTTTTTTTGTTTCCATTTCCGTTCCACGAAATTGGAGGAATGGATTTGAAGAGCCTGCGGGACAGCCACGGGCTGATGCTGCTGCGGCTGCTAGGGGGCGAATCCAACCGGCACGAGAGAACCACGGTTCCGTGCTTATTGATTTCTCTTTGACGGTGAGAAAGAGACGGAGAGATGAAAAATTGTATTACCCGGGGTTCGGACGAAAGAACGTTTTGACGTTGTTCAACCGGTTGTAAATTTTATTCCCACAAATTCGATTTGGGGGTTTTTTTTTTCTTCTGGTTTCGTGTTTTGATTTTTATTTTTGTTGTAACTTGCGGATTCGCGGCCAGAGGTTGAATTTTTTGATGCCGCGGGATTTTTTTGCGGGATAAGGGTTTTCCGGGAAGGGACGATTTGTTGTTTTGGGAAACGCGGAATTGCGAGGGAGGCTCCGGGGTGAATTTTTTTTTTGGTTTTGACTCGTGGGCGAACGGATTCTCACGTGATTCCGGTTAGTGCATACACAGATTTACAGACACCGGCGTCCGATTGGATGAGAGAAACATTATTTAGAGAGTGCAGAAGGAATATATATAGTCAGATACTCGGAATTGAACATATATGTTTTGTATACAGATTCACATGCGATCGATCGAACGGTATTTGATATTTATGGCTGATACAAGATATATATAACCCCTATACCGTAAATATAAATTTATACGCTATTTACTGAATTATATTTATTTATTGAATCATAACGATTATTCGAGTGAACGAATTTATATGTGAATTCGTGGGTAAATAATCAGAGAAATAACCTAAATAGATCGATATATGAATTATGATTTTGATTATGACATAATAATGATAATAATAATTATATTATTATAATAATTATATAAGTAAATGGTGATTATTATTATTATTCGATCAAATATATCTATAAATTATGATTATGATGATTGTATTATAATAATAATTATTATTATATTATGATAATTTACATATAAATTGTATTTAGACGGCATAAAGGTTATATATATATCATAAATAAATATATATATATATTGAGTAAATATAATATTTATATATATATATATATATATATATATATATATATAATTATTATAATATTATATAATAATATAATATAAAAATAATATAATAATATAATATATATATCATATTATATTATATAATAATATAATATAATATATATATATATATTGTATATATGTATATATTATTATTATTATATGATATAATAATATATATATCAACAGTAAATATTTATTATTTATTACCAAATTAATCAATTACCGTTCGACTCATCGTACATATGAATTGCCTATATATTTCATACAGCCTGTATACGGAATACACATGTTCTGCTCCATATATATATATCTTTCACATACTCTACGTATATTTTTTCAACCTGAGCAGACCCACGAACGAGCCGAGGTCAACGGATGTTCTCGTCAAGTTTCATTTCCGATAACTCGCGGAGATCCATACATACACGTGTCCATACATACCTCGTGGGTTCCCGCGACATCGCCACAATGCTTTCGATCGGTACATTTTCACGGACGAGAAAACGTTTAACGACGATTGTCAACGAAAGACACAAAGCGACGTCGATGCCGATAACGTTCGCGTTCGCTCTTGCGAACGATAGACACGCGGAAAAATCGTGGCGCAGTTCTTTGTATTCGTTTTTCCCGGTCACGATTGGAAATCCATGCGGCGAGGGAGCGTTTTTTTCGAACCCTCGCCGCCGATCCGGTGACCCCGGATGTCACGGGGATGAAGACAAAAACCCTTCGCGATAACCGCACGAGCGAAGAAATAAAAAAAAAGAGAAAAACGTCGCGACGGCAGAATAAAAAAAAAATTACATTATTTTTGAAAAATTGCAAAAAAAAAAAACTAGGAATGTTTTTTAAAAATATTTTTTTTATTTTTTATCAAAGTCCAAAGAGTCCAAAGGTGCGGCGATACCGAAGATCGTTGGATCGAAACCGTGAATAATATGTAACATAGGGTTTCGAAACCGAACGTGAATGCGATTGAAGTTAAAACGTTGAATTGTTTTTTCTTCGATAATTGTAAATAAAAAAATAATTATTATAATTATTACGTAATGGAATTAACGTAGGAATTAATACGAATTATATCGGGGGAGAGGTTGAACGAGGCAATGTGTAATCTCTTGTATTTAAATGTATTTTTTGTTCTTGTGTTTTCGTCCCTCTCTCGATCGAACGACCAAAAGGATTTTTCGAGCGGCGTAAACCGATTGAAAAAATTTAATGAACGATAATGAGACGGGCGTGGAAGTGGAATTATGATCGTTAGTCGAGCGTTTGATGTTTCGGACGCGTGGATGAAATTTGAAGTCTTGCGACGCGTCTTGGATGTCGATATTTATGAGCTGACGTCTCAGAATTATCGTGAGAAAAATATTATTGTACCAAATATTAATATTATTATAATCGGCCGGTTTGGTCGTGGCTATTGTATTATCATTTGTTTCTGAGTGTACTCGATATCGAGCACGAAGATCGATCGGTAGTCTCGTGGACGAACCTTCGCCATTATGGTGAACAGAGAAAAAATTGTGAGATCGAGCAAAAAAATGTTTGTTAATTTATTCGTCCAATTTTGTCGAGGAGGGGATGGTAGAAGGGTTGGATGGGTTGCGAACGAATTTTGATTTTTTTTTTTAAACCATCGCGTCGGCTCTCTGATCTGAGGTTTTATTTATTTGAACGAAAAAATGTTTTGATGATAATCCACGTATTTGGAAATTGTTGACAGGATAAAATCATGGAATTTGATGCGTAATGCGTAACGTCTCTCTAATTTGGGAAACATGCGGGAATTAATATTCGGCAAAGAAATTAAATGTTAATTCGGATTATTTTTGAATTTAATTGAAAGAGTTTTTTAAAATGAATTGAAATATATATATTATTTTATTTATTTATCATGTTGTAATAATTTTTCACTTAATTCATAAATAAGCTTTTTAATTTATAAAAAATTTTTTATAATTTAATTTATAATTTATAGATTAAACTTTTTGTCATGTCGAACACTTTTTTCGTTTTTTTTTTAATTTCGTTGTTCCAATGTCGTTTCGTGTATCAGACTCTCGCCTACCGTAACGATTTCGCTCCGAAATATCGACAAAAAAATAATGACCAAAGTTGTACAGATGTTAGTTGTTGTTGCTGTTGTTGTTGTTGTTGTTGCTGTTGTAATACGTAAAGTTTTCATTTGTAGTTAAGACACATTAGGCGAAGTTGGTGGGGTCGAACGCGAGACGACTATAATTTTTTTCAAAATCGCCTTTTTTTAATCAACCATTATATTTTATTTATTTATCAATTATAGACAGGAATATTAATTTAACAAAAAATAAATTTGTTCGAGAGCTTGCTTTTTACTTTATCATAAAAAAATATAGGTTTTTTATTTTGAATTTTTGAGGAAAAAAAATTATTTAAGGGACTCGTATGTATTGAAAAACGTAGTTAGTGACGATAATTATTGGTCAAATCGGCGCGTCTAATTAACGAATCAGCAGCGATTGAAAAATTGTACCAAGACAGAGAGCCTGCGCCAATATTTTGTTACTATAATTTTTGAAAAATGTGTACAAATAATCCAGTCACTTTTATATTACGTACGAAATACATACATCTATATATATATATATATATATATATAGTACGTCGGTCGGAATAAGAACAAATAGAAAGAAAAAGAATGAACGAAAAAAGAAGAAACATAGTTTAGGCACATAATGAGACGACGGGCTTTGAAAAACATTCAAGACTGCAATAATTACAACTCTGGCCTATTTGATTAACACTAGATAAAACCTGTCTTTAGATCCGTAGAACATTTTTGAAAAAGCAACCGAAAGAATTTCAACTGTTAGACGTTAAGAAAATAAATAATATTAATAATAATAATTATTATTATAAAATAAAAACACAATAAGTATTATATAGTTATGCGAGAGACTTAAGAGCGATTATTGAACGTTGTACGATGCAATTGTACCGAGAACGAAATATTGTTGTCATATTTATACAAATAATTATTTATTTATATTTTTAGGATTGTATTATTATTTTTTTCGAAAAAAAAAAATTGTTTTCAGTTACCTTTTTATCAGTAAACATCATTCCAAAGATCTTTTGATTTGATTCTTTTTTTCCTATTTGTAATTTTTTTTCTTCTCGACATTGACCTATTTTAAAAAAATTTTTTTTTTTATCGATATTATTTTTGTTTGATCACGTTTTATTTGGTCGTCACTCGTGAATTATTGATAATCGTTTTAATTGCGATTGAATTGCCCGCGACGGAGATAATTCGCCGTAAATGCAGCGAGAAGTAATCGTCGCTGACGAAGGAATCGTAATGTTTATTAAATGGCGGTACGTGTGATAAGATCTGAGGGAATTTCATACATATATACATAAATATATATGTCTGTATTAGGCCGGCTCGAGAAACAAAAATGTCCGATTTCAAACACCATTTGGAATCGGAATTTTTTGTATTACCCTACCCTAATATATATGTATATATATATATCGAGTAACGCGATTTGGGCGTACGTACGTAAAAGGTATATAAATACCGTAATGCACAAATTAATTTAAACGGGCCTTTTTTTGCCGAACTCAAAATTGTTTAGGATTGCGAGAACGGTAAAAATTGTGCGGTGTCTCGTGGTAATGTCGTGAGAATAAAATTACGGTGCGATTGAGAATTTTTCGAAACGGTATAATGATTGCAGGAGGGGGGGGGTGATTCTTTTTGGGATATATTTTGTAGATACCAAAGTCGTAGGTACCAAAGTATAATAATCGATGAAAGCCGAAGCTCTTTCGCGTTGGCCAACGACTGGTAAAGAATAATTGTATTTTCAATTATTAAAATATTTGGGTAATTTTTTCTTCGTATAAAAATATGTAGATTATTTTTTTATTCACTCCAGCAATTTATTTCTCGTATTATTTTCTGGCCGATTCGATCGATAGTACAATAAATAAATCCCATTTTTGTATTTGAATTTTTTTTTTTTTTTTTTTCGTGTTTTGGAAATTATTGTTACGCGGTAAAGTGCCAAATATCGTTTAAACGTAGACGAAAATATTAATATATTATCCGAGGAGTCGTAGATTGACTCCGATAAGTTATTCCGTTCCGTTCGGTATTTTATCGTAGCGGCTACATCTACAGTTTATTGATGTTAAGATGATTCGCGCGGGTGCGGTCGACGCTCGAGTACCGACGAGAAATTTGTGAAAGATCGATGGATCATGGAAATTGTAATTCCGCGGGATCAAACCTTGACACCGCAGAAGGGGGGAGGGGGAGATTATTCAGAAGAATATATTGGCTACGTGAATAAATAATATCGAATCGTATAAATTTCTGTAATTAGCGATTAAATGAAATCGAACAAAACGCCAGCTTCGAACATTTTAACTTGGCCCAACTCGTGCGAGAGCTCAAAATGCAATTCATGGATTTGACGAGTTTTCGATCCACCAAAGAAAAATGAACAATAAAAAATGGAAAGACGAAAAGGAAAAAAAAAAAACCATCACAAGACTAATTGAGACTTTTGTTAACTATAAAAACGGCAGATTTATCATCTGCTCGTATTTTGTATACAGAAAATACTCAGCCTGCATTTAAAGCTTGAAAAATGTTTTTTTAATTAAATAATTATTCCAATAAAATATCCTCGGATCGATGAAAGTAAATTTGCCGAAAAAAAAAACAAAAGATAAAGGAAGAAAAATTGAGAAAAAATCGGCAGATTTCTGA
This sequence comes from Sussaba pulchella, assembly GCA_963971145.1. NCBI lineage: Eukaryota > Metazoa > Arthropoda > Insecta > Hymenoptera > Ichneumonidae > Sussaba > Sussaba pulchella. The sequence continues at coordinate 14,593,405 of OZ020167.1, read as the reverse complement.
GCTGTTCCGAGCACGTGAAACATTGTGAAAAAAAAAAAAAAAAAAAAAACATCCGTTGACGAATTGACGCAGGAGTATCGTTTAGCGATGTCTCAACTTCTATCGTAATTAATTTAATACTTAAGAGAACGCGTGATTGCGATCAAAAAATTTTATCGTAAGAATCTCGAATACATCAATTCGGATATTCTTCGCTTTAATTATTTAATTACGTCGCGCTTTAGGCGCACCGTTATCGAACGCGTGGGGAATAAATCCGCTCGATCTATAATGAGCCACGCCGATGGCGACAACAGTCATCCTCCTTCTCATTCCTTCCCATTAGTGGCGTAGAAACTTCGATTAAAAAACAACAAAAAAAAATCGTAGACGTACTATTTAGCGATTGAGATATTTTACGATAGAACCATGAATATTATTATTGTACCGTTACGATAACGCATACTATACGAAACGTTGGTTTGACGAGAAGAAAAAAAAGAAGAAAATAAGATGATTAAAAAAAAAAAAAAACGAAGAAACACGAGTTAGATACTTTTATGATGAATGGCCAAAAAGTGAGATAAACTGTATATATCCACTTAATTGTTAAATCGACTAGTGATTTTAGTGTGTAAATAAAAAGCTTTACTCACCCAATAGAACGTTTTAACGACCGTCTTTTTTTTACTCTCTCTCTCTCTCGATCGATCGATCGAGGGAATTTTTGCTGGCGGGGGCCATAAAGGTAAGAAACGAAGATTGGGACGACGATAATAAAAATAATAATCAGGCAAACTTGTTTGGAAATAAATTCTGTGGAAGTTTTAATATCGGTGTGATAATAATTGGTGTTCGTCGGCTTCGTTATCTGGAGAACTCGTGTTTGTCGGGAAAGGGAGGGGGAGGGGGGGGGGGGGGGGGGGGGGGGTGGTGTCCAAGCAGTCAACAAAAATGATGAAATTAAATATAATTGTTTGAATTATCGGACGATCTTCGGTGATTTATTGTACAATAAAATGAACTTTTAAAAATAAAATACGGATACGCGAGAAAAAATACGCACACGTGATACACCGCGGTTTTACGAATTTATGGGGAGACAACCAAATCGATGCTTCGGTGCGGCTTAAAAAAAACAATTATTATTCTTTTTTTCTAGCTTTTCTCAACCCTTCAACGTTAAATTACCGAATAATATCGAGGACGTCAAACAGGGTGGATTTCACCCAGTCAGTTTTCAAACACGATTGTGAGCAAACTATCCCTTAAAAATAGATGAAAAAATTACAGAACATGCTGTAAACATTCCACATGACGTACGAAAAGTTCATTTGTAAAAAATAAAATGGCAACGTGTTGAAAAAAATTCCTGAAGAGATAAAAACGAAAATTAAAAAACCGTCGATCGTCGTTTCACGATGGGTGAATTCCTCCCAATGCGACGGTGAAGGGTTAACCAACCCACCCAATCACGTGCGTCTCTTCTCGCGATCGACGATTGTTAAACAAGAATTTCCATGATTGTTCGATCTCTTTTTTTTTTTCAATTATTGATTTATTAAAAAATTCACATTAGTAACTTATCATGAAAAATGCCTTACTCATTATTAAATATTTGAGGGTCTGGCTCTCTCTCTCTCTCTCTTTTTCTTTTTTCTCTTTCTCTCTCTTTTTTCATCTTTCTCTTTCGTGTTCCCACCCCGCGGTTACAACTCACAGACGGGGGCGGGGAGGATACTTGCTCCAGTCCAAGGATAGTAGATTCGTTTTTGTTTATGCGATCGTAAAAAGTATTCGTATTCGATAATGTTATCCGCCCTAAACAAAAAGATTTTTCTTTTGTTTATTTTTTTTTTTTAATTATTTTTATTTATTTTTATTATTATTTATTTTTATTTTTATTTTTTTTTCTCGTGAACGTCGAAATGTATATTTGCGAGTCTCCGGTCTGAAATGAACTTCGCTATACGACCGAGTGCATTCAGTGGCATACACCTTGTACTTTCGATAATCATCGATCGAATCAATTCAAGATTTTACGGTTTTTTTTATCTTATTCTTCTTCTTCTTTCTTTTCCGTTCTTTTTCTTTTACGTTAAATCGTCGTTACAAAAGAAAAAGTGTATACTACGTGCAGCTTGAGGTAGATATGGCACAATCTTGAAAATGCACACGTCATTTCTTTTTCGTTCTACTTTTCCTCCTTTTTATTTAAAAAAAAAAAAAAATTTTTTTTTTGCGTTCTTCAAATTTTTTTTTCGTTCATTATTTTTTTTTTATTGCCTTCCGTTTTGACCTTTCTTCCGTTTCTTTGATATCTCTTCAATCTGCTTTCGTAAGTTTGTTTGTTTTTTTTTTTTTTTTTTTTTCGACTTTGGGTTCGACACGAGAATTGCGAGCGCGAACTCATTAATAATATACATGATTCTCGATATATTTATTGTGCAAAAGCGAATCTCCGTCTTTTTTTCGTTTTTTTTTTTTTTTTTCAATTTGTGTGTTCTTTTCCGCTTTCCGTGCGATCGCTAATGGATTTCGCGTACTGGAATATATAGTTTGTTTTTTTTTTTTTTTTTTACAAATTTTTCGTGTTTCATTTTTTTTTTTTCGTTCTTTTTTGACACCACTGATTCTCTCGATATATCGCGTTTTACCGTAGTGAATATTAAAACTTACAATGTAGGGCGTAACAAGCCAATTGTTCGACGATAAGAAGAGGAAAAAGGTGTGCAAAAACCTTTCTACAAAATGACACACTTTTTTCTTCTAACAACCTCCGGTGGCTCCAAGGCTGCGAGGATCGCTTCGTCAAATACGTTCTTCAGTCCTTTCTGCAATGTTAATTCGTATCAAATGCGTGACTGTCGATTTATTCGCCCATACACGGTGAAATTGATGTGATTGAAATGATTATTTAGGTTATTTTACCTGTGTAAGAGCGCTACACTCGACGTATTTAACGGCTTTGAGCTCTTTTGCCAATTTCTCTCCTTGCTCTCCCGTTATTGGTTTTTGTTTATTTTTTGCGAGCTTCTCGATGGTCGCAGCGTCGTCTCGTAAATCAATTTGCGTTCCGACAAGTAGGAACGGCGTCTTTTGACAATGATGCGTTATCTCTGGTACCCACTGGAATAAAATACAAATTAAAGAATGTCGAAACGGCTTTTGTGCGCAAAAAAAAAATTTCAATTTTAATTTTCTGATGCAAAAAATTTTGCTGATTATTTTTCTTCTCGAATAACAGCAGCAGAAGAAACTTTTCCAACAATTTACAAAATCGGGTATCTACCTTTTGCAATTCAAATAATTATCATATGAACGAAGATTTGCGGTTAAAGAATTTACAAATTTGTCGTATGAATTTTTGAACTCCTCGAAAGCAACAGAAATTGTAATAAAAACAAATCAAACCTTTTCTTTAACATTTTCAAACGACGACGGCGATACAACGGAAAAACAGACCAAAAATACATCGGTTTGTGGATAGCTCAGAGGCCGAAGTCGGTCGTAATCCTCCTGACCTGCGAATATGAGAAAAAATCATGTAACGATAAAATGACAAATTTTTTCTCCCGAACAGTCGACGTCTCCGCGTGTCTACGATCTTATCTCGATATCTTACCGGCTGTGTCGAACAGTCCGAGAGTGTAAGGCTCTCCGCCTATCATTACAGTCACCGCATAATTGTCAAAAACGGTCGGAACGTATTCCGACGGAAATTTATTAGTAGTGTAGGATATCAACAGACAAGTTTTACCGACGGCTCCGTCGCCTACTACCACGCATTTTATTGTCTGCATCTTAGAGCCGCTTATGTTTTCTTATATCCTGTTGACAAAAAAAAAAGAGAAACGAAAAGCTCCGTCAGTGATAATACAAAGATAATAATAATCAAGCATCAATAATGAACGAATAGGTTGTAAAATAACGAAATATCGAAGACTAATTTCTGCGAATCAAAATTTTTCTCAACATCAATCGCAACAAAAATTTCCCCGGCGAATATCTCGACCCGAGCTTGAATAATTATTCCACAGAACTGTTAATCCCCAAAAATTCACGAAATAATTAACAATCCACAAACATCGGTTGTGAAAAACTTCAAGCCTCCGCAGAGACGTTCAAATATCCGATATATCGCGTGATAGTACATAGCCGGAATTAACTATGCGTAGAGAAGAATGATAATGAATCAGTGACGATATCAGCTACTAGCTTCAGACACGACGACGATCGTTAACGCGCAGATCCGTCACGATTTTCGTGAAAACGTGGAAAAACGAATAAAACCGTGAAATTCGAAATCTCTCAGTTGATTCGGTAATAATCAACGAAATCGCGACAAACGCGTTACGTGCTAAATTGCACATATTGCATCGTGAAAAAAAAATTGTTTTTTTCGAGGAGCCATTTTGCCCGAGGTTTGGGAACAGGACACTCCATCAGTCGCGATCATAATTCAACGTTTCTGGTAACAATCAACGTCTCAACGGCCACGTAAGACCCACCGACGAATTGCGACAATGCCGGTTCACTCGTTCTCAACGTTTACAAAAATTCGTTTCAAATATCGCGTTTCATAAAAATAATTGTAAAGAAAGAAAAAAAATACGAGCAAACGACTCACAAGCAACTTGGGCGTCGACAACACTTCACTGTCACACAAAATTCCAATTACCGTGGCGTGGAAACTCGTAGGTTACTGCGGTATTCTTGTGCGACGCTGGCGACATCTGTCGGGAAATTGTTGGGCGAGAATGTTGGAATTGGTTGGAATTGCGGAGCGTCGAAAGCAGGAAGTTCGAAACGACGATGGCGACTCCTTTGGGGAATTGGGTGGAAGCTATTTGGGATATTTTTTGGGGAGGAGCTGTTTTGGATGGGAAAAAAATGGCGGCGGGAGTGGATAGCGCTGGGGATTTTCGAGATAGCGGGAGAGATGGCGGGTCGGGTTTGATCCGAAAGCGTGGATTTAGGATTGTCGATAAGCTGAATGAAGTTGTCCGATCGATTGAATTTGACTTCTAAAAAATGCGAATTACTGTCGGTAAATTGTTAATGAATAATTAAATTTGACCGTGAAGATGGCCGACATTTTTCAAATATCAACCGAGAATTTAATCATTAACTTTTAATTCTTGTAGACATTTTTTATGTAGGTTTGTCGATAAAGAAGATTGAATTCGATGCCGATTTGAGTCTTTCGAGTAGCCGAAAGCGTCGCTGCTGACGCTTGGTTACTGAATCTAAAGAAAATAATTGAATCTAATTCAGCCTCGTGGAATCCGCGCGTTTTCGAACCGCTGAGTTCAACCGTGCGGATCTTATTTCCATTACCGTCTTTCATATTCGTTTACACCTGACCCGGCGGCTCGTTAAACCGCGCGGACGCCACTACTTGACCACTGGAAAATGAGGATAGCATCTTTTACCTGACTGTACAAAAAAGGACAGACCTACCTGTATTAGCTATCTCTTTCTGCAGGAGTATCCGCGGCCCTGCAGCACGACAGTGCGCATTTCAGTTATACTTAAATGCATTTTCAGGGTTTCAACGGTCTCATCCAGGCATTCCAGCCGTGTATTTTATCTCTTATCAGCTGACCTCGCTCGCTAATATCACGGCAGGAATATCGCTTTCTCCGTTGTTTTTTTCAGCAGTCTTTGTCGACGTATGCAGGCGTCACCAGCGCCACCAATTATATTCAACCGACAAAATTATTACAATTCCAGCTGTTGCGTTCGACCTCTTTTGATTAAATCTCCATGCTTCAAAAACGATCCACTGTTATTCCAATTTTGAGGTTAGAAATATAAATCAAATATGCCGACCGTTGGAGTAAAACGTGATTTACTCTTCAAAGCGTTAGGAAAAACGTATTGTAAGTTCAATGCAATCCTCGTCAATGGATTTACTATCCTTCGCACTTCAAATGAGTCCATTTTCCATTTATTTGGGAAACAGCTTGATGAATAATCACATTTCTGATGGTTTCCAGCGGACGATGAGTTTCAGAGCTTGTGCTTCGCGTTTGGTTTGGAGCTGGACGAAGTTGTGAGTTGCAGGAATTTTTGGTGTCGTTATAATCTGTTCGAGCAACCACTTTTGATGTTACAATAACTTTTTTTTCTATTTTTTTTTTTTTCAAGACGACGGAGAAGCAGATGATATCGAAAGAGCAAGGAGCTGAACAGAGTTCAGGAGCCTCGGAAGAAATCATCTACAGGATCGATGTTCCGGCCAATCGATACGACTTGCTGTGTCTCGAGGGTCTCGTCACAGGCATTCTTATTTTCCAGGAAAAGTGAGATTGTTTCGTTCGTTTATTTTATTCAATTTTGGTCTTTGATCAATAATTTTGAAGGATCGTTATCTGCTTCCAAGTGTACTCACTGCAGCCTGGTCGATGTAGCGCTTTACCTTATAACGTTTACTTTAGCAAAATCGTAAACAATGTTTAGCAGCCAAGAACTATTTTTTTTTTTTGGCAATCTTGACCAGCGATAGAGATTGCGGTTTCTTCTCTTCCATTCCTCTTGCTCTCTCTCTTCTGTTTTAAAATTTTTTTTTAGTCATTTTAACTCAACCAAGAAATGAAAATAATTATCAAAATGACTGTATTAAAATAAAATTATTATGATTAAAATAATTAAACTAGCACAGAATAGTCCTGCGATTCCCGTAGACAAAATACAGTTCTTACAGAAAATTGGAAATTATATACATTTTCGTGCTTCTCTCCAGAAATAAAAGAAACGTATTCATTTTTTTCACATTAATGATCAAAACGAATGAGAAAAATTAATAAAACCTGATAGGATTCGCATATCCTACGCTCCCGATAGCATTCGCATACCTACGATGCAATTTGCTGTAACAAATATATTCGATTCATACAATAGAATGCCGTTGCCGCGCTACCAGGCTATCATTCCAAAAAAAGGATTGCAAGAGATGCGCGTGACGAGCAACGTAAGTAATCTTCATCGCGATAAAATACTCCGGACAAAAATTGTATTCTCACCCTAACATTTTCCACTCGTCATGGACTCGCGGTTTGTTTCTAGTGCAAACAAATTCGTGAACACGTCGTCTGCGCAATTCTGCGTGGCGTAACCTTGACCAAAGATTCTTACAACAGTTTCATCGATCTTCAAGACAAATTGCATCAGAATATATGTCGCAAGCGTTCGCTCGTGTCCGTCGGTACCCACGATTTGGACACAATCACAGGACCGTTCACTTACGACGCTAAACCACCCGACAACATTAGTTTCAAGCCTCTCAATCAAGAAAAAGAATACACGGGAAGCGAAATCATGGATCTATACGCTGTAAAGTATTATTCAACAATTTTTTGATCGAATGTTCGGGCAATCAGTCGGGATGGTCATCTTTTCAACAAAAATCTATCTAAAATACAAATTTAATTTGAATAATTATGATTAATAATCATGCGACATTTTAAATTTCCACTTGGTTGCACTAATTACGAATAATTCGGATGAATTATCGTTTCGCAGGGGATTGATACGAATTATTTTAATACGAATTATGATCGACGGTCATTTGGCGATGTTAAAATTTATGAATACGAAGGGACGTCCCAAATCACCGGACCGAAAGTCTTCTATCCCTTGATGTGGTCAGTGATTTTTTTTTCCAGTATTTTTTCGATCTTACGACCTCACTAATTTTTTTTTAGATTTTCTAGACCATTCTTTCCCTCACCCCACCCACCCCCTCCTTTTTAAATCTAGAGGTCTGCTATAGTACTGCTATTTCCACCATTGTAAATCGAGGACAGTTACCTCTTGATAAAAATAATACGAGTGGGTTGAGGAGCAGGTGGGGGAGGCCTAAAGAATTTAAGAAAAAAAAAAATGATTGCAGTCGCAGGATTCGAACGATTGTTAAAAAAAAATCATCGATCACAACGATCGATAGAAGAATTTTTTAAATTCAAATTAAATCCGGTGATTTAGAACCGAATATCGTCAAATACAATTTTATTGAATCAATGACCACTCTGGACACGTTTAGCTTTTGAAGAGTGAATTAATTTATGTTTCTTTTCGCCATTGTCGCTAGCACCACGCGCAATTGAAGCAGTATTTGCCGATAATCAGAGACAGCCCGGTCTATCCGATCGTCACGGACGCTGAGGGTGTGGTTTTGTCATTGCCGCCGATTATAAACGGCGATCATTCGAAGATCACGCTTGATACGAAAAATATTCTCATCGAATGCACGGCCACCGATCTCACCAAGGTATTTTTATCTTCTTGAAATTCACTCTCAACAACAATTTGCAGATTGCAACAACTCCAGAAAAAATATTTATCCGAAAGTCGAAAAAAAAAATAATCGAATAAAATGAATAAAAATAATTTGAAAAATAATTGAGTGCGATAATGAATAATTTGCATATTTAATGGTGTATTATCGTATTTCCATAATGCATGATCTTATTACGCATAAATAATTCGTATAATTATGATATATAAAAATTTTCTATTCACATTTGTTTTTGCTTTAAATATATTTTTTTATTTTCTTATTTTTTTAAAATATTTTTCTTACCATATATGAATATTAATTTCAGGCAAAAATTGTTTTGGATGTGCTGGTGTGTTGCTTCAGCGAGTATTGCAACGACAAGTATAAAGCGGAGAGCGTGAAGGTGATTTATCCCGACGGGAAGAGTTATATCTATCCAGAGCTGAATTATCGAACGGAAATTATCGATAGCAAGGCTGCTGTAGACTACGTCGGCATCAAGTGAGAAAAAAAAAACCTTCTTCTTCCGCTTCTAACGTAACTCATAAATTTTCTATGCGAATATGGATATTGAAAATTATTTAAAAATGGATTTACGTAATAGGACGAGTCCTGATAAAGTCGCCAAATTGTTGTCGAAGATGTGTCTGAAGACCGACGTCGGAGAAAATAACAAATTGTTCGTCGAAATTCCACCGACTCGACACGACGTTATTCACGCTTGTGATATTTACGAGGACGTTGCCATTGCCTGGGGCTACAATAACATCGAAAAAACGCTTCCGAAAACGTCGACGATCGGTCGAGAAGTAAGTCGATACGGTTCTTCTATTTAATGGCTTATATCTAATTTATTGCGGAAGAATCAAGGGATTTTTACGATTTTTTACAGCCGTGTTAACATAATTATATTAAAATATACTAGACGTTATTAATTACAACATATATTTAGGTACTTAGATGAATTTTTTCATGAAATATTGTCTATCTTCATGACTATTGTCGTTGTTCCGAAACACCATTTTTTCGTTAAAGAAAAAATCATGAAAATCCCTTAATTCCCTGCAAACAAAATAATTCCTTTAATCTTTATTTCTATTTTCATATTCTTTTTTATTCTTTCCCAATTCAATAAAAATCTTGGATAAGTTTTTCATTGGAGTGTTTTCTTCGTCGTTTCGTAGGTTCCATTGAACAAACTGTCCGATCATATACGCGAAGAACTGGCTCACGCGGGATTCACGGAAGCCCTAACCTTCTCGCTGGCAAGTTGCATTTGATGAATGTCAATTTATCAAAATTATTTTTGCTACACGATGAAAACTCTTTCGAATGAATGATCGCCTGATTTCAGTGCTCCCGAGAGGACGTTTCGGACAAGTTGGGTCTCGATTTCGCGAATGTTCCGGCGGTTGAGATATCCAACCCGAAGACCCTCGAATTTCAGGTTCGTCGCTGTTTAATTCTGAATAAATATATTTTCTTTATCTATATTTTACTATTCTAAATAATTTAGACATTTTCGTAGTCAAATTTCATTATTATTATTTTTATTATTATTATTATTATTATTATTATTATTATTATTATTATTATTATTATTATTATTATTATTATTATTATTATTATTATTATTATTATTATTATTATTATTATTATTATTATTATTATTATTATTATTATTATTTTTATTTTTATTATCATTATTATTTTTATTATTGTTATTATTATTATTATTTTGCATACCGATTTTTATTTTTTTTACAATAAAAAAAAGAGAAATAACTGATAGCTATCTAAAATTCAAGATATTCGACCCTGATTTTTCAATTAAGAAAATTTTCCTTTGTTAACGTAGGTCGCGAGAACTTGTTTATTGCCGGGTCTTTTGAAGACGCTCGCGGCCAACAAAAAGATGCCTCTGCCGCTCAAACTATTCGAAGTCTCGGACGTTGTTCTGTTAGATTCGTCGAGCGAGTGCGGTGCTCGCAACGAGCGACGTCTTTGCGCCATTTACAGCAACAAATTGGCCGGTTTCGAAGTCATACACGGACTTCTCGATCGGGTTATGCAGTTGCTCGAAGTACCGTGGACGTCGACGAAAGAAAATGTTGGATATTATCTCCAAGCGTATGACGGTACGATTTGCATTTATTTATTTTATTTTGATTAATTGTTTCATATCTATTTTATTTATTATTATTATTATTATTATTATTATTATTATTATTATTATTATTATTATTATTATTATTATTATTATTATTATTATTATTATTATTATTATTATTATTATTATTATTATTATTATTATTATTATTATTATTATTATTATTATTATTGATATTATTATTATTATTATTATTATTATTATTATTATTATTATTATTATTATTATTATTATTATTATTATTATTATTATTATTATTATTATTATTATTATTATTATTATTATTATTATTATTATTATTATTATTATTATTATTATTATTATTATTATTATTATTATTATTATTATTATTATTATTATTATTATTATTATTATTATTATTTTTATTATTAATTATTATTATTATTATTATTATTATTATTATTATTATCATTAATTAACTCGTTATTTATCTTATCATCCTTAGATCCAACGTATTTTCCACAACGGTGCGCAAGAATCATCGTCGACGGTGAACCAATCGGAAAAATGGGTGTCCTGCATCCGGATGTCATAGCTAAATTCGATCTGAATCTTCCCTGCTCGGCTATGGAAATTAACATCGAACTTTTCCTATAACATCCCTTCGATCGTCCCAACCATCGGAAACGAAAAAAAAAATTTATATTTATTGAAAAATTCCATTAAAAAAGGAGAAAAAATCGATTTTCCGAAGAATTTACAGTTTCGCCGATTTTACGATCACAGTCGTTAGCTCGATTCGTCGAAATTCAATTAAACGCAATCTCACGCCGAATGACTCACCCGCGACGGAAGGAAAGAATTGTTAATAAGCTCTCCATTTTTCATTCCTTTTTTCCGATACAACAGTAAAACTATAGTAACAACACATTCAGAAAAATTCAATCATTCGAAAAAAAAAAAAAAAAAAAAGAACTACCCGGCAATTACAATTTTTCAAAAGCTCTTTCGAAAACCCATCAACAGAATAATTTCACGAATCCTACGATTAAAAAAAAAAAAAAATAGAAATCATCATCCACTTTTGTTTTAATCGAGGATGAGAGAAGAGAAAAAATTCGCGATATTGCTCAAGCGATGATTTCACGTTGCACAGCCGACGGAATGCTCGGCGATATTCGCCGTTCCGTGTGTTTGTGAGAATTTCAGAATCACCGCGTGATTCGTGCAATCAGCTAAGGGCGGCGGTGAACGGCGGGGGCGAGGAGGGGAAGCACAGCCGGACAAGTTTCTGGGAAGCAAATGTAAGCGCGGAAAGAGAACGAGAGAGAGAGAGGAAGAGCAAGAAAAAGAGAGAGAGAGAAAGAAAGAAATGGAGAGACAGAAAGAGCAAGAAAAAGGGAGAGAGGGAGAGAGAGAGACATAAAAAGAGAGAGACAGAGTCAGAAAAAGAGAGAGAGACTGAAATAGACAATAAGAGCGAGAAAAAGAGAGAGAGAGAGCAAGGAAATGAGAGAGACAGTCAGAAAAAGAGAGAGAGACAGAAATAGAGAGTAACAGAGAGAGAGAGAGACAGAAATAGCGAGTAAGAGAGAGAGAAAGCGAGTGAGAGCAAGAAAAAAAGGAAAATAGAGAGAGAAAGAGAGACTGAGAGAGATAGAATGAGAGTGAGAGAGACAAAGAGAGCTAGAACGAGAGAGAGAGCTTCCTCCAACTTCCGTCGGTACGCGATACGCGCTCGCGCACCGCGAAGCCGCTCGCCCGCACCGGACGATCTCCGTACCGAGAACGTTCGAGGCTTTTTCTCTCACAACCATCAAAATTATCGCCATCAACATCGCCGCGCATCGCTCCCGGCACCCACCCCCCCCCCCAAAAACTCATGAAACCAATGAAAATAATTCATCCCCAAACCGATCGCGTTATTTCCGATCAAGCAACCAAAAAAAATAACGACGGGGCCGAAGGGGAGAGGAAATAAATAAATAATATTCGATTGTACGCAAAAGAGCGGGGTGGCGAGGGGTTAACGTCGGTCGATGGGGTTTGTCCGACAGATGGCGCCACGGGTACAGCGCGAAGGGGTCGAAAGGCGGCGGCGAATGGCGTAGCGTCGAGTACGGCGGCACGAAAACTACGGAATGGCCGTCCTGAGTATCCGGGAGTCTCGCCGTCAGCGGCCATTAGTAGACATGGCGGGTGTTAAGCTTACGTGAATGACGGACTATAAAAGTGAAAAGAACCCACGAACGTTAAATAATAAAACATAAAAAACCATTGAAAAAAATTAAATCCACACGAAAACCCAATAGTTCGGAAAAACGTGTCCTTAATGTTGTGTCGAACGTGAAAAAAAAAAAAAAAAACGAAAGAATTAAAACGGGAAAAAAAGAAAAAAAAAGAACCCCCCGATTGTAAAACGCGTGAAAATTGGTGTCATATGATTAATCCGGAAGATAAAAATGCAGAATGTAGGACAGGCAAGCACCTCGGATAGCCAGAAGAACGATAAACCGTGTGGGCAAGTACATCACGAAATTGGAAAAACGTCGTCGACTCCGCAATCCTCGAACTCGAGTCCAACCAAATCGGAGACCGAGACATTTTCCGAATTGCAACCGCGATTTATGACAGACTCGTCGGAGAGCGAGGAGGACAGCATTTCCGAGGTAATCCTCCATCTTTTTTTTCTTTCTTTTTTCTTCGTTCTCCTTCCCCATTTTTTCTCGTTCGCATTCTTTCGCCGTTTTTTTCATTCCGTCTCTTTTCCTCGACGCGTTTTCGCGCGACCGAGGAGAAAGAAACAAGAGGGAGAGAGAGAGAGAACGAAAAATTTGGCGAACGACGAACGAGAAGAAAGAAGGGATAAAAAAAAACTTGTGAAAACCCAACCCAACGTTACACGGATGATATCCTTGTGTTTGGTCTTTTCCCCTTCTCGCCTCCCCTCTCTTCGGGACTACTTGCGAAGGAGAGTACGCACCCCGACATGAATTTTCTACGCTAAAGCGCGGATTGCTTGCCCTTCTCCGCCGCTCTCTCGTTGCCTTCCCCTCCCGTCCTGCCCCCCTCCTTCCCTTCTTTCCCAAGTACTTGGCGCACACGGAACGCGGCTGCTCTCAAGCTGCCTAGTTTTCTGCACTATACTCTATCTCTCTCTCTCTCTCTTTCTCTGTTGCGCGCACGAGCGCCGTCTGTGTTCCTCCCCGCGCCTGTTCGCCATCGACTCAGTCGATGGCGAGCCCCAAACCCAAAAAAATTTACATCCGTTCTCATCCCTCGTCACCTTAAAACTCGCGAATCTTCCATTCACGTAAAAACCCTTCGGTAATTCATGCCAATTCGAAAAAACGAATCATCGCCGATGGAACAAATTCCATGGGCGTTCGATTCGACGATTCATCCATCGCTGCTGTTCTCAACACCCCCCCCCCCCCCCCCCCCCCTCCCTCCCCGCTCGTCCCTTGCCCGTCGCCTTTCGCCCCGCGTTCCCCTTTGTTCCATGTATTTCTCGCTCGCATTGTGTTATATCTCGCTCGTGTTCGACCATCGCGCGTGTCGCGACCGCTGCCCCCGAGGATGGTCGAAGGCTGATGCACATTGTCACGACCCAACCCAACCCCAATTACAATAAACTCCTCCCCTTTCTTCCAAAATCCTTTTTTTTTCTTTTTTTTTTATCCTTCCAACATTCTTTTCCGAACTTTCGGAATTTTTCTCGACCGCGTTTTTCACGATCGACGAGCCATCGAGAGAGAGAGGGAGAGAAAGAGATGAAAAGAAAGATGGATATCGCGTGTGCGTGGTACGCTACTGGCTCTTAACGTTGTAGTTGCGCTGCGCATACAACTAGCGCGTGCAAATCCAGCAAACTAGCGATGGAATCCGTCGACGCAACGGCAGCACCGCAAATCTCTTATTTATTATTTCCTCACGATGATATCTCCAGGGTTGGTAAGGGGGGGAGGGTGAGGGAAAAAATGGAAATTTGCTGGGTCGAGAGAGTTTGTCTATGCGAGATGATCCAGCGGCTGTGCTCGCTCTGTTCTTTTTCCCTGATCCTCCCCTCTCGTCCCTTCCGCTCGCGATATTCGTCTCTCTCTCTCTCTCTCTCTTGCTCGTTGGGATCGAGTTAATCGGCCAGGAGAGTGCCTCTGGTGGAAGTCAGGTTGGTGGCTTTAATCGCCAGGCCTACGACCGAGCCGCTGTTGCCGATGGTTTTGCTGCTTTTGCTCTTCTCCCACCATATACGAGAACTAACTCGCGGGTTCAACGGGGATCCTTCCATCCTTCCTCTCCCTTCACCCTTCTACAACCTTCCCCCCCCCCCCTCCCCTCTCTCGCGTGAATGATGACGCTGTTCGCTGTATCATTCTTCACAACCAAACCCTACAAATACGTACTAAATGTCAAAGAAACAAATAATAACAATAACGATCATGATAATGTAAATAAATGAAAGAAATTCGTGGATTTAACGCGAAAATCGTTACATAATGAACGATTGGTTGATGCGTTAAAATGGACAGTACGAGTGGAAACGTCAGTGCCGTGCGCGTACTAGCATGTGGCGGTGTTGAAGAATAGAAACGAAAAGGAAAAAAAAAAAAAAAAAGAGTTTCGTACGATTATGACGAACGCCAGCGGTGGCTGATTAACGACACAGCGCACAATCGGGCGATCGTGTCAACGTTGGAATATTGTCACGGTTTCGATGGACAGTGCTGCGGGTTTGTCTACCTCCACAGTGTGTGCGCGGCTTGTGTTAGATATATATATATATATATATATATATATATATATACATTATTTATCATTGTCGTCATTCCTTAGCTATCTCTGTCGGGAAGTCGAACGCGTCGGTCGGTAAAGAAGATTTCTCCGCGTATTTGATTTAATTTAATTCGAACTTCGCAAGGAAAAAAGAAGAAAAATTCCCCCGCATTCGTGCGAAAATTTTTTCTTACGGATATTACGGACTGTGCATTGTTCCCGAATGCGTTGGTTCGATGTACGCGATATTGCAATGTACGCCAGTTACATACACGTTCGCGCGTAGCCTTTTTTTTTTCTTCTTTTTTTTAAATCTTATTTTCATTTATTTTCCTCGTTCACGGTTTATTTCTTCGCTGCGTAAGCACCGCGATAAAAGCTACGGCGTGCTCGTTTCCGTATTTTCCTTTCCTTTCTAATTTCCCCGGGTCTTTATCGATAATTACATTCGGACGTAGCATCTCCGGAGTTTCATGCATACGCCTTTCTCTCTCTCTCTTTCTCCCTGTGTGTACGTTGGTACGTGTCTCGATGTACGTAGTTGACGCATCGTTTCATATTATTTGCGTGCGGATTCGTGGCTCGCCGGATGTCCCTACACACACACACACACACACACACACGAGTCCATCGGTCAATTCCCGAGTCTGGTCCGACGTCCACGTTTTATCATTTTTTTTCCGTCCCCATAGTTTTGGCCACCCGGAACCCAAAAACCCGACGAATCAACATTAGAAACGAATTAAGCAAGCGAGTGAAGCATGTGAAAAGCAAGTCGTGCTTCAAAGTCGTATTTTTTTCTCGTGGTTGTGTCAGTGTCGGTCGTTGTCGTCGTGGTCGTTGTCGAGGAAGGGAGAGAAGAGAGAGGATCGTGTGTGAAACGAATGGACGGCTAGCTAAGCCCGTACGGTCGTGTCACGCCGTTTTGCTGCTGCTGCTGTCGTCGTCTTCGTCGTCGACGTTGTCTTCGTCGGTCGTGTGGATATCGCACGATTGTGTTGGTCCGCGGGTATTCGTGAGATTCCGCGTGTGTGGGAAACGGCTTCTTCGGGTTTATCCGTGTGTTTGTGCGCCAATTCTATCAACGTCGGTGTGAGCTCGAAGCTACGATGTGTTGGTTACCGTGAACCGAGCCACCATATTTATTTTATACAACGTACCCGAAGAGTTTTGGCCCCCTCGCGGGCTTCGTTTACTTTCCGTTCTCGTTCCTTCGTTCGTTCGTTGCTCGTCGGTGTTACAACCTTGCGGGAATGATTTTCCCGAGTCGATCGACCGCTAACGCCCGCGAACTCGTCATCGTTTTTTTTTTTTTTTTTTATCATCGTCGTTTCGCGACCGGTCAATGTTTGATCGGAATCGTGGTTAACCACGCGCCTCATCCTCCTCCCTTCTTCCCCTTGAGCCATTGTCGTCGTTGAAATATTATTATGAAGCTCCCGTGCGAAAAGGTAGGACGGGGATCGTAGGTAAGCTCGGATAAGGGCTCGAGAGGAGGGTTGGGGTGCGGGACGTTAAACCGAGCAAGTGTCAGTTTCCGTACGCTTTATTCCATCTTGGAAATGGCCGCACATTGTTCTCTCATCTCTATCTAGCTCGTTCTCGATCTTAGGCTTTTACTTCGTTCTATCCTACCCTCTCCCCCCCCTTCCCCTCGCTTCTCTTCGTACCTACTCTCTCCCTCCCCCATCAATTACCGTACTCGAGTACCTCTTTTGAACTCGACTCTTATTCTCGCCACATTTCTCTGCATCCAAGTTTTCTCGGCGTTTTGGTATCCATTGTGCGCATATCTAACGGGTGTGACATACTCGAGATCGAAGACTGCATGGTATCTAAACGTTTTGTTAATTTACCGTCATTGATGTCCTTGGTTTTTATTGTCTTTGATACCACGTTTATTGAATGTATTTTCACTCGGTTTTTTTTTTTTTTTTTAACCTATATATATATATTTTTTCTCTATTTCGATGTCATGAACCAATATTCGCCGTGCGCCGCTGCTGCCGGTCCGCGTTCCCCGTTCCTTCTATCCTAGCAAGCGACCTAGCGGACGAGGAACACCGAGGAACCTACGGCTATGTCTACGGCAATGTGCACTACAAACAGCAGCAGCAGCATCGGACCGATGCTTCGCGCAGGACTGGCGACTTTTTTTTCCTTCGTTTTCTTTATTCGTGTTTTTTTTTCTTTCGTCTATTTCGCCCGTCCATCTAGAGTTTGTTGAGTTCGTGGGGTGAGGCTGTGCGTAGTTGTCCGGGTTAACGTTGCCGATATTCGACAGCCATATTTCAACGTTGTCTAGGGATAGATTTTATTTTTTTTGTTTTTGTTTCTCGAGCCCTGGAGATCGAATAATCGTACTCGTCGTTTAACCCAACCCCGGTGCATCGAACCCGCGGCCACGTCTATCTCGCTCGCTCTATCTCTCTTTCTCTTGTGAACTCTGTATCTTCCTCTCTCTCTCTCCCTCTCGCTTTGACCTAACCCCCACCCTCCCCTCCTCCCCTCTGTCTATGTCGCGTACACCTCAATATATCGGCCAGTTTCCAACCTCTGCACCCACCTCGGCTTTATCCTAATTATATTATTCTTCCATCTACGTCGTTCCGTTTCTTTAGCCATTTTGCAAGATACATAACCTCAATTTTTGTCGGATAAGAAACGACGAGATTTTTTGTTACCTTTTTTTTTTTTTTTAATCCTTCGTCAGCTGCTTGCTCCACGGATTTTTGTCAAACTCGCGCGTGCTTGAGAGTCTTGACCGTATGTCCGACATCGATAATGTTATCCGTCGTTCCGCGAACGTCGGTTTGTCACGAGTGTGAAACGCAAAATGGTACGAATAACGTTTGCTTGTAGGGTACATTGCTTTGTTCTGTACGGGTGACTGTGTGTGTGTTTGGGTGTGCGTGTATTTTTTTTCTTCTGGAGCTTCAAAGCTTTGTCCATGGCAGATTATGATAGGTTTGGGGAATTTTGTAGATGGCAGCGATCGCTCGTTGTCGTCGACGAATGACGAATGTCCAACGGCTTAGCAAGAACAGTTTGGTTTTGCGTCCATCTTGGACAAGGTCTCGGAGAGGTCGAGTCGAGTTGACGATGGTTGTGAAAACGTTGGGGTTTCTCGTGTTTTAAAAGTTTGTTAATTCGATGTTCTCGAAGCTGTAGTTCGAGGTACAGTCTCGTGTAATTGCGAAAGAAAAATCATTGAAAGTTGATTACGATGATTTTAATGAGTATAAATAATTGATAAATTGTGTTTGTAATCAAAATTTGGAGCTGTTTGTATATAAAACTGGGGTTTTTGTTGAGGAGCTTAGACGTGTAACGGTTTTTTTTTTGTCGTTGATTCGGTGAGGATAAAATATTCTTTCGATTCGAAGAATCTCGAGTGCGATATTTGCAATTTTGCAATGAGAAACTGAAGAATCGTGTTTAGCCAGTTTCTGGTCGCAAACTACCCGAGACAATTGCCGTTACCCGTCATATTTTGTATTTGAACTTCGTCGCAAAGATGGCGCTGGAGACAGCGATACATTTCGAGCTTATGTTTTCTGGCGTATCGAAAGTCGCTGCCAAAACTGCGGCGGAGTTTCGGAGAAAGTTGAACATAAAATACAAGTACGATTATTTAAATCGTTGTCGAATAAATAAAATTTCCGTTACGAGACGAACAAATGCTCCGAAGTATTTTCAAGCCGTTGATTCTTCTCTGCGTCGACTCAACTCGACCTACATCAAAATTATCCCTCCTCCGTCATCTTTGAATATTTCACACAAATCATTCCCAGCAAAAAAAAAAAAACAATAACCACCCAAGCTCACAATCTAGACAATAACAATTTCTCAGAATGATTGAATAAAGAATTGTACATTCGCTTGTAAATATTTCCGTCGAAGAAAATTTTTTTTTTTTTTAATTTCGTTTTGTTTTTCTCTTTCTGCTTTTAAAACTCAAGGTGGAGTGTTTTGCTATCGATCAAGCTGAATTGGACGAAGATAATCATCTGGAGACATCGAAATTTCTACTGACACCGGAAGATCCGGAACGTTCGGTGGATCCAGAGACTCAGGCACGCCTGGAGGCGCTCCTCGAGGCTGCCGGTATTGGTAAATTGTCGTCCGGTGATGGAAAACATCTCGCCGATCACGAGGTTCTCAGACGTTTAACATCGAGCGTATCGTGCGCGTTGGATGAAGCCGCAGCTGCATTGACGCGTATGCGCAACGACAATCCACGTATTTCGAACGACAAGCGCTCTCTGGTCGAGGCCTGTACGGACGGGGACGTTGGAACCGTCAAGAAACTTCTAACCGAGGGTCGTAGCGTTCACGAAACCACCGAGGAAGGCGAGAGCATTCTCTCCCTCGCCTGTTCAGCAGGATATTACGAACTTGCGCAGGTTTGTATTGTTTTTTTTTTTTTTTGTTTTTTTTTTTACATATTCGACACCGACTGGCCGAAAATAAATGAGGGAGGGGTAAAATCGTTTGACGATTTTATGTAAAGTGTATTTTTTGAAAAATAACGATTAATCATGCAACGATGAAAATTTTTATAATTTTCGCGGATGTTATCAATTTTTCTGTTTACGTTTCTCTGACTTTCGAATCTTATAAAATTTTCAAAACTGGATGTAACTTAATAAAATTGAGTATTGAAAATGCTAGTAGTGATGATTGAAAGAAAAATAATTCAGTGTAATAAATTATCGGCATAATTGAAGTTTCTCCGTCGTTCGGATCTTATAAAATTTGCAATACTGGAAATAAATTAAATAAAATTTGAATATTGAAAATGGTGAAAATAATGATAATAAGAGAAATAAATAAATAAAATGAATTATCGGCATATTTGAGAATAGTTAACATACGATTGCTACCAGTCACACGATTTCGGTCCATTCGCATTTTTCTTCTCCCTAAGAAAACGTTTCAGCGTTTCAAAAATAAAAATAAAACATGTTTCTAATAAAATCCAAATTTACTAAATAACGGCGTTCAAGGTCGATTAATTAACATACCGCATTTAGAAATCGCTTCGTAGCACGCAATTTTTAAAATTTTCTCATAACTCCAGCGACCGCAATTGTCACTGAAAAATTTCACTACGTTTCGTTTTTCACTGGCTTCTACAAAAAAAAAAAAAAAAAAAACGTTTACTCGGAAATAAAATTCCTCCGTTGATCCAATTAACGTTTCAAATCCCGTGAAATATTAAAAATCATGACCGTTTTGAAGCAGGTATTGTTGGCGATGAATGCGAACGTGGAAGATCGTGGCATCAAAGGGGATTGCACCCCTTTGATGGAGGCAGCGAGTGCCGGACACGTTGACATCGTCAGTTTGCTCATCGCTCACGGAGCCGATGTCAATGCGCAATCTACATCCGGTAAGATATTTCAAACTCCCGTCGTAAAATCTTTGCCATCGATCTATTTCTCGATACATTTTTTTTTTTTTTTTTTTTGTTTTTTTTTCGGAGTAACGAATTTTTTTTTAATTTTTAATTTACACAGGCAACACGCCTCTGATGTACGGATGCGCCGGTGGCCACGAGGAGGTCGTGAAAGTCCTCCTCGAAGCCGGTGCCAACGTCGAGGATCACAACGAGAACGGTCACACGCCTCTGATGGAAGCCGCGAGCGCTGGACACGTTCCGGTTGCCAAAATTCTTCTCGAACACGGAGCCGGAATAAACACCCATTCGAACGAATTCAAAGAATCCGCTCTTACGCTCGCGTGTTACAAGGGTCATCTGGATATGGTCCGTTTTCTTTTGGAAGCCGGAGCGGATCAGGTATGAAATGTTTTTTTTTTTTTTTTAATTTTTTTTATTGAATTTTTTGTTCGTTCACAATCGAAGTTTCGACGAAATTTTTGCCGGTGGCGAAATTTGTTTCTGGAAGAAAGATAAAGTTAATCGACGAGATTTTTCTCGTTGAAATTGAATTTCAACTACAGCCATTCTAAGTTTGACGATCCCAAAAATTGCTGACGTTTGTGAGATTTTCATTTTGACTGATTTCACACGAAAATATTTTTCGTAGCGTGGAAAGTTGAAGAAATTTTAATTGTTTCAATTATTTAATCATTAATTTCAATTAATTCAATCATTGAAATTATTAGCTTCAATTATTTCACTTATTAAATTATTAATTTTAATTATTTCAATTATTAAATTATTAATTTCAATTATTTAGATTATTAAATCATTGATTTCAATTATTCCGATCATTATTAGAGTTATTAGTTTCAATTCTTTCACTCATTAAATTATTCATTCGAATTATTTCAATTATAAAATTATTATTTTCAATTTTTTTCAATTATAAAATTATTTATTTCAATTTTTTAAATTATAAAATTATTTATTTCAATTATTTCAATAATAAAATTATTTATTTCAATTTTTTAAATTATTAAATTATTTATTTCAATTATTTCAATTTCTCAATTATTAAATTATGGATTTCAATTATTTCAACTATTAAATTATTACTCGTAATTATTTCAATTATTGAATTGTTAATTTCAATTATTCCAATTATTAAAAAAAAAAGGAACGAAAAAAAAAACGGAAAAACATTTAGTCGATTAGATAGTACGGGTTTTCGAAGACAGAGTTTTTTTCACTTGTCAGGAGCACAAGACCGACGAGATGCATACGGCCCTGATGGAGGCATCGATGGACGGTCACGTGGAAGTCGCACGATTGCTTCTCGATTCCGGTGCTCAGGTCAATATGCCGACGGATAGTTTCGAATCCCCGCTTACATTGGCAGCTTGCGGTGGCCACGTCGATCTGGCGATGCTTCTTATCGAGAGAGGTGCGAATATCGAGGAAGTCAACGACGAAGGATACACGCCATTGATGGAAGCGGCGCGCGAGGGTCACGAGGAGATGGTGGCTCTGCTACTGAGTCAAGGTGCGTGCTTCTTATTTTTTTACCTCGCTCTTTTATCGACCGAACTGTCGTCGAATGAATTTTTCGTCATTAAAATCGAATAAACAGCCAATAAAATGAAAAATATATTTATATATTTGAAAAAAAATATATTTAGTGATATAAATAAAAATGTATATTATGATAGTCGAATATTAGCATACGTATGTGAACGCAAAAAGAGATAATATGTATATAGGTAATTATTGTTATTAATTTTTACCAATAATAATTTTTTTTATTTTATATAATTAATTAATATATATATATATATATACTATATTTTATATATTTATATATACTTATACTTATATTTATATTTATATATACTTATATATTTATTTATATATATTTATATATACTATATTGTTTTATATAATTAATTTATATATATATGTATATATATTAATTAGTTACATGTATATTTTACTAATTAATATATATATATCAATTAATTATATAAGACGAGAAAAACAATTATTGAAAAAAAATTTATAATAATTTGATTTATTATAAAAAAATACATTAGTATATAGAATATATATGTATATATTTGTCTCGTTTACGTTGACATCCATCAACAACTTTATTCATTATATCACCTAAAAATTATTATAATCTCATTATCAGGCTAAACATATATATTTATGAATTAAAAAAATGTGAACTTTCGTATTGTGATTTCAGGAGCAAACATCAACGCCCAAACGGAAGAGACTCAGGAAACCGCGCTTACGTTGGCTTGTTGCGGAGGTTTTCTCGAGGTTGCAGATTTTTTAATAAAAGCCGGAGCGGATATCGAATTGGGTGCCTCGACGCCGCTCATGGAAGCCGCACAGGAGGGACATTTGGATCTCGTGCGTTATCTTCTCGAATCTTCGGCCGACGTTCACGCCCAGACTCAAACCGGTGACACTGCCTTGACGTATGCCTGCGAGAACGGCCATACGGACGTTGCCGATCTTCTTCTGCAATACGGAGCTGATCTGGTACGTATCATATCCTCATATCGTTATTTCATTCCTTTCCGGAATCAATTCCGAAACATCCTAAACTTCATAATTTTCGCCCAAAATTGACCAAAATACAATAAATAAAACCTGCGACGTGTCCCAAAATTAACCAATGAACAAACATCATTGATAAGCAAAAAATATTATCAACGTTTGATACAAATTCATTCAATTCTATTTCGCACAGAATTTAATCAAACGATTATCGTTTTTTTTTTTTTTTTTTTCTTCTTCGTACGATAAACATAGGAACACGAATCCGAAGGAGGTCGAACACCACTGATGAAGGCTTGCAGAGCTGGCCATCTCTGTACAGTGCAGTTCCTCATATCCAAACTGGCCAGTCTCAATCGCAATACTACGAATAACGATCACACGCCATTATCGCTCGCTTGCGCCGGTGGACATCTCGCCGTCGTCGAGCTTCTACTCGCGCAGTCCGCCGATCCATTCCATAAACTGAAGGTAATCGTCACATTCTTTTTCCCCTCCCCACCAACGTTCGCATTTTCGTTCAACCGGAAATCGTTCATTGTTCCACCGTTATTCGTCAATTTGCTTTTTTTTTTCACCGTCTCGATGAACAAAAATAACATTCGACACTTGGAAAAATTACAAGAAATCATTATTATAACTTTCCCACAATTTTCTCTGCTTTTTCATCGATACAACATCACAAATATTGCAATAAAATTCGTTACAAATAAATATTGATGATTAATCGATTTTTTAAAAGATTTTTTCCATAAAATAAAATAAACCAAGCAGTAATTTTTCAGTCTTAAAAGACGAATTAACCGTTAGAATCGTTGATAATTCGTAAAAACGTTGTCAAACCCGTGTTTCTTCGATTTCAGGACAACTCCACGATGCTGATAGAGGCCGCTAAAGGCGGTCATACGAGTGTGGTTCAGCTATTGTTGGATTATCCCCACAGCATTATAATGAACAATCCTCACAACGCGGCGCCTGCACCGATGTTGTTGCCTCAGCAGCAACAACAGCAACAACAACAACAGCAGCAACAATTGCAACCTCAACAGCAGCAACAATTGCAACCTCAACAGCAAGCACCGTCGTCTCAACAACCAACTCAACAGCAACAATTGCAACAATTGCAACAACAGTCGCAATCCCAACTGCCGACGATTCTTCAACAGCAACAACAGCAACAACAACAACAACAACATCAGCAACAACAGCAACAACAGAATCAACAACAGCAACAACAACAACAACAAGCGAGCGAACAACAGAATCAAACGCAAAATTTGCAACCCAAACACAATACCGGAAAATCTTTGTTGAGAAAGAATCGTTCGGTTACGATAATGCCGGACATGAGTCTGACTTCCGCGGAAGCTCAACAGGTTCGTACACAACCCGCGGGCGAAGCCGTTGTAACGACGAACGTGGCTGGAAAGGAAAACGCGACGAATATACTTGACAAACGCAGCGGTGGATTCACGGGTCTTTCGGAAACGAACATCAGTCTGAGCCCGGCTGCTGTTAGTCTGGCCATTGCCGCGACGAGCGTCAATGCAGCTTTGCCGACGAATCTCGATAACACCCGGAAGAACATGCCGTTCGAGCAGATGGTGCGGAAACAACATATTCTTGACGAATTGCAGGTGAGTTGATTCGTTTTCTTTTCTTTTTTTTTTGTTGATCTTTTGCGAAGTTGATTTTTTTTTATTGGCGAATGGATTGAATGTGAATTTGCGACGGACTTTGGGACCGTTATTGGGACGGGGATAGGCTCGGAGATATTTTTTTTTCCGTGTTGTTTAGTTGGAATATTGTATTATTGAAAATATTTTTTTTTTTTATTTTCGGGATGTTTTTTGTTTTTGAAAAATTAAAATTTTCACGTTGACAACGTCGTGAATATTGCATTATCGATATATTATCGGAATATTATATTGTCATATGTATATCGAAGGTCTGGAAAGGTTTATTTTTGTGATGGAATTGAGTTGATACATAATAATATTCTAAATATGATTAGATTGTTATTACCATTGTATGGTTTTTGCTAGATTAAATTTTTGTATCGCTGAACGAATCAAATATGCATTCATGGTTTACTCATCTGTGTTTATAAATCGAATGCCTCAGAAATGTTGCTATTTTTCACGTAATTTAGTTGAAGAATGTAATAATTTTCGAGGATTTTATGACATAATTATTTTTCTTATTATTATTACAATATTTACAGAGGGTGGAACGTGAGTTGCAAATCAAGGGCGCGGGACATTTGTTCGCATCGGGCAGTGGATGCCTCGTTCCACAACAGGAACAATCGGCAGACGTTGTCGGATCGGACGAATCTTTGATACCTGGTGTATTAAACAGCCAATTGCCGGCTCATGCCGCAGGTGAGTAAAAAATTCTACCCTTGTTTCCATTACGCATTCTTCTTATCAATCGAGCTATCCAAAAATTAGCTATAATCGATTCTCGATACTCAAATTCATCCCAATACGCGACATTTAATTACTTAGCTCTAAAAAAACAAAAATTAAACGACGTAAAAAGATACGAAAAATTCGACGATAAAATTGAAAAATCTCATTTTCACAAATACATTGAATATGATATTAAAATAACAATAATAATAATATTATATTAATATTATAATATTATATTACATATATATATCATGTATTATATTATAATATTTAAATATATTTATTTTATTCATTTATATTTATAATATATTTCTTTCTAATTCGTCGATAAAACTGCAAAATCCCATTTTCACAAATATATATATTTAAATATATTAAATATAATATTAAAATAACAATAATAATAATATTGATATTATATTAATATTATAATATATTATATTATATTATATTATATTATATTATATTATATTATATTATATTATATTATATTATATTATATTATATTATATTATATTATATTATATTATATTATATTATATTATATTATATTATATTATATTATATTATATTATATTATATTATATTATATTATATTATATTATATTATAAAATTTGAATGTATTTATTTATTTACATTTATAATATATTTTTTTCTAATTCGTCGATAAAATTGCAAAATCTCATTTCAACAAATATATATATATATTTAAATATATCAAATATAATATTAAAATAACAATAATAATATAATATTACTGTTATTAATAACATAATAATAATACAATATTACTATTATTAATATTATAATAATAATACAATATTAATATTATCCATTCACATTTATGATACAATATTTTTTTTAAAAATTCGTCGATCCCCCAGGCCTGGTCCACGGTTTGTCAATCGCCACGGGAACGTTGTTGGATCGCGAAGCCGAGCAAGTAATATGCGCTTACACGGCCGGTTATTACACGACTAAGAGAAAAGCCCTTCAAGAAAGTTTGCGACAAGTCGAAGAGGAGTACAAACCCGTGGCACCGTCGTTGGTGGATCAATTTCCGATAGCCAGCAGTGGTAGCAGCACGAGCAGCAGTGGTAGCAGCGTTGGTGGAAGCAGCAGCGCGAGTAGCAGCACCGGTGGAAGCAGCAGCAGCAGCAGCACGAGCGGTGCAAGTGCGAGCACGACGGGCAATGGTTTTCCAACGACGCCGCCACCGCCGTTGTTCATGCCACCGATAACCTCGACGACGGTCGTCGGTTCGTCGACTCCGACGAATTTTGGAATAGTCAATGGAGCCACGGCCTCGGTTGTGGCCGGAGGAAACGCGATCGCCGCTGTTGCCACGGGTATGACGGTTACGGCGGGTTCACCGGGTTCGCCGAGCATCAACGTGGCCACGACGACGACGGGTATGGCCACGAGCATCGTCGCGGTTGCCGCGCCAACGCCGATTTCTCAACCGATAACGGCGAGCAGCGACGTGAGCCAAAACACGGCGATAAGCGATCGACCGAAGGCGAAACCGGTGTCGAAGAAGGAAGGAAAAAACGTGAGAAAAGCCGCTGCAGCGGCGGCCGCTGCCGCAGCTTCGGGTATGGTCGTGGGAAAAATTCAACAGCAGCAACAACAACCGCAACAATCTCAATTGCAGCAGCAACAGCAGCAACAAAATTCGTTGCAGCCTCAGCAGGGATCGCAACAGATGCAACTGCAGATACAACAGGGTCAACCCGTGCAACAGCAGGAACAACAGGTCACCCTAATGGCTGGATTGCATCAACAGTATCAGCAGAAACAACGCGAACACACGTATCAGGTTCAACAGGTGCATCAGCTGCAACAGCTCAACGAACAACTTCAACTTCAATTGGATCAAGTACAGGTACGGGGATTTTGTGTAGGGTTTTGGTTAATCGTTTTTTTTTTTTTTTTTTTTTTTTTTTTTTTTTTGTGTTATCGTATCGGGGGAAATTTTGGGATGGAGAAAAGAATCGTTGTTTCGAAACTGGTTGGTTCAATTTTTGCGAAAGTGCGAAAAAAGAGAGGAAAAAATGGGGAAGAGGGGTCGAGAGAATACGACAATATTTTCGTTTGCGAGCTATGTGAAATTGGCTGACACGGAGAAATTAGGAATTGCTTGATTTAATCGATTATGAATTTTTTTCCGAGCGGGAGATGTGAAAAATAATTCATTTTTATATCTATATTCATTCATCTTCATGTTGTTGATTATTTCATAGTGGTAATGAATAACAACAATAAATTGATATGAGTATTAAAAAAAATTATATTTTATATCTCGTGCTCCGAATAAAATACAAAATTGATTCAAATAATAATAATAATAATAAAAATAATAATAATAATGATAATAAAAGTAAAAATAATAATATTAATGATAATACTAAAATAATAATAATAATAATAATAAAAATAATGATAATATTAATCATTAAAGTAAAAATAATAATATTAATAATAATAATAATAATAATAATAAAAATAATGGTAATAATAATAATGACAATAATAATATTAAATTAATAAAAAATTATTATTAGACTAGCACTTTACCACTGCGCTATCGGCGTTCGGTAAAAATTATTATTATTATCACGAGTATTATATTAATACGGATAAAAATGTTTCGTTTCGAAGTATCGAACGCTTCTCCTCTTTCGCGTTTTTGTCAATGACGAAAAAGGAAAATAAAAGTGGCTTGGAATGTCTTTTCCCTCTCTCCCCTCGCCCTTTCCCGTGATGAACATTATTCTATCTCGGCTAAGACGAAACGCCTGGCCCATGTACAAGCGATAATACTTTGCACCCAGGTGCAGCAGCAATCGCCTCCCCATCAGAACTATCAGCATCCCCAGGATCACGAGACCGAGATCGTCGTCGAGAACGACAACGGCGAGTACAACGTAGCCGGTGGTTTCGGACGCTACGTAATTCCCCGACCCGTACAACTGATGGAGTGTCTTCGTCCGGCTCGCGGCCAACAGAACAATCTTGGCCAGGTACTATCGCGACGCGACGTTCGCTTATCGGTTTTCTTTTTTTTTTTTTTTCAACTTTTCGTCAAAAACCATCCTCTCCCCTCCGGCCCTGCGTCCAACCACTTATTGTTTTTTTTTTATTTCAATTTTTTTTCGTTATTGTTTGTCATTCGCTCGTCGTCGAAATCGCGTTAGTTTAGGAAATAATCGAAGTTGAGGACGAGAAAAATCACGCGAAAGGAGAGAAGTGATGGATTGGAATATTTAAACAAGATTCCTAACTCTTGATAGTCGCCGGAAGTTTTATGTTTGTTTATTTATTCATTTATGTATTTTTTTTATTGTTATCAATTTTTTTAGCAATGTTCTTATAATTCTACAATTTTGGAAAAGAAAAAATTGTTGAGAC
The DNA here is from genome assembly GCA_963971145.1 of Sussaba pulchella. Classification (NCBI taxonomy): domain Eukaryota; kingdom Metazoa; phylum Arthropoda; class Insecta; order Hymenoptera; family Ichneumonidae; genus Sussaba; species Sussaba pulchella. Next base: position 14,564,452 of record OZ020167.1, on the reverse strand, counting down.
TTGGAATTTATAATGTTGAATCTTTTGATTATGACACAGACCCAAATTCTGCATGGTCAAAGCGCGTACAAGCTTTTCGTGGCTGTTTTTCGAGCTCGGTAATCCGAGAAAAATATTGTTTTTTTTTTAAATTTATCGTTTAATTTTCCACGTGTTTTGTGATCGAACTTTTTTTTCTTCTCTTTTCTTCGCGAGCGTAGGAAGTGACGGAGCAAGCCGTCGTTCCGGGACCGTCGCAGCAAGAAATGTTGAATCGATGCATCGGACCGGGCGAGTGTCCGATTTGGGAGGCTATAATGAAGAACGATATGAACATGTTCGAGCTCCAGGACGGCACCCAAGTTCCCCTCGAGACCGTTGCGGATATTTTCGAGGCGTTGCATTTCGACGATGTTCCTGATGGTAATTTTTTCTTCGTCTCTTTACACTCAATTTTTCTTTCAATTTAACGAAAACCTAATTAAATAAATTTGATTGAAAATAATAAAAATAATGGGGAAAAAAAACAAAGAAGGGGAAAAAAAATCTTTGTATTTTTTTTTTTTTGACGCCACGTACAACTGCTATATTGCAGCCTGTATATTCGCAGGACCAGACGGCCAGGAAAGTCTTTATTTGAAAAAATTGGAGCTGATGTACAGCGAGGATCAGCAACAACTGCAGTTGCTTCCGCAACAGCTCCCACCGCAGCAGCAACAGCAACCGGATCAACAGCAGCAGCAGCAGCAACAACAACAACAACAGCAGCTGCAAATTCAGCAACAGCAACAGCAGCAGCAGCAGCAGATGCAACCACAACGCCAGAAACATCATTGGTCGTTGCGTCAAAAATCAGAACAGGTAAACAAATATAAATCATTAATCTCGTAAAAATATTTCTTCTCTCTCCTTTTCATAAATATTTTGCCTGCTGCCAACACAATTGCAATGGTGAAATAATTTACAATCAACAAAATAAACGGCATAACAAATAATTCATAAATCAATAGAACAATTAACAAAAAAAAAAAAAAAAAAAAACAATCAATAAATCAATGCAACAATTAACAAAAAAAAAAAGAAAATTAATAAATCAATGCAACAATTAACAAAAATAAAGAAAAACATTAATAAATCAATGCAACAATTAACAAAAATAATGAAAAAACATTAATAAATCAATGCAACAATCAACAAAAAAAAAAGAAAACAACAAATAAATCAATGCAACAATTAATAAAAAAAAAAAAACTAACCTCGTAATAAATTCCGTATCGTCATTCCAGGAAAAAAACGTGCGAGCCAAAGTAGTCGCCGAATTATTGGCCGATCCGGCGTGTGCCAAATTGGTAATGAACGGATTCACGAAAAGCCGTCGTTTGATGCAGAAAAAACGCATGGACGAAGCAGCGGCGGCTGCTCAACGATCATTGTCCCGAACATCCGATCGTTTCGCCCAACAACAACAACAGCAACAACAGCTCCAGCCGGGTGTTCAACAATTGACCCAACCGCAGCTTCAATTGCAACAACAGGTTCAACAACCCCAACAATTGCAACAAATATGCCCGATGACGCCCCAATGCGCGTCGGCGAATCAAGTTCAAGTGGCCACGCAGACCCAAGCACCGTCGGTGGTGGCCGCAGCTGCGGCAGCTGCGGCAGCAGCGGCCACGGGCAACGCCGGAATTCCCCAGGACAACGAAAAACAAATTTACACGACTCCTGTGACCGGAAAGGGCAAGAAAGCTCGGTATCCCATCGGCACCCAGCAACAACAACCTTGCCAACAACAAACATCGACGCTTCAACAACAACAACAACAACAACAACAACAACAACAACAACAACCCCAACAGTTGCAGTTACAACAACAACAAGTTCAACAGCTTCAACAACCTCAAACCCAACAACAACAACAACAACAACAACAACAACAACAACCGATAGGAAATTTTACCGGTACGAATTATCAACTCGATCCATCCGCAGTTGCCGGACAATACACGACCGGTGGTCCAACCGGTGCAGTTGCCGGAACTCCAAGCGCTAGTTACACAGCCGCGAATCAAGTTCCACTAGCTCCATTCTCGTGCATGGACGTTGATTCCGAAACCGATAGCAATCACGACACGGCATTGACCCTCGCTTGTGCCGGTGGTCACGAAGAACTCGTGGAATTTTTATTATCACGCGGTGCCGATATCGAACATCGCGACAAAAAAGGTTTTACCCCATTGATCCTCGCAGCAACGGCTGGACATCAAAAAGTCGTCGAAATATTGTTGAATCACGGTGCCGACATCGAAGCACAATCCGAACGTACGAAAGACACACCTTTGTCATTGGCTTGCAGCGGTGGTAGATTCGAAGTCGTTGAATTATTGTTGAATCGTGGAGCCAATAAAGAACATCGCAACGTTTCCGATTACACACCGTTGAGTTTGGCGGCTTCGGGAGGTTACGTGAATATAATTAAATTATTGTTGAGCCACGGTGCTGAGATTAATTCACGTACAGGTTCGAAACTCGGTATATCACCGTTGATGTTGGCGGCTATGAACGGTCACACGGCCGCGGTTAAATTACTTTTGGACATGGGAAGCGACATAAACGCGCAGATCGAAACTAATCGTAATACGGCATTGACACTGGCGTGTTTTCAAGGACGTCACGAAGTCGTGAGTCTTTTGTTGGATCGAAAAGCTAACGTGGAACATCGAGCGAAAACAGGATTGACGCCGTTGATGGAAGCCGCGAGCGGTGGTTACGTGGAAGTTGGTCGTGTGTTGTTGACGAAAGGTGCGGATGTAAACGCAACCCCGGTACCATCTTCGCGCGACACCGCCCTAACCATTGCCGCTGACAAAGGACATTGTCGTTTCGTCGAATTATTGTTGTCACGTGGTACTCAAGTGGAGGTTAAAAATAAAAAAGGCAACAGTCCATTGTGGTTGGCGGCCAACGGTGGCCATTTGAGCGTCGTCGAATTGCTTTATTACGCCAATGCCGATATCGATTCGCAAGACAATCGTAAAGTTTCGTGTTTGATGGCGGCTTTTCGCAAAGGACACATCAAAGTTGTCAAATGGATGGTCAATCACGTGACGCAATTTCCGAGCGATCAAGAAATGACGAGGTACATTGCAACGGTCAATGACAAAGAATTGTTGGAAAAATGTTCGGAATGCGTGAAAATAATACGAGCGGCTAAGGAGACTCAAGCTGCCAGGGCTAATAAAAATGCCACGATATTGTTGGAAGAATTGGATATGGAAAAAACGCGGGAAGAATCGAAAAAAGCCGCGGCTGCGAGAAGACGCGAGCGTAAGAAAAAAAAGAAATTGGAGAAAAAGGAGGAAAAACGTAAATTGCACGAGGAGAATAAGAAGAACGAGACGATTTATGAGGACAAGGAGGACAATGGGAAGAAATCGGACGACGAGGACGTGGATCCCGAGGACGATAGCGATAACGAGGGTGGCGGTGGGGGTGGAGGAGGTGGCAATGCTTGCGCGACCGGTAGCAACGGTGGTAACAACGCAGCTTCGGCCGTTGACACGTGCGAGAGACTCGATCACGTGCCATCGCCGGTCAATCGGAGTCCTGAGGATCCTGACAAGGAGGAAGGCGACAGCGGTTTCGACGCCAATAGCCAAGGAAGTTGCAGCAGCAACGACGTTAAAGCTCGCGAACGTAAGAAGGACAAGAAGAAGAAGAAGAGCAGCAGTCCGGGGAATAATATTAGCAACAATAACAACAATGATAAAGATCCGTCGCCTCATAGATCGGCGAAACCCGTCATACCCGCTGCCGCGGCGGCTAATTCGGGGTCGCAGAATACCGTCACGCCGACCAAGTCGCAGGGATCGTCGTCCGACAAGTGAGTTGTTTTTTTTTTTTTTTTTTTTTTTGGTCTTGTGGTTTTATTTTGTTTATTGGTTTTGTGGGGTATTGGGGGATTTGGGTGTTCGCGGGGGTCGGGGGTTTTTTTCTATTTTGGAATGTGGTTTTTTTTTGGATTTTTCTCGATTTTTTTATCATATGTTCTATGTGTGATGAATATTTATTTATACATTGATATATTAAATTTCGGGAAAAATCGAATTTTTGAAAAATTTCAAAAAATTAAATTGAAATATTACGAACCCGCTGCCCACTCAAATTTCGACAAAAAAGTTGTTGAACTTTAATAGAGTATTTGGGAAAAAAATGTCATCCGAATGAAAAGAGGGCGAATAGTAAGTTACCTCTTGATTTAAAAAATGGCAGGGGGAAGGGAGTGGAAGGAGGGGACTAAAAAATCTTAAAAAAAATGAGTGAGGTCGTAGGATCCAAAAGATACTTTAAAAAAATTCTCGACCACATTGGGGTGATAGGAGGATTTCAGTTCGGTTAATTGGGGAATTTTGCCCCATATGATAATTCTATATATACGCAAAAATAATCAATTAAAACAATAAAAAATTCATGAATCTGTAATTTATATAAAATATATAAAAAATAAATAGGAGTTGTGTACGGATCATTGAACATATAAAATCTATGACTGAAATATATTATTTTATTAAATTGTTTCATATATTTTTTGAAATTTCGTCGAAATTACATTATAATTATTTTTATTTATCGATACCGCGTCCTCGATGATAATGAAAATCTCATTGTACAGAAGAACGTCGGCCGGCGTGGGAAGCAGCAGTTCCGCGAGTTCGGCACCTTCGGTTTCGAGCACCCGAGCGGCAACGACCGCCGCTGTTAATTCCAGCGAACGGAAAATGAAGGGACAACTCGTGTTCGAATCCTCTCGGCATCCAGCCGATCGCGACGATTTCGAAGCAACCGGAAACGAGACTTATGTTTCCGGCAAAGGCAAGAAGACCGGTGGAAATCAGTATGACAATGACGGTGTCGGGGCTAATGTCAAGACGAATAGCTCGACGAGTCCGAAACAGGGCGGTAAGCGCGAAGAAGGATGGAAAGAAGTTGTACGCAAGTAAGTACAAACATTTTATTTATTTTATTTTATTTTATTTTATTTTATTTTATTTTATTTTATTTTATTTTATTTTATTTTATTTTATTTTATTTTATTTTATTTTATTTTATTTTATTTTATTTTATTTTATTTTATTTTATTTTATTTTATTTTATTTTATTTTATTTTATTTTATTTTATTTTATTTTTATTTTATTTTTATTTTATTTTATTTTATTTATTTTATTTATTTTATTTATTTTATTTATTTTATTTATTTTATTTATTTTATCTATTTTATTTATTTTATCTGTTTACATTTGGTTTGGTAACTTAACAATCTATGGGGCAAATTGGTCTGCTTGAATCATTAACGCAATCGCATGATTTTGTCTCCTGGATACCGATTAAAAATTTTATTTTTTTACATTTATTCATTCATTTATTTTTCAATCAGTATTTGAGAAATCGCCCGTTTCTCGTGCTACAATTCGTCCGTTAATTCGTCGTGCGACGAGTGTTGAACTGTGTAACACCGTCTTCTGAAACGATTGATGAAAAATATTCACGAGCCAATTATTTCATTGCGGTTTATCCGGTGACGGTAGTGTAATTCGTTTGTGACAAATTACACGGTGGGTACGACGAGATTTGCGATGTTCTCGGTCGGCAATCAAATTCTATGTCTCGCGAGTGCTGATCGCGCGCGCAACTTAAAAAGTAATCAAACCAAGCGCAAACTAATCACTCATTATTTTTAAATCTTAACTTTTAATTTCCATAAATTTAAAAAAGAACGAGAAAACTTTAGCCAAAGCTTTTCCCAGTCTCTATTCTGGCTTTATTATTAATCAAATCGATATCACAATTGATATGAAAAAGTATAAATTTCTTTATTTACTTTATTATTAATTAAATTAAGAATACAATTAATTTATAAATAACTTAAAAGTGTAAAAAATATTCTTTTTCTTACACTTTTTTTCTTTGCAACGAGTCGAATTTTGAATTTGAAAATTTTTTAAGGGGCCAGTCCGACGATTCCGGAAGATTCATGAATTCTCCATTTCGATCGAAGAAAGTTTCGGTGCCGCCGAATGCAATCAGCCGAGTTATCGGTCGTGGTGGCAGCAACATAAACGCCATACGCGGAGCAACCGGAGCTCACATAGAAGTGGAAAAGCAAAGCAAATGCCAGGGCGAGAGAATAATAACGATCAAGTATGTTTTCGTCATTCAAAAAAATAATAATAATAATAAATCCAATTTAACGTCGCGTCGAGTTGCAACAAAAATTGCAATAAATACGATTTATATAAAATTTATGTTTTACGTATTTTATTTTTTTTTTTCCGCAGAGGATCGACGGACGCGACGAAACAAGCTCATACACTGATCGCCGCTCTTATCAAAGATCCGGACGTTGATATTCTGCAGATGTTGCCGAAATCCAAGCTCACCGTTGTAACGTCATCGGCTTGGGACAAAACGACTGTTCCCGTTTCGAGTACCGTAAGTTCGTCACATTATTTACGTTATTTTTCTCGATTCTATTCATCGGAAGGTTTAATCATCCGTCAAGATTTTCGGAAAATGAAATTCTCTTACGTTTTCACGTCTACGTAAGTCTTTTTCCATTCCAGGATTGTATTATTTATTTATTTTTTTTTGTTCCCACTTGGAGGGATAACGAAATAATACATCTTCTTTTCTATGCATTTTTCATTATTTCCGTGAAACTTTTTCCTCAAATTTTTTTATTTATTTATATTTTTCAATTCATGCTATAGATATAATATTCTTCTTTTCGTATTATTTGAGTTATTTATATTTTTAATCATAACTCGTGAAAATCTTACAATATTTCGTTAGATTCGACGATTCTTCGAACAAAAACAAACTAAAAAAAAAATGATCCGCGTAGTTCCCATCTCCGTAACAAATATAAACCACATATTACCGACGATCTATTTTTTCCCCAAGTCAAAACCCTACAATTGTAACATTTTAATATCCTCTCCAACTCAGACGTTCAATAATCGAACGATTAATTTTCCTCGCCATCAATTTTTCATTTCTTTCCTCAAAACTTTAATCGATAATTAAATTTCCACCCCCCCCCCCCTAAATTATCAAAAACTTACCACGGCGTATTTGTACTTTTCCATTTCTCCAGGCGACGAAGAGCAGATCGGGTTCGACCAAAACCGGTCCATCTTCGAGCACCGCAGCTGGATCGCAGACCAGCAAAACCGGGGGAATCGGTTACACATCCGGTTCCTCATCCGTCAGTCAATTGATGCCTCTGCGTTCGTCATCGAGCATTAAACTAACCGGAATTTCGTCATCCATGCCACGAGCAACGGCTCCAAGGCTCGTCGCAGCTGGTAAGTTATTCGTCTCATTCGCAATCCTACCAATACCATTTCCTACAATCAGCTCAATCAAATACAAACCGGTGAAATCACATCGTGGACCTTCCGCGCGGTCGCGTAAGCGCATTCGTTCAAAAAAAAAAAAAAATAATAATATCAATACAAAACCAAAAAAATATATTTATCCGGGCTAAAAAACGCTGGCGATCATCGCAAGACGGACGGGAGAGCAGCACACGGATTTCATTTCCGCGATTGACCCAAATTGATTCCCAACATTTTCGCCCTTAAAGCGCAAAAAAAAAAAAAAAAAAAAAAAAAAAAAAAAAATTTCCACAGCCAAATCCGGGATTTGTTCGTAAATAATCTTTAACCCCAAAAAATCTGATAACCTTCCCCCCCCAACAGCATCGGACAAACGTGGAAATTCCCAATTGTCCACGACGACGAATACAAAGACGACAATGTCTTACACGAGCGCAATAATGACGTCTGGACGTTCAACGAAAATCGTCACGACAATGACGAATCAAACATCGTCGTTCGCCGCAAAATTATCCGAAATCACTGCCTCGAATCATAACACAGCCACGATCATGCAATCGAACCATAATCAAGGAATTAAGATGAAATCATCGCAATCAAGCTCTGTGACCGTAATGTCGTCCACAGCCCCGGCAACGTCGCAAACTTCGCCCCAACAATCGTCCGGTTTTGGAACTTCGACGAGTGTCGTGACGAGCGTTAATTCGTCGTCATCGAGTTCATCGATAAATTCCGGATTGTCGAGAACATCGCCGAAACACTGCCGACCATTGACGATCAATTCAACACCGTCTTTGGTACAATTTACATCGGGTAAAACGTCTTACGGTTCGTCGACGACTTTGCAATCGTCTTGTTTGTCATCGACGAGTTCAAATTTGTCAAACGTTACGGATAATATTGGTACGTCTATCGTCAATACGTCGAATTCCGTTCGTGTGACACCTTCCCCACCGATTTCGATCGTTCAAACATCAACGATCGTTCAACAATCGTCGATCGTTGGATCGTCGTCGATCGGTGGTCAACAACAGCAGCATCATCATCAGCAGAACCATCATCATCAGCAACAACAGCACCAACAACAATCGCAACCCGTACAACCGTCTCAACAGCAGCAGCAACAGCAACAGCAACATTTGCAGCTTCAACAGCAACAACAGCAGCAACAACGCCAGGAACAACGACAGGAACAACAACAACTGCATCAACAACAACAACAACAACAATTGCCACAATCGCAACAGGTTCAGCAACAACATTTGGGAAATTCGCAGTCGCAAACGCAATCGCAGCAACAAGAAAGGCAACAACAGCAACAATCGCATCAACAACAGCAACAACAATTGCGTAGCACGACTCCGAGCGCTCCGATAATGCCGGAACAGCAACAACAACAGTCGCAGCAGACAAGCACGACGCCGCTTGAATATTCTTTGTTCAATGACACTTTTTCGAAAGTCACCCAACAATCGATGTGGGGCGGACGGGAAAACGAATCGCAGAAGGGCATGAATTTTGCGACTGTTGCCGGAGGAGGGGTCAGCGTTAATGCATCCGGCAACAATTCGACGAACAAATTCATCGACAGCGCTCCGCCTCAGGTTTGTTAACGTTTTTTTTTCGTTTATTTTACGGTTTTGTGGTATCGAAGATGTTTGGAGATTGATCGATTGAATTGTTGGATTGTTTGATGGTGAAATTTACTTTTGGAAGTATCGAATGTTGGATTTGACTCGCGGCGGTTGGATTTTGATCAGTGTAGAACTTTCAGGAGAAATTGATTGCAGAATGTGCCATAATTTTTTATATAATAATAATTGTTATTATTATTACTATTTCTCTCATTATTATGTATAATTATTAATAAAAATGAAAGAAATAGTAATTATAATATTTATATATTATACTATTTTTAATAATAGTAATTATAAAATGTATATGTTATAATTACTATTTCTATAATAATATATTAATATATTAATAGTAATATGTTATATTACTATTTTATTTGAGTAATAATAATTATAATTATTACTCAAATTAATATGTTATATTACTATATAATAATACTATATTACATATAATAAATATTATATGATATATAAAACTACTACTACTACCGGTTATATTAATATTATTGAATAATAATATAACATATCACTATTAATATATTAATATATTATTATAGAAATAGTAATTGTAATGTATAAAATTTATAATTACTATTATTAGAAATAGTATAGTACATAAATATTAATATTTAATATATTAATATATTATTATTATCATTAATAATAATAATTATTATTATTATACAATATTTATTATAATTACTATTCCTCTTATCATCATTATGATTATATATAATAATGAGAGAAACAGTTATTATAATATATAAATATTATATTTCATATATGTCTAATTTTTCTCGCGAAATCCAAAATTCGTCAAATTATCTCAATTTTCGGCTTTCATGAATAACCCAATCGGTCCCACAAAGAATCAATAAATCACATTCAATCAAATCCATCACAATCCAATCAATATCAAACAAAACCAATACATCGAACACATCATAATTCAATCGATCAACTATAAAACGACCAATTCAAATCCGCCGAAAAATTAAAAAAAATAAAAATAAAAATTCGACGATCAACGAACAATTTTTCACTAACCAAAAAATTTTCTCTCCCACGCCCAGGTCGACGCTTCCAAAGCTCCGGGTTATCGCGGAGCAACCGCAATGTGTTCGCCGGTATCGAGCAAAACCCAATCCGGCAGCGTTAACAACGCGAACGTCGTTTCAAACGCGATCGGCAGCAGCGTGTCGCCGTCGGGTCTTCACAACCCCATACAACCCCCGCAATTCGCCTCGTCGGTGGGTTACAACGATCATTCGCATCCGGTGAACAAACCCCCGGCGAGTTTGGCGGTTGCGCGACCGGTTATGTCCCAACAAAACATAGAAATGTCGCCGTACAATCGTCCGGTGTTTCAAGCCGAATTGAGCGCCCGAAACGCGGCAGCGACGCATCAACAACACGTGTTGCAGCATCAGCAACAACAGCAACAACAACAGCAACAACAACAACAGCAGCAACAACAACAGCAACAACAACAACAACAACAACAGCAACAACAACAACAATCATCAACGTCTCAATCGAATCTTGACGTTAATCTTTTCAAAACCAGCAACACCGGTTTCGATCATTCCAACGTGAATTCGAGCCTGTTGAAGATGGTACCGAACGATCCTCAACCCGGACATCCTCTCATGCCTTTTCATCCTCACATGCAAAGTTTCGCTCAAACGATGGGCGGTCAATCGGCCAGTGTGAACACAACCGTGAGCATGTCAAGATTAAATCCACGAGCTCCGGATTTTTCTAGTTCGTTGCATTTGAACAACAAACCACAAGTTACAATGTTAAACGCTGCCACGGGAATTCATCCGAACATGTTCGCGGCTGTGTCAGCACCGCCACCACCTTCGGCGGTTCAACAATCGAACAATTTGACGATGTTGGGATCAAATTTTCCAATTGGAAAATATCTTCAATCAGCACCGACGAATTCGCGTGTGACCGCGAATCCAAACATGGCTGGATCCAATGGACAAACCAGATGGCCTTTCGTGCCACCCCACAACAATTGTCCGCCCCATCAAGATCCCATGATGGGACAGATGAGTTATCCGAATCATTTGGGTAACATAGCTGGTCAACCGGGCAGCAATATCGATTTGATAACGAGTTTGGAAAACGGTGGTTCACCGGCCATGTCGCCATCGTCGCCGGCACAAGTTGCTCAGGATATGAATCAAATGAAGATCGAGGATCGAAAAGTTCCACGTCCCATTGGGACCGAACGAGCTTGGAAGAATTACGCGACTGGTATGGGACCCGGTGGCGATGCGGATTCCATCAATTGGATGTTGAACAATGAGAAACTCGTTAATTCTTGGGCTAGTCTTGCTCCTGGAATGGACAGACATCAGATGTTCCGACCAAATACGTCGTACAATCGCATGGCTAATATTGACGCGGAATTACATCAAATGATGGAATCAACTTTCCAGGTAAATTGTTTATTTTTTTTTTTTTTTAATATAATTTTTTTTTTTTTTTTGGGGTTTTTTTTTATTTGTTGTATCGTGATCGGGAATGGATTTTTGGGGGTCTGTCGGATGGACGGGCTTCGGATTTTACGAGAGGAATGGAAGGGGTTTTTTTTTTAGTTACTTTTCGGCTATTTTTGATGACTATTTGGGTTTGAAAATCGGTAGAATGTTAGTAATAATAGTGAGAATTGATATTTGTGATATTTGGTCTATTATTGTTGTTACTATTGCTATATTGATCAATATTATGATTTATATTTCAATTATTTTAATATCTTGCCGAAATAAAATATAATATATAATATATATTATATATTGCGGATAAAAAAATATACGATTATAGTAAAGTATAATAATAATAATAATAATAACATCTTGTATTAAAACATAATGAGTATTATATATATCATATATTATTTAGGAAAGATATTATAATAATGGGAATATGGAATCATTATATTGATTAATATAGTAATAGTAACAATAATAATATAACAAATATCATAAATATTAATTATTTCTATTATTATTTATATTATTAATTATAATTATTTATATTTATTGTATTTATTATAATCATATTAATGATATATATTAAATTAAAATAATTATAATAAATACAATAAATATCAATAATTATTAATATTTATATTGCATTAATTGACATAATCATTTTATATATTAATTATTCGAATATTTTGCTGTGCATAAAGAAGACTATATGCACAGAAAAATCAGCAATAAATTGATGGTAAGCTCAGTAATAATTTGTATAATTTTCTCTCGTTTAATCCGAAACCCGCGAAATCGATAGGCCGCGCAACGACGCCAAGGTTCTCGATCGGTGCTAACAGCGACGTTTCGCTTCGAAACTTTCTTTTTAGGGTCATTTGGACAATCAGCAACCATTCCCCAACGGAAGCGCAGCGGGACACTCGTTGATACCGGGACTGCCGTTGATGCCCGGCCAGTTCGGTGCACCGGGCATGCCCGAAATACCTCATAACGAAAACGCCAAGATGGAACCACCCGCTTGGGGAATGTCCGATCCTACTCAAGACAAGCAACATCCAGTGAGTTTATTTCCGTGATTTTCTTCGTCGTTTCATTCCAATACGAGCCTTGTCAATGATGATTTAATTTCTCTTCGTTGTTGACGTGCTTAACAATCTTGACAAAGGATTTCCACCGCTATGCGAATATTTTTAATATTTATAAACATAATTTTCACCGTCGACGACGTTGAGACAATTTTTTTGAAATTCGATTAAATTTTGTTTATTCATTTATTCATTTATTCATTTATTCATTTATTCATTTATTCATTTATTCATTTATTCATTTATTCATTTATTCATTTATTCATTTATTCATTTATTCATTTATTCATTTATTCATTTATTCATTTATTCATTTATTCATTTATTCATTTATTCATTTATTCATTTATTCATTTATTCATTTATTCATTTATTCATTTATTCATTTATTCATTTATCCATTTATTCATTTATTCATTTATTCATTTATTCATTTATTCATTTATTCATTTATTCATTTATTCATTTATTCATTTATTCATTTATTCATTTATTCATTTATTCATTTATTCATTTATTCATTTATTCATTTATTCATTTATTCATTTATTCATTTATTCATTTATTCATTTATTCATTTATTCATTTATTCATTTATTCATTTATTCATTTATTCATTTATTCATTTATTCATTTATTCATTTATTCATTTATTCATTTATTTATTTATTCATTTACTTATTTATATACTTATTTATTTATTTATTTATTTTTCCAGGGATGGAACAAATGGAGCCACTAAACACGAAAGTGTCGTCGCTCCGCTAAGTAAACCTCGTGAGCTTGAGTTCGCCCAAACAGAGAGTGAGTCCTTCTCATAAAATAATCACGAACGAGATCTAAAAAAAAAAAAAAAGAAAAGAAAAAAAAAACATAAAGTAAAAGAAATCACGTAGTTGGAAAAAGTAGTAGATAAAGGAAACAAAATGAGTAAAAGCGAAGTAAATAAAAAAATAAAAATAAACCAGCGGCATGGAACAGAGGAGGAGCAGCACAGCAGCGAAAGAAGCATCGTGGTTTCTTCTCGACACCGCATTAAAATCACATTTATTATCCTATATTCATTGAAAAAAAGAAAAAAAAAACTCCCAGATCCAATTATTACTTCGTCGTGCTGGGTGATAAGACGGTAAATCCTTACTACAATTTATTGCTATTATCTCTAATAATAATTATTATTCGTTAATACGAATATCGAAGATGAAAACGAGCTTGCGTGCCTCGAAGCTACGCGCTTACGAAAAATGATGCGAAACAAAACAAAAATATAAATATATTCAAAAACAAAAAAAAAATCACAAAATGTCGAGAATACATTGTTAAAAAGTTGGATATCGAAGCGTTCGAGAGGACGCTGAGAATTTGAACTGCGAAATTTACGAGCAACTTGCGATGGGGAAAACAACGTTGCTGCGATTCCAGATTTGAGCCAAGATAAATCGAGTTAACTTGGCTGCTGACGTCGTGTTAGTTGCATGTTTTCACTGTAACCCGATTATCGATATAAAAAAAAAGCGGATAATAATAATAATAATGAAAAAAAAAGAACGTAAAAATCTGTGGCTATGGAAATTGAGATGGATTTATCTCGCATCCTTTTTCCATCACCGAAATTCGTCGTTCGATCTGATCTGTCTAACTTAACAATAACTATAATAAAAAAAATAATGAAGAAGAAAAAAAAATCGTAACAAGAAAGTTGAAAATTAGCACAAAAAAGAAAAAAAAATTTAGAAAATTGTAAACCACACGCGTATGAATGTTATGTACTTGCCGGACGCGTTCACGATGTTAATTTCGATGGATTTTTGCGTCGCCCAACGTTTTTTTTTCCTCGCCTTTCGTGAAATCACGTCGATAACATTTTTTTTGTTCTTTTCGTTTACTTTTTTTTTTTTCTTCGATTTTTTTCACGGCCATGTTTGCACACAATTGCAGATTTCTTTCCACGATCAGATGTTCGGATTACAATATTATTATTCGATTATTCGCCCCCCCCCCCCGCCCAAGGATCCTCTTTTTTTTCTTTTCGATTTATTTATGACGAGAGTATCTATATATGAATTATCTTATTAGTGATTCGCTGAAATAATATGAATATACCAGGATTATGTAAATAATTTACTTGTTGCGAAAAAAAAAAAATCCAATCGAATGTTTCCCACTCGACGTCGAAGGACTGTGAGAAAAGAAGAAAAAGGGAAACGAAAAAAAAAAAAAACAGAAAAGGAAGCGAAGACTACGAACGAGATATTGTGGAAAGGAAATTTTCATCGAGGGACGAAAATATTTCCTGGCCATGTGAGACAACCTGGTTTCTTTTCAATTTGATTTTCACACTCCATCGCCTGAGAAATAGCCTTTTTTCCCTTCCGAGCAATTATTTTTCTTCATTGCAATTTTTTTTTTTTTACGAAAAAATAATTTTTTTCTAACGAATTTTTCGCTTGAACTCCAAGCAATATCGTTCTACCCGGCTTCGTGGGGGGTATTCTGGGCTATCGCTGGCTAGCCACGATCGATAAGACCCGGCTCGAGCTGCTGTTTCACCACCTCCGATATTTCGTGTCCAAAGAAAAAAAATCTAAATTTTCGTTTGTTCTTTTTTTTTTTTCGTCATTTTTCTTTCGACACGTTCTTACGAAAAATGACGAAAAAAAAAACAAACGAAAATTTAAATATATTAAAAAACAATCACAACAAAATAACGAGAATATATAGTTAAAAAAGTTGCTGTCTAAGAGTGCTGACTAATGCTGAGAATTAAAACCTTCGATAATTGTGTCGTCAAAGAAAAAACGACAGAATTGACCGAAAAAAAAACGAGAGAAAAACGAATGATGCTCTTGAAACTCATTAACTCGTGTCTGCAAAGAATTCCGGCGTTCTATAGCGATTACTCACCGTAAAATATCGACATAAACTGAGAAAAGAATGAAAAAAAAAAAAAAAAAATATAACAAATAATCATAACGAAAAACGCTGATTATCGCGAAAACTCTAATGATTCTGAAGTCCCGGGCATTAATTAATTATAAAAACGAATGCGAACATTCGATTTCATATTTTCGCGACATAAAAACAATCGTTCGGATTCGATACCGAGCCACTACATCGAAAAAAAACAAACTTCGCGCTCAAAAACGACGTCGTTGCATCAAAATATTATTTCCGTGAATAATCCGAAACTTATTCAAAAACGAGTAGCAATTTTACAACGTCTCTGACTGTTAAATGTATAAATATATAATAATTCGAATCCAAAAACTAATCGAAAAAGAAAAAAAGACGAAAAAAAATGATCGTAAAAAAAAAAAAAATACTTTCAACATTTAAAAATAATAACGAAGCAGGGGAAGATGGAGAAAGATAAAAAAAGGGCACCAAGTCCTTATTAATCCTTCATCAATGTCCAAAGTAGCGTTTCTACGCTCCGGCCCTTCCCTAATTAATCTTGTATCAATCGCAATCGAGATATCGATTGAACAGAACGTTTGTAAGCTGCGATTTTATATATGTTGTGCAACTCGAACGCGTAAGAGAAGAAGCCCGATGTGCGTGAAAGATGATGAAAAAAAGAGAGAGAGAGAGAAAGAAAAAAAAATAAATCAACCCGGATATAACATAAATATATTTGGAGCGAGCAGCCCTTAAGATTTAGGATGAAAAATCGTTTTAAAGGGGGGATCGAATCGTCCAAAGCTTTGTACTACATCGAGTCTATGGCGACGCTCGCACTAACTTCCTCCACTCGAACGCAACGACAACGTTCGAACAAACCCGAACCTCGCGAATTCGGATTGATAGAATAATCATCGACGAAAGAAAAATGAAGCGAACGAAAGAAAAACCCACGAAAATGCGATTTAAAAAAAAAAAAAAAGAGGAACAGATGCATGGTCGAATTAAATTGATTCGTACGTCTATAACGTGAAATTACTACCCTCTAAAGCATCTTTGTAGCGACGATAAACGTTATCTACTATCGACTATAATATCTACTATTGCTATGATGGTCATATTCTTTATTATTCATATTATGGTTATTTTTAAGATACATTCACGCGCGGACGAAGTGACGGCGGAAAAAAAAATAATAGAAATAATGATAATAAATAAATAAATAAAAAAAAAATGATACACGTACACGCGTAAGGGAATGTTACAGCAACAGGATTGAGACTGTACTTCGCACAGTCGGCAGTACAGCAACTTTTTCTTCCTGTCCAACGTGAGACGTGAAGAGAATTTGAAGGAAAAAAAAAGAAAAAAAAAACAACAAATGACGAATAGTTTAATTGCCTATACTCAAACAAACACACACACACGAACACATCCCCACATCTCGGGGGGTTGTCACACGTTACACACGAAAAACACGCTACGTATAGGCGCGCATATATAAGTATACATAAATTACGACTATAGAAGAAAAGAGAAAAAAAAACAAAAAAAAAAAGATGAAGATTATATATAGATAGAAATGCGTCGTGTCTATTGGCTGCCAGTCCCGATTAAATTCCTTATCGGGCGCGAGCGTACTAGGTACGGTATTGCTATTACTACATATTCTAATAATATAATATACATGAGGAAAAAAAAAAAAAAAAAAAGAAGAAAGAAAAAAACGGCAAATTCCAATTTGATCGCAACGTCCGTTGCTCAATCGAATGGAAACTAGAGAGATTAAAAGGAAAATAATGAAAACGATAAAAAAAAATGAGGATTAAGAAAAAAAAGATTAATTGCCGTGGTCCCAATTTTTGGGGATGATGACGACAGCGGGGAGGACTTTGTTGAGTCGTTGATTGCATGGATTGCGAAAACGAGGCTTGTGGTTAAAACGTTTAATTCACACGTGTGTAGTCCCCCGCCCCCCTTCAACCACCCACCGCAACCCCGTAAACGAGCCTTCGGTGACGCGAGAGGGTAAGCGCCGACGTTTTGGGAAGGGTGGGTAGTCGTCGATGAAAAAACATCGTCGTCGATATATATATTATTAAATATACGATGGCGATTATAAACTATCGTCGAGCTATTGTACGTTTGCACGTTGTCCAACGCGCAAGCGCTTTGATCAATCTCGATGGTTTTAAAATGATAAAAGAAGAAAAAAAAAAACAACAAACATTGTTATTATTTAAAGCCTATTTTCAAATTTCGTTTACGATAATAACTGCGATATAGTATGGTAATATGATAATATTATATGATATATAAACAATGAAGCAAATAAATGAATATAAATGTCGGTGGTGGACAATCTGATTGACGATTTATCTGTTGACGAAGGTTTTTAAGGGGCTTCTTAGGGCATTGAGTGGACCGCCGATTTTTTTTTTCAATTTTAATTTTGTTTAAATGGCTCGAAACGAATTTGCAGTGTTCGGTCGATAATGGAAAACTAAGAAGCACTTTTTTCGGTGGCGATTGATCAGGCGAGGAAAAATCGAGAACGATTGACAGCGTTGAGAAATTTGGCAGTCAATCGTTCTCGTGTTTTTTGCGAGAGGTCAACGATGACCGAGAACAATACTTTGGGAAAAATTCTGTCATCTTTTTCGCACGTGTAGCAATCCGAGAAAGACATAGTACATCGCCTTGAAGGGTACTCGATTATTTTCCGATATTTTAACGGTCTACATTTTCCTTTTACTTCATCCAATCCACATTCCAAGGTTTGGAATGAGATATTTCTGTTACAACGTTATCAGTTTAATCTGCGGTGGAGGACGTGGCCAGCAAAGAGCGAATGACGAAGGTGAGTAATAAGTATTTAAGTACATGTGGTTACATTTATATAGGTTTGTGTGTTGCATAGCGTGCGTAGGCGAGTGTCCGATTGTGAGTAGTTTAGTCGTGGCAATTATAATATCGAGGTCGAAATATGAAATATTGCGAAGCCAATGAACGACGAGTACGATGACCGCATGACCTATTCGGATAATAGCCGTTCACAGACATATCCCAGATAGCTGTGTTTGTGCAATGGCTATTCAGTCATTTTACTCGACAGTCGTGCGTGGAAGGTTGAATCCATAATGGCGGCTACGGCATAAATCTAAAAGCTTTTTCTTTCTTTTTATTTAATATTTACTGTCGTAAAAAAGCGCGGAACATACGATAGAAATAGTGATATTAAATCGAAAGAAAAAAGAGAGCGCCGAGTCCGAAGCTGACGCCATCTTGGATTTATTTAATGGCGCATGCGGTCGGCAAAATGGTTCCGGATAGAACGGAAAAATGCAGGGAGATTGTAAATCATTGGAAGACAGTACTTGTCCAGCATTTTTATCCCAGAAATCTACGTGCAGCCCTATCCGACTCCGCCGAAAATCGTGTTAGGGACAGAAACTGTCGCTACTGCGGCGCTTGAAACATTTGGTGCCACAGTGCCCACCAGTCCTACCTCACCTCGCATGCCCCTCGCCTATCGGACACCAAACCTTCCTCACTCCGCGTGCCCCTCGGCCCCAGCCAGCGGGGTGAGCGGGGGTTACGTATTAGACGCCATCTACCAGTCAAGATTTTTGAGGTGGGTTTTGGAAGGCTTGAAAGCTGAACGCGATTTCGGCGGAGTCGGATAGGGCTGTCTACGTGTAATTGCGTTGAAGTCTTAGTTCGAAAGTTTTCGAGAGCGGCGCTGCGTACGACGAGCTTCTAGCAGAGATGAATAGGGAGATGGCCAGCGCTCGGGTTTCACTCAAATTGTGGTGGCGCCTTTTCGCCGTAGCGGCCAAAGCCCGAAACAGAGAGTGCAAGTCGGCGAAAATACCCGAGCGAAAGAGGGGAAATTGTGCTACCGTTTACGGGGATAGCATGCAATGAAGGCGGGGAAGCGAGCGCCGTTCGTGTAGCGGCCAGAATGCCGAAACAGAGAGTGTAAGTGGGTCACGTGACTCGTTCTTAACAGCTGAGGTTGAGCGGCAAAATCCAACCGCTCTGGCCGCCGTCGCGATATCGCTGGTACACATGGCGAGGATCCGATTGACGTTGCTCATATTTTTTCTTGCGAGTTGCTTATTTTTTAAACGAAACGTAATTCACGGTACTGACACGGGTCAAACTGACACGGGTCGAAATAAAAAGTCAGACTGACACTGGCCAAGCTGACACGGGTCAAACTGACACGGATCAAAATGGAATGTCAGACTGACACGGGTCAAACTGGCACGGGTCGAAATAGAATAAGTCAGACTGACACGGGTCAAACTGACATGGGTGAAAATAAAAAGTCGAACTGACACGGGTCAAACTGACACGGGTCGAAATAAAAAAAGTCAGACTGACACGGGTCAAACTGACACGGATCAAAATAGAATAAGTCAGACTGACACGGGTCAAACTGACACGCATCCAAATGAAGCAAGTCAGACTGACACGGGTCAAACTGACACGGATCAAAATGGAATAAGTTAGATTGACACGGGTCAAACTGACACGGGTCGAAATAAAAAAAAGTCAGACTGACACGGGTCAAACTGGCATGGGTCGAAATAGAATAAGTCAGACTGACACGGGTCAAACTGACACGGATGAAAATTAAATAAGTCAGACTGACACGGTCAAACTGGGAATGTTCAAACTGACACGGATCAAAATAAAACATTGCAAATGTTATTTGCATAACATTGCGAATATTTTGCGATCATCTTTGCAACGACGAGTATTGTTCGGGTTTGCGTAACGGCAATAAATTTCCGAAAATTTGTGCGCTCTCGGGAAAAACCCATTCAAACGAGGTCCTATAAATTTTTTGCAATAACTAACGTTACCTGCGTCATCGTTAAACTTGAATGATGAAGCAAGTCACGTGACCCACTTACACTCTTTGTTTCGGCATTCTAGCCGCTACACGAACGACGCTCGCTTCCCTGCCTGAATCGCATGCTATCCCCGTAAACGGTAGCACAATTTCCCCTCTTTCGCTCGGGTATTTTCGCCGACTTGCACTCTCTGTTTCGAGCTTTGGCCGCTACGGCGAAAAGGCGCCACCACAATTTGAGTGAAACTCGAGCGCTGGCCATCTCCCTATTCATCTCTGCTTCTAGGAGCGCTTGACATTTGCGACATTGACCAGAGATCTTGAAGGACAAAAGCACGGTCTTATACAGGGTGCCCCAGAATTCGCGCGCGTGAGATATACCAGCGAATTCTACGTGAAATTCAAAGAAACAAGTACATCCTCAGTTTGTTTTCCGATAACGATTAGTTTCGATGCTTTGATATCGCTTCGAAGTGGTAAATCGTATTTATTCGTACAATGCGCTTGGGTTATTAGAAAGAGGTCAACGATCCGCTTCCATCTCTCTTCCACGTTACTTTAGTTCCGGTGGCGCCCTGCATGTGGCGGCTATGAGAAACAAAAAAATTTTATTTATCCGGACTAACCAAACGTCCGAGTTATTTAAGGCATCTATTATCTTCTCATGACCTATTTTATCGTAATTACGAGGGCAAAGCGGTTCGATATTAAATACAATTTCAATCTATTTTACGAAAAAGTTTCTTGTCGAATTATCAAAATTGGCCACGAAACGTTGAAAATCCACGAAGAAGAGCCATCTCGTAGAAAAATCTATCAAAGCCGGAAAAGTCTATCGATTTTGCGTACAGATGGCGCTGATTCAATATTTCGGTAACCGGCAAATTTTTTGAGGTTATCTCTTACTCTCACAACACTTGCCGGAATTTTGCGCTGTCTCGATTCGGTAAAATCCGATGAAACGAAATCACGAATTAGAAATTATCGAACAATGTCGGGAAGGAGAATAATATCGTACCTCATCGAGGCTAAAATTCCGTACAGTTTAACGTGCGGACACGTACGTGACGCGCGCTCGATTTCGAGCTGCGTTCGATATTTCGACTGTAAATCTAACGTCTCCGGGAACGACCGAACAATTTTGACAAATACCGCGACAACCCCGACGTTCTTGACAGCGAAGAGGTATAAGTCGGGAAGGAAGAAACGAAAAGAAGTGCAGGTGAATTTTTTTGCCTCGCACCGTTGTCTAATCGAAAGGTTTTTCAGTCTGACTTTGGTTCGTCGTTTGTTCAGGATGATGAAAGCGACGACGAGGATGAGGACGAGATCGACAAAGAAGAGCTAGAGATTACGGGCAATAAGAACGCAAGGGTCGTGACGGTTCAGGTTAGCGCTATGCGCGTAGACGCCGTAATCAAATCCACCATGAATATGGCTCGCAAGTATGGACAAAGTTTATTTTTTACTCGGTTAATGGAGATTTGCTTGGGAGATTTGCAGAGAGTAGAGTTGACTTGAATTTAAATTAAACTGTTTAGATTTTATTAATTCGAATTGAAGGATGATTTTTTTATATTGTCATGATTGATTTTTTTTTGATAATTCAAATGTGATCCAATCGACCTAGGCTCTACTTATTGTTGTCAGGAAGATGAGGCAAATATTTAGCTTTCCAGAGAACTGTATATTGCCCTAATTTAATAATTATTAATAATAATAATAATAATAACAAAATGACAACTGAACTTTTTGTACAAAATTCTAGTGACATTCCTCAAACGATTTGCTTGACAAATTTCGTCCGTGCCCTCTCAAATTTTGAATAATAAATAAAACTTCCATTTTTTTCTCTTTTTCCAAAATTCAATTTCCAGCAAAGCGGAAGTAGCTATTCTGGAAAGCAAAATTCGAATCAATGGAGAAAAAATCTTGAAGAAAAGCATACCGGTAAAGTATCGCATCGACAAAATACATTCTCCCTTCTTCCTCACCTCCGTTTCGATTTATTCCGACCCCGTTTTGATCATTCAAACGCGTCATCTCGCAAAAATATTTTTTCAACTCGCAGGTGAAAATAGGCGACGTCTTGGACCTGGTGCGCGGTCCGAGCCCGCAGAATCCCGATTTTCTGGTTGTGACTCGGATCACGATACTGACAGCAGCGTCGAGCAACGACGGTTACAAAATTAAATTCGTCAGGGACAAATCTCTGGTGATTGAGAATTATGAGGATTCGTGGGAACCGGTGTAGAACTCAATCGTGTTGTTAAAAAAAAAAAAACAACAACAATGTGTATATAAAAAAATATTAGTATACAATCCTTGATTTGAAATTTTTTCAATTTCTCATAATTTTTTTACTTGCGATTCCCGAAGCGTTTGGCAACGTTTTCTTCTTTTTTTCACGTTATCATGTCATCGACTCTTCCATTGTGGACGGATTTTTGCGATCCAATATCTCGCAGCATCAACAGAGACTGCAGAATCGTTGAAAAAATGAAGAAAAAAAAAAGACAGCGATTAAATGGAAGAAAAATAAAAAATTTGCAACAAATGACGGATTTGAAAATTTACCTGGGACGCAACCAATATTCCTTTGGGCATCAGAGACGTCAAATCGGCAACGACTTCGTCGACTTTGAAATTATCCCTAATTTCCTGAAATAAACGAAAAAAAAATATTACCATAAAAAAAAATATATCGTTGAAATATCAACGTAAAAAAATTATAAAATTCAAATACAGTCAACCGATAAACAACAAATTTACGATTCAATTTGAATTGAAAGTGTCGAAAACGTCAATAAAATCGTCATTAAAATTCTATTCCCGACGACCAAAATAAAAACAAACCAAAAAAAACTGCAATAAAAATCAACGAAATAATTTCACCTGCAAGACATAATTTCTGTCTTTGTCGTTCAAAAAAGGCAAAATCGCAGCTGCGAGATGCGCCTGTTGGCAATGAAAGCATCGATTGATGACGTCCTTGAATTCGAGCTTGGCCACGACCGGACAAGCGTGAAGAAGCCTCAACGATTTCACGCAATCTTCTATTTGTTTCGCAGTCGGTCGTGGATCGAGTTTGCCAAATGGATTGGCGATAACGACTTGCCATCCGGCGATGTAACCGCTCGAATTTTCCATGTGGCTTATCGTTCCTATCATGGGCAAAGCTTTCTCCAATTCTTTAACCTGTCGAAGCCCCGAAAAAAACCCCGAAAATCGTGAGAAATTTTTTTTTAAGCGAAGAGAAAAAAAAGTCGAACGAATTATTTTGCGGTGATGTTTGATGTTGGATTTAATTGATTGTCGAGAAATCTTACCATTGGTTGCTTGGCCATTCGTTCGAGGGTTGCGTTTAGGAGGGAATTATCTTGCACACCGAAATCCAGACAAATTTGTAGTATAAGAGTGAGGGCTCGTGGCGTGTAGAACTGAGTTTTTAAAAGTATTTGGGCTAATTTGTGCTTGGAACAAGTTTCGAAACTGCTGACGCTGTAGCCCAGCCCCAGGATCTCGAGTTCGTTCAGATATTGCAAGGATTTCATGTACTCTCTGGAAAAGCGAAGTAAGATAATAATAATAATAATAATAATTAATAATAAATAAAAGTAATAATAAAAATAAACAAAATCGTCTGAAAAATGCATCTTAAAAATATCGAGATTGGTTGCTCCATGAAAAGAAAAATAACAATAAATAGAAGAATTTGAAGGGATGAGAGTGGAATTTTTATTTCAGACAGGAGGAGTTTATATGGATGGGATTGATGTTCTTTTTGGGAATGGTAGGAAATTGAACGAGGTTTGTTCGGAAGGATGGGGATTTTTTTTTCATGGGTAGAGGCGAAATGCATACCTGACGCTTTTGAGATCGCGTTTCGTCAAATCTTTCAACGTAGCTTCGTCGGTGATGGACTGAAGTACCCGAAGAGCTCGGAAACGAACGCCGGGACCATAACCGTCCTCTTTTTCTTTGTCAAATCCGATATTTATCAAAAAATTGGCGTACAGTTTCGTCTCACCGGATCCGAGAATATAACACGCTCTGTAAATAAATAATTTGTCAGAAAATAAGATTAAACAATTTCAAAACTCGCTCTTTTAATAAATAACTCTCCAAAAAATAGTTTCCATAAATTACAAACAAGGTAAATAAATAATTTGTCAGAAAAAAAAATGAACCGTATTAAAACACACTCTGTAAATAAATAATTTATTATAGTTCGTCTTGTTTGGGTAATAATTTGTTGTTAATAAATAATTT
This sequence comes from Sussaba pulchella, assembly GCA_963971145.1. Taxonomy (NCBI): domain Eukaryota; kingdom Metazoa; phylum Arthropoda; class Insecta; order Hymenoptera; family Ichneumonidae; genus Sussaba; species Sussaba pulchella. The sequence goes on along the minus strand of OZ020167.1, from coordinate 14,539,809 downwards.
GTTGTAAATAAATAATTTATAATAAATATTAATTATAAATATTATTATTTAATTTTCTTTTATAATTAATAATTTATTGTAAATAAATAATTTGTTGTAAATAAATGATTTGTCAGAGTATAAATGTTCAAAAAATTTTAAAAACCGAACGTAAATTGCAAATCTCCCACGCGTATAATTACCGAAGTAAATTATCCTCTGCAGTGGAATCGTCTTCGGCGATTGCCGCGCTAGCTCCGAATCCCATCGTTATGCTGTCGTTCGGTTTGCCTTCCCACGTTTCCGGTTGCAACCAATCCAGCAACAGATCGAATCGAATCTTCATCATGTTCATCGAAAATATCTGTCCCAAAGCGTTCGCGGCTGAATTTATATCCGGTCTGCGTTGTATGGCGCCTTTGCACCTTTCCGGTATGCTCTCGTCGTTGTACAACTCGCGAATCAATTTTTCCGGATAACCGATGAGACTCAGATATCTTTCTTCGCCCAATCCGTGAGTGTGCAAAATGTGCTTCGACGTCGATCTCAGATACTTGTCTTTAATTTTCTGCGAAACAAATCGATACTCAGAGCTGAACATGTTATATTTTTATTTTATTTTATATTCCGAACGCTCACACAAATAAGTTAATATCTCGATAACCCGTGGAGATTTTTAAATTTTTTTTTAATGGATCGAGAGCTGAAGTTTCAACGGTGCTCCTTCAATTTTTCGAGATTAAAAAAAAAAAATTCTTAGAATCGGTCATTGGTCAAAGTTGGGACAGTAAATCCTGTCGAAATCGGAATTATTTTTTCCCCTTCATCGCGTGATAACTCAACATACAAAACTCCGAACGTGCTCAACTAGGGCTCATTTGACGCAGAATTTATTGAGCTTTGCAACAGTGTGCCCAATAATTTTTTAACTTTATTTTCGACTGAGCTACACTCTTTCAAACTCGCGGTCAGTTTTTCCTTCTTAAATTTATAATTTTATAACTGATAATTTTACAATTAATTCTCCATTGTTTTCCTCAAATTCAGTAATTTCAAGCCAAACCTCTATACTGGCCACGTCCGGCGTGTCCGATTGTTGTTCCCAAAGTTGAGCCGATGCGAAGCATTCCTGCGCCGCAGCCACCTGATCGGCACCCTGTGGCGTGTGATTCATGACGTAATAAAGTGCAGCGGTGCCGTATTGCAAACACTCGGGACCGGTCATGCATTCGACGCAACGTTTTATTTCTTTGAGCAACGTACTGTTGCGCGGATAAAGATGCCAAGCGTCGGTGCGAGCTCGATCGTGAACGGGATTTTTCCAAGCTTCGCCGACCGAACCTTTTATCGCGAGCGTGCAAATGATGTGCGATTGAAGCTTCAACGTCGGTGCAATGCTCAACCATTTTTCGTAAGTTTTTAAATTCAATTCCGGAGCTGAGAACGTTGGAGAAGATTAATTTATTTTTGTACTTGAAATTTTTCTTTCGAGATAATTCGAATTTTATCGTAATTTTATTTATAATTTTTCTTTCTTTTTTTTTTTTTTTCGACGTACTTATGAGTTTGTAGAGGTCGATTTTGGGCAAGAAGGGAAATCTGTACTCCGAGATTGGGGGTAGAGAGCTGTTTTCGTGACAAATCGCCGCCCATTCTTCGCGTTCGAACTCCGTTGGTTCACTGTCGCAAAAATATATATTTTTTTTTTAGTAATTATTTTCTCTGTATTGGGTTGATTTTGAAGACTATAGAAAGTTTGGAGTCACCCGTAACGCGTGTAATGTTGCAGAAAACAGAAGTATTCTCTTCTGTCGACATTTTTTTCGCCCAGAAGATCCAGCATGGCCAGCAAAACTTCGTAATGATAGAAATTTATCTACAAAGGAGAATTTCTCGAAGGTTAATTCTTTCATCGATAGTTAAACATTTGGCCAATGAAAATTGTTATTCACCTGGGGAGAGAGTTTGGTTAGAAGTTGTTTCATCAAGGCCTTGTCCGTTATTTTGGCCGCAACTTCTTTGCACTTTGAATTTAGCTCCTGCACGTCGTTTTCGTTGATTCTGAGTTCTGTAATGAAACAGATTTTATTTATTTATTTTATTTTTTTAATTTTGCTTTGAATGTTATTCGTATTGGTTTTTTTTTTTTTTTTTTTTACAATAAAAGAGTTACCTTTTCTTCCTGAAACTAGTGTAAAATTCAATCGAGGCTGCCAGTCGCTCGTCAAAACTTCCAGATACAGTAAGAAACAATCGTTGAGCTCGAAACCAAAATCAACGCTGAATTCTTCGAGCAGAGGAAGCAAATTTGGTTTCCGGGACTTCATGACTCGTTCGAGAATATTGCGTTTTACTACCATATCGCTCGTCAATACCTCTGTTATTTAAAAAAAAAAAAAAAAAAAACAAAAAGCGGATGATATTTAAAGTTTGACGAAGGATGGAAGAATTTACGAAATTCGACGTATGGACGTTTGCAAACCTTTGTACGAAATTCCATAACTCGTCAATCTTTTTGCCCATCGATGTAACAATTTTTGACAGTCAAAAACGTACAGTTGTTCGTCGTGTTTTATTATTCTGTAGTACTCGTATCCCAAATCCACGACTGCCCGATGTCTAATCAAATCCGCTTGGAATCTGCGATATAATTTTTTTAAACTTATTTTTTTCAATCACAATAATCTCATTTTCTGTCATTTTTCTTAGTTGGAAAAAAAATAAACATATTTTTTTTTGTAATAAAGAAAAATTGCAAAAAAAAAAAAAAGATTATCTCAGTAGACCGGCATTTAAAACAATAAAATAAAATAAAATTAGAAAATTGAATTGGAACTTGAATTATATAATTTAATTCAATTTAAAACAAAATTCAATTAAATGATATTTACAAAAAAATTAATTTAATTTAATTTAGACAAATTGGATGAATAATTGAACAATAAAAATGTCAAAAGGGCTAAATAAATCTTATGACTTACGATCGACAAGCGGTGGACAACCATTTCGATGCTTCTTGTTCGGTGAGCATGAATAAGCAAGCGAGACCCAGAGCAACGTCGAGAGACCTCGCACTCGCAATTTTTCTGAGCAACGTGTAGATACAATGCGCCAAAACGGTCCGAGTTTCGATCATTACTTCGGGATTGACGGACGACAGAGTAATCAGACCGTAATGCAAATTTTTCATAATCTGCAGTAACGAATAATCGTGATGCTCGTTTTGAATTTTTTTCGTTCTGTCCAGCAAGCTTTTAACCAATAAAGCGATTTCCTCCTCGCAAGTTTCGTCATCTTCCTCGATTTCTCGTCCTGTCGAATTTAATTCGTCAGACACTTCGATAAAAATATAATCAGTTGATCTAGGATCATGAAAAATTAAGACGGAAAAGAAAAAACGAAGTGTAATAAAATATTGAGAAAATTTGCAGTAAAATTAATTTCGCAGCGAAATTTGCTGTTGAACGCAGAAAGATAAGGTAGAAAAGTATTTTGATTCGTCACGAATTTCGGTAAAAATATAATTAATCCAGCTGGTGCGATTAAAAAATTGTATGTTAAAAAAAAAAAAATCGATTTGTAAAAATATACAGAAAAATTCGCAGTAAAATAAATTAATCTGCTAACTCACTGCAAAAGCAAGTAACAAAAAAACCCAAGAGACAACGAAATTTGCCGTCGAAACAATTTTCTGAACGGAGAAAGACGCATTAACGCAAATTAAAGAAAAATTTTCAGCAAATAAATTTGCAAATGTAATTAAACATTTACCTCTAGACTGTGATTCGTTCGCGTAAAAATTGTACAATGACAACGAATCTTTGTACAACGGAAGCAACATTTGACCCGACGACACGGCGGCATCCTTGTAATTCGTGTACAGAGCGTAATCCGAATGGGGGATTATTCTGTGATCCGGTTCAGAGTCGCACGTACCTTCGTAACCGATCGCCGCGACGTAAGCGCTCGATCGATTACTGCACATCACAGAATCGCACAGTTGGTCTAGAAATTTCAGGATAAAATTTTTAATTACCCGAAGAAAATAACCTCAATAACTTAAATAAAAAAATTGAGAAGAATTGATTTATTTGACCGTAGTTGAACAAACCATTGTCGCAATTTATGACATTTGAAAAACAAACGTTTCGCAGCATCAACGATATTTCGTGGTCTCGATCGGCATTAATTATCCACGCTGAGCACAATTTGCTCAGGTAAGAACTTTCGTCTCTCGAAGTAATTCCGTTTACTGCCAATCGTCTGTAAAATAAAATTTTGTAGCTATTATTTTTTGTCACGTTTTGAAATTTCATCGTGAAAAATAATCGTCAATGACGAGAAAAAAAAAAAAGAATTTTGCTTACGTTATGCAACGTTTGAGCACGGCAATGTCATTAATTTTTTCGAAAAACGTAATCATCGAAGCAATTGGCGGGAGTTCCAAGAGAATCGACACCTTTTCCAAACATTCGCAGCTTGCCGGCACGGATTTATCCTCGTTCTCCACGTCTGTCGATTATACGTCATAGATATTTTTTTTTTTTCACCTCTTGGGTGCGATTGCAAAGCGGAAACATTTTTCAAGGCACGGCAAAAATTTATTCGGCACGGATTTTTCGATGATCCGGAAAATTGAGGGAAGGAAAGAAAGAAAGATTGAGGGGATTTTCTCCTCTTGGAGAAAATTGAATAATCTTTACCAACGAGCGGCACTAAAGACTCAATGAATATTTGATAAAAATCGTCGGATATCAAATAAATTTTGGTAATTGGCGATTATTATTATCTTCTTTTTTCAATCAATCGAAATTCAATTAGCTGATTAATACAAAGCAGACCCACACGCTCGTTTTATTTTAGCACGTTAAAACTGATTATCTTTGTAGAATTTACGAGACTGATTCAAATTTATTTGCCGAGCATTAGAAATAATAATAATAATAATATTCATGATAATAGTAATAATAATTTTCATCGTATTACAATGATAATAATAATAGTAATAATTTTTATTGTATTATTATTATTATTATTTGCCGAACATTGGAAGAAATAATAATAATAATAATAATAATAATAATAATAATAATAATAATAATAATAATAATAATAATAATAATAATAATAATAATAATAATAATAAAAATAATAATAATAATAATAATAATAATAATAATAATAATAATAATAATAATAATAATAATAATAATAATAATAATAATAATAATAATAATAATAATAATAATAATAATAATGCGCATATTAAGAATAAATTCGACAAATATTTCCGTCGCCTTACCTGACACCAATTGATCGATAAATCGTTCCAAGATTTCCTCTTTTCGCGTGTAATATTCCGCAACATCGATTCTAAAATTGTGTTGTACGTCCAACTTGTAAATTCGTTTCAAGTGCGGTATGCAATTCAGAGCATCGTTAAATTCAACCGCGTAGCCACTTGTTTGCGACAAAACTTTTCGCAATATGTCTTCAACGGTACCCAACGCTTCCACGTAATGTCTCAGCCACGCGTCTCTCGTCTGAACAATATTTTTCGTTGTTAAGAATTTTTTTAATTTACAAAATTTATGATTTTTTTTGCCTCTCAAATGGGAAAATTATGGGAAATTGGAATATTTACCTTCAAACCGAGTCCGGCGATGGTAACATTTACAATTTGTTCGCAACAATGTCGCGCGATAGAATCATCCACGTGGCGAAGTACCTTCATGGCTTTGTCGATATTTCTAGAATCAGCCACAATCCCATTTTTTTTTATTTTCTTTTTTTTTATTACGATTATCGATTAGTTATTACGAATAGTTTGTGATAATTTTTCCTGTTGATGGAAAATGTATTTTTTTTAAATTGCAAATTACCCATTGTTCAAGTGATGATTCGTACACAAGCAGAAAGCTTTGAGTCTCATGGAATTGTCGGCTTTGGTCAACTCGCGAATATCATCGATCATGTCCTTACGGTCTTGCTTCACGATGTAACGAAATAGTCGCTGCAAAAAACAAATCACTCCATTGAAATATGAAAACACGAGACACGAGGCGTGAAAAAGAAAAATCATTCGAGCATTTTCCACGGTAAAAGAAAAAAATGGTGCGAACAAAAACTCGACAGGCGATCGTGTGAGGTTTAAAAAAAATATCTCGAGCAGATTTCGTTCCTCAATTGGTAGATTTTCCGGAAGGAATTGAAAAAATGTTGAGTCTAATTGCAACGTAACTTACGTTGCACAAACCGATGTGAGCGTAACCGTATTTTTTGAGGATAAGTTTAACAGCGACTCCGTTGCTTTCCGTGCGAATTTTCGATACCAGAGGATGGTCGAAGGTGTAACTGGCTTCGGCAAGTGCGATTATGGTATCGCTCCAGGGGACCGGCGCTTTTTTCAATACGTCCACGGTTTGTTGCAATCGATTCTGTCGCAGCATAAATGAATGAAAAAGTCGATAAATTAACGAATCAATAAATTAATGAAGCAATAAATTAATGAATCAATAAATTAATGAATGAATAAATTAATGAATCAACAAATTAATGAATCAATAAATTAATGAACCAATAAATTACTGAATCGACAAATTAATGAATCAATGGATTAATGAATTAATAAATTAATGAATGAATTGAATGAAATAATTAAAAATAAATTTCAAAGGATTCACCTGAATATTATGGATGTAGGCAATAACTACGGAAATTCTTTGCTCCCACGGTGCGTTTTCCCAAAACCACCAACCTTTTGAATTCCTCAATGTTCTCTGCAACGTTTTGTCAACAACAAAAAATCCTCTTGATCTTGGTAATGTTTGTAACACAGTGACGAAGCTTACCTGAACGTATGTACAAAAAACTTGGTCGTTCTGGAGCGAATTGTTGAGAATGTAGCGTTGCAAAAAATTTTCGATCAGGTTTGGAATTCCTTCGACGTGGGCTTTATTGAGAAGCAGATGTATCACGTTCGTGGGGTCGCCCAAATACGTTTCCAGAGGTATGACGATCCTGTTGTCGAAGCGTATGACAATTCATTGGGTTACGATAAAAATAAATAAGGAAAGAAAAATCAGATTGAAATTGAAAATAAGAAGATATAAAGAAGATATAATAACCTAACGAATATTGAAAAATTCAATATTGAAAGTTACGATGAGAGAATAATTAGAATGTTAAATAAAATAGTCTAAATTGGAAATTAGGAGATTGAAAATTAGTTTAAGATAAATAATAACCTGTGAAGAGTTTTGAGTTCCAGCAAATCGGTCATCGCCTGTACGAGAGTCATCAAGCGATGAAGATGAGAATTTTTGCTGGCGTACTGCTGATGAAAATAAAAACAAACGCTAGATTCTTGAAAGCTCAACAGATCCATGAGACCCCGAGCGAAATCCAAACCGATTTGCGGCCAATCCGCGCGACAACATTTTTCCAATGTTTTAGTTTTCTTGTAACCCCAGAGAATTATTTCTGACAGTCCGCCGGGCATTATCGACACGACGGAGGGCACGAAGTGACACAACCACGGCCACAATTCGTTCGGTGGAGTTGTTTCGGGAATCGATTGCAAAATATCGCAGATCGAATATTGCGTTATGACCGAAGACATTTCCGGAAGGTGTCTGATCCATATCGCAGCTGCAGCTTCCAACTCGCCCTGTTTATAGACGCAGTTTTTTATTATTTCACAATGAATTAATTAAATAGAAGATTTAAATAAATAATTGTTCGAAATATACTTAATAATTAGGTTTGAGATGATAAAATTATTTGATTTTAAATCGAAAATCGTCAAATTTACAAGTGACAAATGTTCGAGGCACTCATTGGACTAATTTGACAACTAAGCCTATTTATACCGAAATTGTATATTATTTGACAATAAATACGTTCAATAAAAATTGAAGAAAATGAGTATATAAAATATATTAAATAACAATAATGATTATTATACATATAATAATTATTTAATCATTTCCAGTAATATATACACATATATTGAAATAATTAAATAATTCCTGAATCATCTCCCAATAGAATCCACCAAATAATAAAATCTAAAAAAATAAAATCATCGAACGTAAGATCGAAGATAATCAAACTCACGAGTGACAAATGTTTGACGCATTCGTCGAACAAATTCGTCCGTGAAAATCTGGACCACTCTTCGGCGTCTTCGCTGCTCTCGCATTCGATGTTCGTCCTAGTTTTCTTTATTATCTCGAAAGTCTCGAGCTTGCGAAGCGTGGAGTTGAGATCGGGCAGCAACGATGCGAAATCCTGGCTCTTCGATTCTGCGATGTGACGCGTAATTCTCTGACGCGCGTACAGAAGCAATCTTCGGGTTTGCTTGTAATTCGAGCTGAGAGCGTTGTTGCAACAATCGTAGATGTAACGAACGTCCTTGATTTTGTTCAGAGTCGCGAAAAAAGTCTCAAATTTTTCGGCATCGTCGGTCTCGTTTGTCCACGGACCGAGTTGATTTATAAAAGCCGCAGCTTTGGCCGCGTGAACGGTTTCCAGACTCAATTGAAATTGTTTGGCGAAAGATTCGGCCTCGTCGAATTGTTCGCGTCTCAACAATCTTTGCAAACGATATTCCGGGACACCCTCGACGATCGCCTTGACCCTTATCGTGTCGATTTTTCTCGCCGGGTCTTCGATGCCCTCGAGAAATATTATGTTCTCCAATGAACAACCGACGAGATCGACCAGGTACGTCGTTGTTGGAACGGATATTTCGAACTTTATCTCGAAATCTGGGATAAATACGGCAAGGTTGAAATATATTTTGTTTGAATGAAGTAGATAAGATTTTTTATTTACTGAGCGATTAATGAATGAATGAATAAATGAATAATTGAATAAATGAATAAATAAATAAATAAATAAATAAATGAATAAATGAATAAATGAATAAATGAATAAATGAATAAATGAATAAATGAATAAATGAATAAATGAATAAATGAATAAATGAATAAATGAATAAATGAATAAATGAATAAATGAATAAATGAATAAATGAATAAATGAATAAATGAATAAATGAATAAATGAATAAATGAATAAATGAATAAATGAATAAATGAATAAATGAATAAATGAATAAATGAATAAATGAATAAATGAATAAATGAATAAATGAATAAATGAATAAATGAATAAATGAATAAATGAATAAATGAATAAATGAATAAATGAATAAATGAATAAATGAATAAATGAATAAATGAATAAATGAATGAATAAATAAATGAATGAATGAAACAATTACCAGGAAAAGAATGAAATCTCAACATAGTCGTGGCCGCTCGATTTTCCGGAACAGTCAAAATAAGAATCTGATAAGGATCGTTGATTTTATCTTGTACTGTCACAAAATCAGCTACAGGACCGTTCCACAACTTTCTTCCCAACAAAGTTTCGAGACAAACGATACTCAGAACACCGTCCGATCGCAGGCATATCATTGCACTGTAGAAGTAATTATTATAATATAATTATTAAAAAATATTGTTAACAAAATTATACAATAAAATAAAATAAAATAAATTAATAAAAAAGAGTGATCGAACTTGCCCGTAATTTTTGAAAAATTGTACTTTGGTGTACTGATAAGGTAAAGCCGACAAGTGATCGCAACGACGTTCACTTGGCCATAGCTGTACATCTTTTCCGATGGTTATTATCGTCGGTTTTCGATCCGGAGAACCTCCGAGATCCACGCATGCTGCCTGTGTCACGGAAATTATGATTACAAGAGAAAAACTTCGTCACAATCTTTGACTATCGGATTATCGGAAATATGAGATAGTTGTAATGTATCTATGTAAATAACAGACCTCATTGGCTTTGGAACCTTCGAAAATTTTTGTACAATCGATATTTTTTGTTATATCTTCAAGCCCAGCTTCATCATCGTCGATAAGAGCTTTATGAGAGCCTTTTACATCAAAACCTTTGATACTGAAATAGATTAGAAAAAATACATATTTGAAAAAAAATAAAAAATATCGAAAGATTGGAATTTTTTATAAACTTTTCGGTGTAATAAATTTACCAATAAATATCTCCGCTGTCAGCTACAAGAATAATATCTGTCTTTACAGCATCCTCTTGCAAAAATATTTTAATGACGGCAGTGCCAAATTTTTCGTAGATATTCCTGCAATCGAAACAAACACCTTCGGATCGATATTCACCGGAGCTCCTCTCGGAATCATCAAAACATCGGCAAATAAGAATCGACTTACTCGTAAAAGGCTTGCTTTCCGCCGCTGGGAATGTGCAAACAGTGCAAGACGCCTGTTGCAAGCGCTATCAACAAAAAGGAACAATCCTTGGACATGCAGTAAGTTGTTATTATGGAATCAAAACCGATGCTCAAAACTATCTCGTGACAAGATTCGTCGCTGAATATAGTTATGGATTTGTCCACGGCTACGCAAAGCATGGAATACTGAACGGACGCCGATACCTTAGGATTGGTGATGACCTTTATTGAAAAGAATGAAAATGAAATTATAAAAAGAACAAATTCAAAATTTGTATTCCAAATTTTTCATGAATTTCAAAATAAATCTCTTAATCATATTTAAATTGTTTCTTACTAGTCATACTCTATAACAAAAATAATAATAATAATAATAATAATAATAATAATAATAATAATAATAATAATAATAATAATAATAATAATAATAATAATAATAATAATAATAATAAGAATAATAATAATAATAATAATAATAATAATAATAATAATAATAATAATAATTGGAATAATAATAATAATACCTGGCCATCAGATTGAATAGTCGCGAGAGTGGAAGTCTCATAGATCGAACCATTGTTTTCGGCAACGGTACGAGCTCCAAAATTGACGGTTTCGTCGTCGGCGTTGAATCCCGACGATACTTTATTCCACAGAGCCATTTCTCACTATATATTCAATCGACAAGCTTCACGTGCTCATATCGTTCCATATACAACGAAATTGCTGCAACAATTATAAAAAACAAAAAATCCCAAATTTTGTAGAGATTCATAACGCGTGACATATACGTATAAAAACCGACTAACACCGGTTTGAATTTAAACCGTTATATTCGTTATTCGTGCTTTGACGACACAAGACGTTGAGGAATTAAATACTAAATAACGATTTTTTAGACTCAACGACGGAATCTACGTGATTTTAGGTACTTTCGTACGTTATTATTCAAGGATCGTGATTGTACGTAAATCGATAAAAACCTGTTGCTGTTGTTGTTTTTTGTTGTTGATCCTTCGGAAGCACCGGGCGGCATTTGTATAAAGTTCATAAAATGCGGAACGTCGGTAACGTAGAGATTCATCGATGCCGGTAGTACCGACGTTTTCCGCCAGGCGTTGGGTCAATTCGCATCAAGGAATAGCCGAAACTTTTGTGCGACGAAACAATTCTCAATTAACTCGTTTCACACTGACTCCTTCTCTAAGTTGAAGTTCCTAAGTTGCGATTAATTCATAATCTAATAAATTTTACTTATTTTTAAAATATGACGTTTTATTTCTACAATTCAAGGTTCTGTTTTTAAGCCAACCACGTAGAAGACTCGGAAACCTTCGCGAGACATTTTTCACTTGTAATCAGTTGTAATCGGTTGTACGACAATTAGAAGAATTATGGAATTGATCGAGATTTTAAAGATATTAACATAATTGCAACGGAATCTGTCGTACCGACGCAGCAGCGCGCCAGCTGCAGGCGGACATCTGCACTATTTTTTTTGGTACAGAATTCTTACGCGGGATTTGAACTTTGATATACGACGTATTCTGCCTGTCTATATACATTATTTCTTCCGTGGCTGTAGTCTTCATACCTGGCAAACATTGGCAAACATAACCTCGCGACGACGAAGCTGAATAAAGACGCGTTCGACGAGTCAACGACGTTTGCGCGTGAAAAATAATAACAAGTCGAGGCGAAACAACTTAATGTGTGCTCGGCAATAAGAAGAAACGTTTGAACAATGCCTTCGCAAGAAGTTGCGGTGGCCCAACCGCCCCCGGTCGAGGGCGAAGATACGGCCCCGTCTTCACAACCGATCGTCGGCATAATTTATCCTCCACCGGAGGTTAGAAGTATCCTTTAACGTTATTTCATGTATGTCTTCGTCTTCATCCATCGCTAGGCGAGATTATGGAGGCGCAACGATAACCATAAATTAGGGAAGGGGGTCGGTAATTTTATTTCTTTGAAAATCTTATCACTCTGTTTTTGGGGCATCGATCTACGTCTGTGTACCAAATTTCATCTCGATAGGTAAATAAATAAGAGGATGGGGGAATTGGGACATACAGATGGATGACTGGACCAAACCGCGAGGGTTCCTAGACTGGTATGGAACTCTGTGAAAGCTGATCGAGTGCGATTTCGACTTGCAGACGGAGGGTTCTGCACTGTATTTTTAATAATTAAGTTTTGGATATCTTTTAGGTTGCGAAATGAATTCCCGCAGTTTTTATATTTTTTTTTATTTCTGGAAATTTTGTGACTTGTTGGGTGGAGAATATGTATTCTTTTGCGACCACTTTTTGTGTTTTAAAAACCAAAATGGAACGGAAAACATGAACGTTTTTAAAAGGAAAGCTCTGTCTTCTGACCTTGGCTCTATTTTGCTTTCCGTCATGGTAAAAAAGCTACGAATGCAACTTACATCACACAAGAAATCTTAAAAGCGTTTTGCTTTGCGACACGGAACCATAAAAATCCTATTTACTTGTCTCGCCTGCAAGCGAATTCCACATCCACAGACAATGCAAAAAGAAAAATTTCTTTTTGATCCTTTGACGATTCGCAATCAAGTAAGTCCCGTCGGCTTATAAACTATTTGCATCTATCATTTTCCTTATCCATTGTAAACAGATATCGTCGACAAGACCGCGAGCTTCGTCGCCAGAAATGGCCCGGAATTCGAATCGAGAATTCGTCAGAACGAATTGGGAAATCCAAAATTCAATTTTCTCAATTTCGGAGATCCCTATCACGCGTACTATCAGCACAAGGTCAAGGAATTTAAGGAGGGCAAGGGTCAGGAGCCCATGCTCGGTATGGGAGCTCCCAAAGCAGCCTCGCTCAGCGCCCATCAGAAACAATTGGAAATCCTCAAACAAGTCGAACAACCGTTCGTCCCGAAAGATCCTCCTACCGAGTTCGAATTCATCGCGGACCCGCCTTCCATTTCGGCGCTGGATCTGTGAGAATCATTCATTAATTCGACACTACGATATACATATACATATTTTATTCGTAGCTGGTTCGGTTAACAATGTCAATTTTCCTCGCTAAATTTGAACATTTATTTCCGAAACAAAAACTTCGAAGCTCCGCAGATGTCACTAGACCCTACCAAAAATATATCAGCAACGTCATCGCTAATCAAAATCGACATTATCAATCGTAACTCCTATTTAAAAAAAATTAAAAATAAAAATCATCCCAACTGAAAAAAAAAAATGTTCTATTTTCCAGCGACATCGTCAAGCTAACCGCGCAATTCGTCGCTCGAAACGGTCGTCAATTTCTCACGAATCTGATGAACCGTGAACAAAGAAATTTTCAATTCGATTTTCTTCGTCCGCAACATTCCTTGTTCCAATATTTCACAAAATTATTGGAACAGTACACGAAAGTTTTGATTCCGCCGAAGGATCTTTTGCCGAGGCTTCGCGACGAAGCCTTCACGATGGACAAGATTTTGGAACAAGTCAAATATCGAGCCGAATGGTTGAAATATCAGGAGGCTCAGAGACGAAAGGAGGAGGAGGAATTGGAACGAGAAAGAGTGGCGTACGCGCAAATCGATTGGCACGATTTCGTTGTCGTCGAGACGGTCGATTATCAACAATTCGAAGTTGGAAATTTCCCAGCACCGACGACACCCGACGAAGTTGGCGCTAGAGTCCTCATGCAGGTGAGACTACATTCATTTATTTGCTTCAAGCTTTATTTTAATTTTTAAAAAAATGATAAAATTCATATTCTTATTTTTTTTTCAATTAATTTTTTAGTCAATTGTTTATAACTGTCGTACAATTTTCCCAGGAACGCATAGAAGATGGCGAAGACGTGGAGATGCAGATCGAGAGCGACGGTGACGACGAGATGCAGAATCGCACCGATGCGGACAAAGATCGGGCGAAGGATAACAATCAGGTTAACGAATTATTCGAATTATCGTGGAATTTTCTTTCGAGCGATCGAACGACAAATTTTTTATTGACATTCGATTTTTTTTTTTTTTTTTCGTCAGGTACAAGACATGGAGGAAGATTCTAGCGACGAGGACGACCTGGATGACATGTCACCGCCGGGCGATTCGCAAAAATCGAAAGACGGAAAAATGCGCGATTCTAGCATGCAACCTCCGCCTTTGCCTCCTACGCCAGGAAATGTTTTGGTCAAGAAGGGTTACGATCCTAAGCAACATGGTAAATTCTATAAATCTCATCTAATAATCATTTTGTTGGGAATAAAATAACAATTTAAATTACCATTTTTCTTGCCGATTTATTGTTTGGAAAAATATTTATCAAAAATTATTTCCAAATGATGAAATAAAAAATTTGGAGTAAAATAATTCAAAAATTGAAATAATCAAATTGAAAATTTACGATAAACCAATTTTCAAATTTGTATAATAAAATAAAAACATTTCAGAATATTTAACTAATTATGTAGAATATTCAATACAATTACAGAAAGTTTCAGCCACAATAATTTAAAAATGAAAAATTCAAATAAAACAATTAAAAAATCAAAATATTAAAATAAAAAAATTTGCAATCAACCAATTTTTTAATTCGTCCAATAAAATGGAAAAAAAATCTATATATATATATATAAATAATCATTTAGAAATGAAAATAAATCATTCAAAATAATTGTGACTTCCATCGTTAATTAAAATTCTTCGTTAATTCGCAGCGACGAAAATATCAAGACCAGCCGCGCCGGACGAGTATCTGATATCTCCGATAACGGGTGAGAGAATACCAGCGAGCAAGGTCCAGGAACACATGAGAATAGGTCTTCTGGATCCCCGTTGGGTCGAACAACGTGACAAGCATCTCGACAAATTGGCTCAGGAAACCGTTTTCGCTCCGGGAACGGCGATCGAGGCGAGTCTAAAACAATTGGCCGAACGTCGTACGGATATTTTCGGTGTCGGTGACGAGGAAACGGCGATCGGAAAGAAAATTGGCGAGGAGGACAAGAGAAAAGACGACAAAGTTACGTGGGACGGTCATACGTCGAGCGTCGAAGCTGCGACGAGAGCGGCGCGTGCCAATATCACGTTGGAAGAGCAGATTCATCAGATTCACAAGGTCAAGGGTTTGTTGCCGGACGAGGAAAAGGAGAAGATAGGTCCAAAACCGGCCGGTCGAACGTCCGAATTGTCGCACATGGCCGCGGTTGCGTCGAAGCCGCAAGCGACTCTCAAAGCTCCGCCGAAACCACCGGTACCGAAACCGATTCCCGTACCGGCACAACCGCCACCTCCTCCACCACCGCCGGCCATGACCATGCCCACTATGGGAATGCCGCAACCCATGATGGCACAACCCCCTCCGATGATGATGATGGCGCCTATGGCACCTATGCCGCCCATTCGGCCACCGCCGCTCATGAGTAATTATTCCACGATTGGATAGTAATAATTATTATTATTTGTATAATAAATATGATGATAATAATTATTATTATTAGAGGAAAAAATAGATAAACTAATAATTCTATCTATTTATTATTATTATTATTATTATTTTATATTATTAGTTAAAGAGGAAAAAATAGATAAACTAATAATATTAATTATTATTATTATTATTATTATTATTATTATTATTATTATTATTATCATCAATATTATCAGTTAGAGAGAAAAAATTGATAAACTGATAATTATTATTATTATTATTAATTATTATTATTATTAGTTAGAGAGGAAAAAATAGATGAGCTAATAATACTAATTATTATTGTTATTATCATTATTAGTTTTTTTTCGCATTCGCTAAGCACCTATATTAAAATAATTATTATTATTATCGTTATCTATCCATTATCTATTATTAACCTTATTATTATTCTATTATTATCTATTATTTATGATTATTATTCTGGTATTATCTATTTATTATTATTATTATTATTATTATTATTATTATTATTATTATTATTATTATTATTATTATTATTATTAGTTCGAGAAAAAATAGTTAAACTCATAATAATAATAATTATTATTAGTTTATTTCTTCTTTTAATTTTTTCTTATTCGCTAAGCACCTGAATTCAAATTATACCGATCGAATTTTTGTTGTTTCAATTCAGCTCCAGCCATGTCACCCTTCATGCCTACGCCTCCGCCAATGCAACCGCCGATGCCGCCTCAGGTAATTTATTTATAGAACAATTCGTATAACTTATAAACTTAAGCTTATAAATTATTAGTGAGCTACGATAATTAATATATTTATGAATATAATTCGATAGCATTTTTTAAGTAAGTATACTAATAATCTAAATTATTATTATCTACATACTGATTCAATATCGTTACTGAATTTGTCAGTTTCGATTAAATTGAAAATTGAAACAATGGCAAAACCATAAGCGTGTATGTATTTTATTGTATTTAGATAATTATCACGTTATTTACAGATGACGATGAAACATCCGGCCGAACCGATGGAAGAAGAGCCTCAAACGAAGAAATTGCGCACCGAAGATTCTCTCGTTCCTGAGCAACAATTTTTGGCTCGCAATAAGGCAAGTATCTCGACTTACATTATGGAAAATTCCGAAGGAGTTTTATTTTTAATACATATTCTTTTCTTCATTTTTCGTGCAGGCTCCGGTGCAGTTGAGCATAGCAGTGCCGATGATGGCCGAAAAGGCCGAATGGAAATTGAACGGACAAACATTGAACATAACGCTGCAACCGAGCGACACAGTCGCGACTATGAAGGCACGGATTAGCGAACAAACCGGCATGCCTCCGGGAAAACAGAAGCTACAATATGAGGTGAGTTCTTTTCTACCCCAAAAAAAAATCAGTCCCTAATAATCGCAGAAATTTTCGATCAAACGAAAAAAAACCAAAAAAAAAGTCTTTCAATAGCAACAAAAACGTTTACTTCGTTCAATTTGATTCCACAATGCGGCGAGTATATAAACTCAATGAAATCATCCAAAGAATAAATTCGTATTCACGAAATACGTAAAATAAAAAATTTTATATTGGAATTTTTTAATAATTTCTTTAATAACGAATTTTTTTATTTTATTTTTTCAGGGAATGTTCTTCAAGGATAACAACAGTCTCGCGTATTACAATCTGGCGTCTGGCAACGTTATAAACCTTCTGCCAAAAGAACGAGGTGGCAGAAAAAAGTAAAAAATTGCGTCACATTTTTATTTTCATCTTTTTTTTTCTACGCGTGCTCCAATTTTCGGACTTTCTCGAAAGCACGACTTTGAGACTGGACTTCCGGGTATTTATATATATCAAAATATATCGATAGGAGCGGAATAAAATCGACGTTCCAACTTTCCCAACAACGTCGATATCACAGTTAAAAAATAAAAAAAAACTCATGTAAATCATTTTCGATTTTTATTATAATCAATGACGAATAAATTTCACAATCTGGCAAGTCTCGTCTATCTACAGATATCATTGAAAAAAAAAAGCCAACAGCCGTTCGAGTCTGTCGATAAACAATAAACGATAAAATAAAAAACAAACGTTCAATTCGATTTTATTCAATGTACAAAAATTATTGTACAATTGTGTGAAAAATAAAATTTAAAAAAATAATAAAAGAAAGAAAAGTGAAAAAATATATATGTAACGAACGTGTTTCGGTGTCCAAGACGTTATAACGATTATTCATCGTCGGAAGCAGCAGTCTTCGCTGGAATGGAATGCACAAATGGCGCGTAAACTCCGTCGTCGGCGAGCGACGTCCGATTTTAGCCGCGAGTCGTCTATTTCGAGTCTTCTTTGCCGCGCGACAATAGCCGCTCGACGATCGTTCGGTAACGCGCCACCATTGGTTTGTATATCTGTCGAGTGGCAAATTTCATTCGTTAGAACGTGAGATTTTCGCTTTTCGATCGAGATATTATAGCGTTTCGATCGGATTATTACGGATTCGGCGTCGTCGTAGGGTTGGCAAACGAGCTTCGGTTCCGGAAGGCAGCTTGTGATCTCGTTGAAGGTATTATCGTCACGGAAGAGCGAGTGTTTGGCTTGATAAGCCGCACCCAACATCGCGGAATTGGCTATTTCCTGGGAAATGAAGAAAACGTTTTGAATTTTTATTGGGGATGATTTTTAAAATATTGAAAGATGAGTTCTCACAGTTTTTTTTTAAATTTAAATTTAGGCAAATGTAAGATCGATCAAAATTACTTTGCAGTGGATTTTTTCTAAGATCGATGGCGGACGATTGAGATTTTGATCTTGATTTATTATTATTATTATTATTATTATTATTATTATTATTATTATTATTATTATTATTATTATTATTATTATTATTATTATTATTATTATTATTATTATTATTATTATTATTATTATTATTATTATTATTATTATTATTATTATTATTATTATTATTATTATTATTATTATTATTATTATTATTATTATTTTAAATAAAAAACTGACAATATTATATCTTGAGTCAACTTGAAGTTATCGAGCGTAAATTTGGTACTCTAATAAACTAATCCTAAACAATCTTTGATATTTATTATTATCAATAATAAGAGTCATTATTATTATTATTATTATTATTATTATTATAGTCATTATTACTATTATTATTATTATTATTATTATTATCATCATCATCATTATTATTATTATTATTATTGTTATTGTTGTTGTTTCTACTATTAGAAACGGAAATAATAATAATAACAAAGAATATAAACGATCGTTTCACAATAAAATAATGTGAGAACGACGAAGCAGAACAAAAAAAATCCTCGATTCTCACGAATGCTCTCAAAAAATAAATAAAAAACATAAAAAATATAATTTTACTCACCGAGGTATAAACCGGTGAAGCAAACACATCGGCAAGAACTTGTAGAATGGCTTTGTTCGCGGACGCTCCACCGGTTGCGATGATTCGTGTGTTGGAGCCTACGGTCAACTCACTTGATTACCAAAGATCGTACGTTTACGACAAATTAACAACAAATTTTTTTCTTTTCGTTATTTCAATTATGTTTTTTTATTGTTTTTTGTTTTTTTTTGTTTGTTTTTTTATTCGCCACAAACCGATGATAAAGCCAAAATCTTCGGCGTGAGCGCGTTTAGCGACAAATTGTCCTTCGATCAGTGCCCGTACTTCGACCTCTTTCGAGCTGTAACGGCTTATCTCGTCGTCGGC
Source organism: Sussaba pulchella (assembly GCA_963971145.1). Lineage (NCBI taxonomy): Eukaryota > Metazoa > Arthropoda > Insecta > Hymenoptera > Ichneumonidae > Sussaba > Sussaba pulchella. Next base: position 14,520,351 of record OZ020167.1, on the reverse strand, counting down.
CTTGTTGTAACGGTGATCGCCCATCAACGACGGCAAAATTTCTCGAGCGTCGAAGTACAATCCGACGTTACCGAAATTTCCTCTCGGCGTGCTGTCCAATAATTCGTTGAACAATTGCCACGATCCGCCGGCTGAGCTGTCTCTTATGCGTTCGCGCGTCAACGAACCATTTTTGAAACTGAAATGAAAACTCGATTAAAATTACGTCCACCGAATTTAAACGTGAATTAGTCGACGAAATTATTTTTCTCGCCAATTGTTTTTTCAAAGAAGTTTTGGTGGATATTTTTCATATTTTCTTTTGTATATTGGTCGATCGGTTGAACGACGGTCAGACCCGTTTTTACCAGAGCAACGCCATGTAAGCATCTGCATCGACCGGATTGCAGAGAACGTGTCCTTCCGGTTCGGTCTTTGGATCGTTCAGCCAGAGAAAAAGCGTGTCGCTCGTTCCCAAACTGCAGGCTACGTCGCCCTTTTTTAATCTCATGCCTGGATAAATTCAAGTTGAGATTAATATAAATTAGAGATGAATCAGTGAACTCCTAAAACGAAACGCCTATAAATAATAATACTAATAATAATGATAATAATAATAATAAATAATTGATAATAATTATTATTATCATCAACTATTTATTATTATTATTAATTATTAATTATTATTATTATTTCTCTGAAAGAATAAAAATCAGAGTCAGAGAAATAATAATATTAATAATAATAATAATAATAATTATTATTATTATTTTTTCAGCATGAAAAATGCATCGAAAATTGAAAACTTGCCAATTAACGAGCCAGGATTGTCTCCCGTAAATGCGACGATTCTGCATTCTTCGCTAAATCCGAATCTTTCGACCAAGTACGAAGATATTGGCCCGATATTCGTGTACGAGGCAACCGATTTGCCTAATTTCTCGCGCATTCCCGGTCCGCAAGCCTTTGTTAAAAAAATAAAAATAGTAATTCAAAATTGGAAAAGGATCAATGAAATTATTACGTTTTTCTTGGAATATCTTTTTGTTCCTCTTGTATTGTTAGAAATGTAATTGTTTACCTGTAGAAGCTCGTCGCTCCAATCTTTGGCACGGATATCGAATAAATTCGTGCCAGAGCTATCGGCAAAATCGATCGGCGCGAAATCGCCGATGAACAAGGACGCAACGAAGCTGCTGACCAATGAAATTCTCTGGAAAAAAATGTGGAAAAGAAAAAAAAAACGATTGAACGATGAATTACTCGTTAGCCGAAGGTTGAAAACACACCAAAGATTTGTCTTCGGTTTACGGTAATTAAGGTACTTCGGTGTTGTTGTAGGCGTCCGATTTTTCACGGGCGATTTTTGCAATTTGAGGCCCCGAAAATCTCTCGTAGGCTCGGGATCCCGTGATTTCGGCGAGTTTCTGCGGAAAGCGAATGAGAAATTGGGAAAAGACGAGCAAATTCGGCGAGTTGCGAACCGTCGGGGCGGGGATGAGCATTAATTCGATAAAAATGTGTCTAAACTACTTTAATTACTAAATTATCGTGGATTATTGCTATTGCATATTACATTATTGTATTATTATTATTATTATTTTTATTATTACTATTATTATTACTATTTTTATTACTACTATTATTATTTTTTTTATTATTATTATTATTATTATTATTATTATTATTATTATTATTATTATTATTATTATTATTATTATTATTATTATTATTATTATTATTATTATTATTATTATTATTAATATTAAATATTAGATTTACTTCTTTAAAAGAAGAGAAATAATTCATCCAATTTATTCACATATTTATTGAACACATGTCCATGCCTGGCTCGCAGCCGCATTAAAGGCAGGCACGACGTTTTGATGATCAATAAAAATTAATCGCAACTCACACGAGGACCGCCGATGGCGTCTTCGAGAATCTTGCAATATTCCGCGGTGCTGGAATCCATCCATATGGGTGACAACGGCACGGAAAAAGACGTGGCCAATTGCTCGTGCAAAAATTTTTCGGGATTGAGATTCCGCAATTGATCCCGACTGCCTTTTCCCCAATAAACCGTGCCGTGTTGCTGGAGACGAGGAAAAGGTTTGATAATAATTAGAAATTCGCCAACGATTCGTATGTTTCTCGTCAAAGCTTTGCTTAAGGCTAGCATCAAAATTACAGCAAAAGTCTCAGGTCTTATACATTTCGAGAAATTAATTATTTAAAATACTGGTTTGAAAATAAAATTATTACAATAACGATCTAACGATAATTTATTGGTGGATTGCCGATTAAAGTCGAACACTCAAACTAAACTAGCTAAACTTTGGGAGGATATAATTTTATTTCTCCACAAAGCGGAAACGGAAGAAACGAGATATTAAATTGTTTTTTTTTTTAATTTTACCTGAGCGCAACCGGAAATAGCTGCGACTTTACTAAAATCGACGCCGCAAACGCGTAACTTGTCGAGGATCATATCCAGAGCTTTGACCCACATAAGGGTCGGTGCGACAACCACGTGAGGTACTTCCTTCTTCTGAACCACTCCTCCGTACGTTCTTATAAAAATAACACGATATTTTAATATCGTTTAATAATAAATAAATTACAGAAGAAATCAAAAAAAAAATTTTTAATCGATTCTGTACAATGATTTGATTGTCGGATGTTTCAATTCAAGAGCCTCACCTAAATTCTGGCAAATCATTGTCGAACTGCACGCTCGTTTCGTGAAGAACTTGCAAATTGTCGTCGACGACGACCGCCTTCAGCTGAAAGATCATTAAAAATAATGATTCCCTTGTTTCTTACAAATTCTTCCAATGACCCGACTAACGATAAATATAAATATATTATTTTTCTATAGATAAAATGGAATCAAATGAAACGGAAATTGTTACGTATCGCCGATTTTTTTCGTACGAGCGTTTTGTTATCACGTCGATAAACTCCGCAATGACCCCGAATCGGGCAGACGTCAGACTATTCCCTATTAATAACAATTATTCATTTCATCATCGTAATTATTCAAACTGGGCTTGTCGTCCAAGAATTTTGCTTTCATCAAACGATCTTCATATACATGGCGACGTTCCGACAAACGTTTTGCATCCAGGGATCGCAAATCTCGGATTTCCTGACGGATTCGATTCTACCTATTATTCCGATACATTTTTCGAATGGTGCAATATCAGGATAAGTAAGATTCAGGATATCGTTCGGTAATTATACTGGAAGTATTTGTGAATTCTTTGTACAAAAATATATGAAAATTATGTGGTACTTTAAGGCCATAATTTCCGCGTTTTTCGGAAATTTGCCAGTAATATAGTCATTCTATGCCATAATCTTTCAGTATAATTTGCGTATGTTTTTCGTATATTATATACTCATTCTATACCGTAATTTTCAATTACTCAATTAACCAGAAATATATCAATACTGAATTCGTACCGAAATATAATTCCTCATAATAGTTCAATTTCACTATAATTGCGGTAATGTTTACGTCCAGGATACTTACGATATTTTTTTGGTCCGAAAAACCCGCAACTACACCCGTGTGTTTTGCCACAGTTTGAGTATTTCTCAACCCTAAGGGTCCGACGTCAGACTATTCCCTATTACCTACAATAATTCATTTAATCATCGTTATCCTTCAAACCAGGCTCGTCATCCCAGTCTTTTTCTTCTTCGAATCATCTTCGTACACACGTCGACATTCCGACAAACATCCCTCACCCCCTCCCTCCCTCCCGCAATCTCAAAGTTCCGAAAAAAGAAGCGCGGCAACGATTGCAAGGATGAAAACAGCAATTGACATCAGAACCATACACCCGAATACGTTTGAACGATAAAAATCGAAGGATCGTCGTAAGAAGAAAAAAAAACATTCGGACGAGCAAGAGGGGTCGAGGGAGCGAATGGGGGGGGGGGATGAGGGGGTGAAATGTGCTTTATTAATGGAAAAAACGGTCGGACAAGCAAACAAGAGTGAAAAAGAAAGAACGAACGCGGAGCGACGGAGACGGAGATGGGGCAAGTGATTTGTCCAACGACGCCGTCGGCGTCGGCAAATGCGACGGCACGTCGGGACGTCGAGGCGACGACGTCAAATGTGGTAAACAAGCTAGGGCGCTACGTCCCTGCGACTCCCCCGCGTCGCGTTTGGTCCAGACTAGACCTTCCGGCGTCGTTGCATCCTCCCGGCCAAATCTATCCCGTCGGGACTGGTTTATTTATTTATTTATTCGATTTTTTTTTCTTTTCGTTTGTTTGGTTTTAGGGTTTCGCGGCCAAGTAGGAGCCCTCCAGGTTCCGGTCTGTCTGTACGTCATAGGCCCTCGCTATTCTCTCATTCATACATCTATGGAGATGGAATTTAGTATACGGACGTAGATTGATAATCCAACAACAAGAATTATTGAGTTTTTAGAAGAACAATTTTTTTTGACCCCTCTCCTATAGATAGAAAATTCTACGCAAAATTATCGTCTCCCTTACTCCTGATTTGTGTGAGGTGTCTTTCAATATATCTTCGTAAATGCGATTCAAAAAGTGCCAACAACTTTTCGTTCCGACCCTTCAGTCACGAGACATTCGCTTTCAAAGTCGTCATCAGAGCGCGTCCTCCCCTCCTAATTTCTAAACTGTCTATTAGAAAAATCGAAAAAAATTCCCGAATGTAGCTTTTAATTAGTACGTTCAATTAAAATTATAAGGCATACTGTAGCAGAAATATTTTATAAAAAATTAAAAAATAACTCTCATCCAAAATGAGTGAGAATAGCTACGAACCCCTATCATATGCGTATCCGACACGCTCTTACCCATTTTTTTTCTTCTCTCTCATCGTTTCTATAGTACACGTGTTCCAATTCGCCCGCGCAATGTTTATCAGCCTCGGCGCATGCGCGGTAAACAAGCGCCACGCGCACCTGCGGCGCCCATCGACATGTCCATATAGACCGATAATCCTGCGAGAAAACGTGTACACGCAAACCGAAAAGAGAGGAGACTACAGAAGGTAGTCTATATCATACACAGTGTGGCTTCTAAAATATACGATATAACATAGTAATACAGTAATAAAATATGAAATATGCTATCTAATGTATAATAGATAAAATATATTATGTACAGTGCAGCTCAGAACCGCTCCGAATCCGCCAATCCGAACGTGCCCCTTAAAGTAACTCTTCCGAACGCGTCCGACCGCCCCTCGCCCTCCCATCGCCCTCCCTCCCCATACCCAAGCAGGTGAATGCACATCGTCGTTGCCCGGTGCAACGGGAATTACCGTCGAACCACGGAACGATTCCGGAAATGGAACAACCTGCGCCTTGCAACCACTTGCAACTTTCATTATCAATCTCATTCGTCGCAATCGCACACAACCAAAGTGATGAAACAATCCATTGAATCATCGTTAAAAAAAAAGAAACCCGCCGCGACGAGATTTTGTTATATTCCCGGTGAAACCGGAAGTTCGTGTGTTACGTGGAAAAGAAGCGAATGGGGGGTAAACCTTTGAGGGTCGATTAGGTACAAGCGCACGATTCTTTTTGTATGGTATTATCGAAGCTGTTTATCGTCGAGTGTTTCGAAAGGTCGACACGTTTATGGGTTTGACTGCGGCGTCTCGATCGCGCCATCCGCAACGTGCTGCAAGCAGCAGGTATATATCGCGGACCTGCGTCGGTCAGGGGGGGGGGGGGAAAGAGGGGTCGGAAAAAGGGTGCAGGAGGAAAGGACCACGATTGTTTGGATGTTTAAAAAATCTACCGGTATTTGCGGACGAATAAATGCGGACAAATGTTTAAAAAGAAGCCGAAGTTCTTCACAACCTTGGCAAGGTTTTACTTCTATGGCACATTCAACGTAAAACGTGGCACAACGACGCTCTACGACGTCTGATGCGCGTTCTCATCACCCAACATCCGAATCAAACGATTCACTGGGAAGAACGATTAGTTAGGAAAGAAAACAAGTATGTAAGATGAAGAATTTTTTCATTGGTTTTTCGTTACCTGTTGAGTGCTGAGATCCAAGCCGAGATACGAAGTTTTCGTGGGTTCGCACATTTTGTGTTATCCGAAAGATTTTGACGACGAGCACCAGCCGGTTTGTGAATTACCGTCTCGACGTTGTTACGGCGAGTACGCGTTGTTGCGCGGTGTCGAGTACGATCGGTTGGACGAACTTCGGGTAATCTCAACGACGTCACCGACGCTCGCGCGAGAGAGAGAGGATTCGTGGAAAGTATCGCGAGCGGTTGTAGGCGGCCCCCCTTGAGAAACGTTTCCCACTCGTGGTTGTGAACGGAGGAACGACGGAGGAACACTTTGGAACGCTCGCGAATGTCAATAATAACAAATTTTTATGAGGGGATAGTGACGCAGGTAATTTCCGTGGGGACGAACCGAAGCAGCCTTGAAAAAAAAATTATAATGATAGATTAATTGATTAATCTATTGGTAAGTGGATTGATGAATTAATGCCAAAATTTTCGTATGGATACATAATTAATGAAATAAATGAGTGAGAAATGACGAAATCAATGAATTGATGTATTGATGGATTGATAAACTGATGAATTAATGTGGAATTTAGGGTCCTCTGTTGGGTCCTATGGGGGTCACGGAAGATCTCCTGGGACGGACCAAAGCAGCCTTACAAAATTAAACTATAATGATGAATAAATGAATGAATGAATAAATAGATAAATAAATAAATCAATAAATAAATAGATAATTAAATAAATAAATAAATAAATAAATAAATAAATAAATAAATAAATAAATAAATAAATAAATAAATAAATAAATAAATAAATAAATAAATAAATAAATAAATAAATAAATAAATAAATAAATAAATAAATAAATAAATAAATAAATAAATAAATAAATAAATAAATAAATAAATAAATAAATAAATAAATAAATAAATAAATAAATAAATAAATAAATAAATAAATAAATGGATTAATAAACTAATGAATGAATACGAAATTTAGCGTCCTTCGGTAGGTCCGATTAGTTCAATTGGTTTTTCTCTGTTTATTTCGATTTTGACAATTTCCCTCTTTACCGACACGGCTTAGCCGATTTTCGTCAGTAGTTTTTCCCATTCCCGTACAGACTTCGAGATTTTCTACTGAAAATGATCACGTGTTGAATTTTTCTTATTACCTCAATTCCGGAACGAATTTGGCGATTCTACGTAAACCAATTTTTTACGCGTATCCTCCACTCCCGACCGAAGAATCTTTCAATGGATGCAAACTTGTGACCTCCGATGACCTTGAACGATAATGTCGTTGATACTTTTTGTTTGTTTTTTCCTTTCCTTTTTTTTTTGTTTGCTTTCTCGTCGCGATTTGTCGGCTCTCAGGCAGGATGTCGAGGAGGGGCCGATGGCCCGCGATTTGTACGGCACGTCGTTGGTTTCGTAGATCTTACGATTGCGATGATTCAACCGCGAGACCGCGGGTTGGATTTTGTATTTCGGAAAGAGATGCGAACGTCGCTGAATTCACGGAGATAATTTCGTTGATTTTTCAACGCGATTGGTGTATCGTGGGGTCGATTTGACCCAAGCTAAAGTTTCAAAGTTCTCGCAACTCATTCGTGTATTGTTATTTTTATAATAAACAATTCTGGAAACTTTATGTTTTAGAATTTCATCGTGAAGTAGAAACCCTGAGCTTCATTTGTGAATTTTTCCAGATTTTTAGGATGACATTTTGTATTTTTTCAAGCCTTGAATTGATTTGACCAAGGCTGAAATTTCAAAATTCCCGCAGTTTGTTTGCTCATTGTTTTTTTAAATAATAAATAATTATGGAAACTTTGTATTTCAAAATTTCATCGTGAAGTAGAAACCCCGAGCTTCATTTGTGAATTTTTCCAGCTTTTTAGGATGACTTTTTTCATTTTTTCGAACCTCGAGTCAATTCGACCCCACGATACACTTTTAGGGTGGGAAAAAGAACGATGCACTGATCGGGTTGAACTATTGATCGGTACAATGGCGATTTTCTTTGTTTATTTCGCTTTTTGAGTATCGCGAAAATGGCCTCGCTTTTTTTGACACGAGATAGACGTATCTACTCAACTCGAAAGCGTAGCGTTTTGTCGAAGGCGTTTCGAAGAACTTACGAACGTACGTTTTGGTATCGCGGAAGATTTCCAAATGATTCGGTCGCGGTTTCCAGTCGGTCGCACCAACGAGCAATCATTGACTCGCCTTGACTCAATGACTTAGCTCAAATGTTTTATCTTATGTTTGTCGAGCTTGGAGCTATTGAGCAACGGTTCGTTCGTTCGCGTTACGAGGAATCCGTGGGTGGCGAACGAATAATAAGCGATTGCGTAAATCGTTCGGAAATGTTTATTTCGATATTGTTGAAGACTCGATGTTTTTTTTTTTCTTCAAATTTATGTTGCATACTTCAAAGTCGATACTCGGCTTTGGTGTTTTTCGTTTGTTTTGGGTTTAATTATTCATTGTGTCATGTTTGAGGAGATTTTGTAGGAATTAGTACGGATTACTTGGTGCAATTATTCGTTACGTTATTTGCAAAAATATTGCATATTATTTGTACGAATTTTTATATATCATATTGATATTATATTAATTATTATATTAAATAATATAATATATATAAATATGTATATTATTATGTCTATTATTATTTTATATAGTATACATATATAATATTATAATATTATATAATTTAATAATTAATATTAATATATGATAACAATAACAATTATTCGTACGATTAATTAGTATCAATTAGTATTAGTATTAGTATAGTAGTAGTTTATTAGTATCGATTATTAGTAGTAATTGACATCGGTTTTGATCGAATTACTGATTTTTTTTTCTAGCGTTATAAAATTTTGCTGTGAAATTTTTTTTCTTCAATTCTTTTTTTTTTTGATGGCCTTGAAAGGATGCGTCGACGATCCATCGCACACACATCCTGAAGACGATCCCGATAACGAATATTTATGGGCAAAATGTGCAAAAAAAATGAAAATTACAAAAATTCGATCTGAAAAAAATAAATAAACGTTTCGGGATGAAAATTTTTATGGTAAAAATCTTTATGTCGGCGTTTATTCGTTGGATCGCAAAATTTCTTTTCGAGCATGTGTAAACTGTGCAGACATTGCACGTACGAGCTGTCGTTGGTGTGTAGACGACCGATCAAGTCGAGTACAAGGAAAATAACGTTCCATTATGTGCCATTATGTGGCATTATGTACACAGGTATAATAATGAGCCGCGTCGGGTTTACTGAGAAATATTTGGACACGATATTGTTTATTTTTGTTTGCTTTTTATTTTTTTTTACATTTTTTTTTTTTTTTTTTAACGAAGGTAGAAGCCAAACCCGGGCGAAGAAATGGATTAGCCTCGGGCGACTCGCGCGCGTTTTTAATGCATTCTCGTTCGGTTCTCAGTGGCTCTGCCGTGCCGTGACGTTCCGCCATATGTTGCGGATAGTTCTATACGGGCCATTCCGCGTCAAGTATAATGAGACTAAGATCTTGCGTTGAAAATATCCCGAAAGGCTCATTTTGATCAGTCAATCTCGATTAACAAATTCAGGTGTTTGCGAATGTTCCAAAAAATCTGGAGTAAATTTTTTTCAAAGCCGATATTTTGTAATTTTTTCTTTCTTCTTTCATTCTATCAGAGTTAGAATTCGAATCTTTGCTAGTTGTGCGATGTCGATCACGACCGAATACAAAAATATGTAAAATAATAATAATAATAATAATATTTTGTTGAATTTTTAGGCTTCTGGGTGGGTACTGAAAATTCTCTAAAAATTCTGAAATACTGTATAACTCTTCTACTCTACAACACAATTATTTCATTCCAGAAAAAGAATTATGTCATGACAAAAATATAAAAAATAAAACTCAGAACGTGCTCATAGTATGAAATTGGGAGGACACGAATGACCCATACACACGGTTCCAAATTCAAACAAAAGCCCAAAAAATCTCCCAACATCATACAAAGGTCCAAATATAGATCTATCCCACAATTCCAACGAACGTGGATTCAATCCAAAAATCCTCATCGCCGTCTCGTTCCTACGCGGACGGTCCCATACGTAAAACCAAACCCGAGAGTTTGTTTGCGTTGAGAAAATTACGTCTCTAAAGACGACGAGAAAGCCGCGCGTGTGCGTTTATATACGTCTGACCCAAGGTAGCGAGGTACATACATAAATATATCTATGTACACACACACACATACGCGCGATATCGATGTACAAGGCGGCGCCTTCTCAACTTCGAAGGTGTGTTTTTGATGTTTTTTCGGCTCGTTGGTAAAACTCGACGGTTGATGATGATGCGCGTTTACCGAGTTAGCCGTTTCGTTGTTGGTGCGGTACGACGACGCCGTGTAAGTCGGCCCACGGTGTCGGCCAGCGGTTTCGGAAGATCGGTAAGGGTTGGCCACATTGGTTCGGAGAGAAAAGATTGCCGTTCCACGCCGATTTCGGGCGTGCGCGCGCAGCTCGCGAGCCACGTCTGGGATTCCCCGCACGATCTCGAACGGCCGTGTTTCGGCGGCGGCGGCGGCGGTGGCGGCGTCGACGGCGGTTCGGGCCCAGAATGCCCGTCGAGACGTGGTCCCCGTTGCCGCCCTATAATCGGACCATACGGATAATGGTTTGGATGGTTGCCGCGAGGCTCCCGTCTCGTCTCGTATCGCAAAATCCCTTTCGGCATCTTTTTAAAAACCAAACCCGTCGCCGCGCGCCATCTTTTCTCTCATATTTACGTTCGTTTTCCTCCCTCCCCCCGCCTCCCCCGCAATCCTTTTATAATGCATCAGCAGCGTTGTTGCAACGCGAGAGAGCGTGCGACCGAACGCCAGAGAGTCTTCGTACTCGACGTTTGTGTAACTTCGAGAGCCTACGATTATTCCAGACGAGAACTCAACGCCCGGATTCCAGTCGCCCTTCGCGCGCGTGCATCGAGTCCTTTTGCGTTTGTCTGGGTGTGTGTGGGGGGGTTTGGAGAAAGGGGAGAACGGGAAAGATCCTGGCGCCAAACGCCGCGACGCCAGTTTGGCCGATCTCTTCCCCCCCCCCTTCCTTTCCCCGATTCTCGACCCTGTTCTTACAATATTTTCCTCGATTCCTCCACCTCCGAGACGACTGCTCACAGCCCTCTCGACGGTTTGCATTACGACCCATACTTAGGTATCTAATATGCAGAAGTTTATTGTATTATTTACCGAAAAGTTTTCCAGCCAATTTGGCGGATTTATGGTCCTTGAGGGTTGCGCCTCATTTTTGGGGAAGAAACGGGTCGAGATTGTGTGAGATGATGATCTGTGGGTCGAATGGATGGATACAATTTTTTTATATCGATGTCTTTGGATCGTGTTTATTCGGAGGAGATGGAAGTACGAGGAAGAATAATTGCCCGAGTGCCTTTCAAGAACGATACTGTGTTAATGTTTCGACTTGAGTGTAACTAAGATGCAGTAAGATCCGGCCCGACAATGCTCCGTTTAATCCTTCTCCGTTACACTGGGTGGATTCCACCCGGGGAGTTTTCAAATAACGATTTCGAGCAAGCTATTCGTCCGAAGTGGTTGAAAAAATTACACAACATGCATTGAACATTCCGGATGATGTACGAAAAGTTCATTTGTAAGAAATAAAATGGCTACATTTTGAAAAAAAATTCGTAAAGAGATGAAAACGGAAACAAAAAAAGCCGGTCTTCGGTTTATCGAAGGGTAAATCTTTTTTTTAAACTCCCTGAATTCACCCACCGTGTCGGCCGTGATATTATTTGGTAGTTCGACGATGAAGGGTTAAAAAAAACCACTGATACACAAAGAAGTATGAAAAAATAATGATAAACCATAAAAGTGGAAAAAAAACGTGGGTCATGCAATTTTGAACGAGGCCGCGGTTTATTGCGGTGGAACGCAGTATGTACAATGCAGACGAGAATTAAAAGATCGAGGCTTAAAAGTTCGAAAGAAAATCATAGGTGCGGGATCGTCGAAAGTCGGGGGAGTTCGGGCCGCTGGCGTTGGGTTTTTTTGATGTTTCGCGCGGCTCTTGCGAGGGACGAGAAAAGGCGCGCCCCGTCCGTTATTACGTTTTGGCCTTATAACTCGCGAGGCCCGCGAGACGATCCTCCCTCTAGCCTTTTCGATGTTCCTTCCGTCTATATAATAATTACGATAAGTGTAGCCGCGGCGGGAGCCAACGAAAAGATTCCATCCGCTCGTGGGGAGTTTGTTGTTTGGCGGTATTGCCAAATAAAGAGGAAGAAGGGACTCGCGGAGGGTCCAGCGTCGTACTAAAAAAATGCCTTCTTATTTTTTTAACATCGTCGTTATTTCTCGACTCTTCGGAAGATTCGTGTCTTTTCGCTGATTTTTATTTCTTATTTTTATCTTCTTTTGTTAGTTTTGTTTTTGCGCGCCGGGGGATAATGAGTGAGCGATGTCAGGCTCTATTTTACGCGCATTTTTGACTGGAAAGGACCGATGAGATATCTCGATTTTGGAAAGACTTGTTTGTAATTATTTTTTCTATTTATTTTAGATTGAATTTTATACGACTTGGAATTTGATTTAATTCATTGTTAAATTTAATTTAGGTTATTTCTCTGCGAAAAATGTTAGGCTGTTAAAATATCTCGATTTTTGGAAAAATGATTTGTATTTATTTTAGATTTAATTTTATTATATATGAAAATTGATTTAATTAATTATTCGATTCAGTTTAATTATATTTAGTGTTTATTTATTTTATTTTTTTATACATGAAGCGAATGAGAGACGGCAAAGAGTTTTTGTTCTCCACCGAGATGTAGGATCGAAAATATCAATAGAAGTTGATGCAGTACTGCTCGGTCGGTAACTAAAAACTGTAATCGACATTTCTCCGGCGCGGTTCATCTCTCGAATGCGAAACTAAAACCGCGTTCTCTCTTCAACGATTACGCATAACGTTCTCGTATTTTTTTTCCGACCGATCACCATAACCGTGAAATTTAGGATCATAAGATTAGTTCTCCAACTCACCCAATCGATCATTTCCATACGTGTTTCCCATCGGCTTAGAAACGAAAAATAAAAATAAAAACCAGTCGCGGACTCGTGCATGAACCAAAAGCCACGAGATAAAATCGTCAGAAATCCAAATCGATTTTCCATCGTCGGATTTCCGAACGCCCGTCGATTATTAATTCGCAAAACATTTATGAGCGTATTTAACATACTTACCACAACACAATCCAACACGTTTCATCCGAGCTCCCGGTTCCAATCTCGTTTTATCCGATCGTAAATCACCGACACACGAAAACCCGATTCACGATCGTGAAAATTCAAATAAAAAATAATTCGATGATTTTTCGGAAGGATGAGGTATCAAAAAAAAAAGACGATAAACGAATAATCGTTTTATATATGAAAAAATTTGTAATCTCATGTATTCACATAAAAATGAAAATAAGATCGAGCTCGTTGATCTCAAATAAATCGTTACAATGCAACGTTCACGCGCAAGCGTTGACTCGTCAATAAAATTCTTTTGCTTGTTTTTTTTTCTTTTTTTTTTCTTTCAACCAAACGAATACAAATCAATTGACAGTCAATCGATCAATCAACAATAAAACGCAGGGAGAAGATCGTCGGGACGTTACACTCTCGCGTTTTACGACTGGCTTCTCGCTTAAAATTTAATTATTCTTCGTTTTTGCCATTCACTCGTCGTTAATATAACATAATAATCATTATCGTAATAATAATTAATAATTAATTAATCAATTAATAATAATAATAGTAATAATAGTAATAATAATAATAATATATTTATGATTTTATATACTATATGTACATTCATACAACGGAGTATATACTTGAGTCTTTATATACATTATATACAGTACAGAGTATATTCAATGTCTCTTTGTACAAAGGGTATTAACAACGGTAGTGCGTTTATTTTTTTATTGCGTGGGTGAACAATTACGCCCTAAAGTTTCGAAAGCGAAAATCGTTTTCGGATTTTTCATTATTATTATCATTATTATTTTGTTTGTTTTTTGTTTTTTTTTTTTTTTTTTTCGTGCTAATTATTCGTATCAACGACAGTAACGACAGAGTTGTGGGCGGATCTACGGCTTTTTTTAGCCAAGGCCAAGGGGTATAAAATTTTTTTTGTTCATTTCGATGCGGCTACCCGACGTTTTATTCTCGCGGTGGACAAGCACGAGCCGAGATCAATCCCGACAGGCACTTTTTTAAATTTCGATACAAAAATTTTCAACATTTTTCTTTTTGTTTCGGTTGTTTTTTCTCTGGGGTTTTTTTCTCTTTTTCAATAACAAGCATCATCTTCCGTTCGCACACTGGCATCTTGACGTTTCGTTTGTTATCGTTTTCTTAGGCCGGAAAATTGTAAACATTTTTTTTTTTCGTAATTTATGTTCGGTCGATGTAGCTCATCGCTTCAAATGTGGATAAAAACGATTTTATATTCTCCGAAATTTGCGTCGATCGGCACGAAAAAGACTTTGCCAAATGGACGAAAAGTCATTGGTTTTGGAAAACGCTTTACAAATTCATGCGAATAATTTAATTTAATTTTTTAATTTTTTTATTTTATTTACCGAACGACTTTTGTTTTTCTTGGTTGTGATTGGTTTTTTTTTTGTTCTTGTTCTTTTTTAACACGATCGTCGGGAGGGAATTTTTTTTTCGCAGACGAATAATTTCGTTGAACGTGAAAATAGCTATTGAAGGCACTAGGTTTTTTTTTTTTAAACAAATAAAATGTCAAAAGTTCATATTCAAGAACTATCGATCCGTTGTTTGTACACAAAACTCGCGAGACAACGTCGTTTACATCGTTGACATTTTTTTAGTAAATCAAAAAAAAAAAAAATTCTTTGTGCGAATTACCGTCGAATTTATTATTTGTAAAATCTGTTTTTTTCTTTCTTCTTTATAATTTTGTTGTTGCTGTAGTTAATAATTCTCGCGATAGAAAAAGCCGTGACGGCGTGGTAAAAATCACACGACGGTATCTACAAGCGTTATCATCAGTTATTCCGCTGATTATCGTTAATTCAATGGCACTTGGACGTAAATCGTACGAGCGACTTTGTTTTTTTTTTTTTTTCGAATTAAATTATTTTTTTTTGCGGTGCAACGAAACGAAATGAACGATTTAAATCGAGATGAAATAACGCGGAGGTTCGACGCACGCCGTTTTACATGCCAATATTGATAACTGCTGTTTTTCTCGGACCACCTTCACGCATTATATATATATATATATATAAATATATATATAAGCCTGTTCACACTGAACAATTCGAATTACGGCAACGCAAATTACGCTTTCCATTCGACATTGCATCTTTCCCCGCGGTTGTTATGACTTTTTTTCTTTCTTCTTGCAATATTTTCTTTCTCGTTATTGTTTGTACAGAATATAAATAACGTTATTTACAAACGATTTTTTTTTTTTTTTCGTTTTCTCAATTAATCGAACTTTTAAGAAAATGTGTATAAATAAATTAGCAATGTACAGAATAGACGAAATAAAATAGAATTTGCGACGACATTTTTGGGATTATTTAAAAAGTGCGTGGACTATATTTTTTCCCGCACGTTAAAAATCACGACCAAGATGTAAAAAAAACCCCAAAAATCGATCAATTGGATCAACGCGATAGAAGATCAAACTCCGAATTTCGTTCCCAAAATTCGAAATCACGATCCAAAACGACCGTGTACGACTCAAAAACCACCCAGCTACGTCGCCATCTCCAAAAGTGCTCGGAACACTCACCGACAATCACAAAAAACCATTTGATCCGTCGTTCAACCACAATTTGTACAAAAAAAAAATGGTTCAAATAGAATTTTTTTTTTTTCAACATAAAAAAATGAATTCAAAGAAAAAAATGCAAATGCGTTGACGAAATCGATAGCCAGTGATTCGTCATTCGATGATACGAGACACGTCAGCTCCGTCAGTTCACCCTCCTCCCCCCCCCCTCTCCTATTTTCGTTACTATCTAATAACTATGTTCGTTCGTTTGTTTGTTGGTTTTCTTTTGTTGTTTCCGTTTCCAATTTTTTTTTTTTCGTCTCAAATACGCTACTTACATAACTACATATGTATACTGTACATAATATTACGCTCGCGATTGACATTAAATAATCCGCGGAGGAATCAGTCGTTTGATGAGACAGAGTAACGTCCACTTTCACGTCGATAAAAGTCGTTGTACAAAAATAATCGACGATTCAGATCCTACGCGGGGGCGCGTTCGATCGCGCCCTCCACGCCGCATACGTATTCACAAATTCTGTACGTAGTTTTTTTATTTTTTTTTTGTAAGTTTTTGATGTTTGTGTGTTCATTAGGGTGGCTTGAAAAAAAGAAAGAAGTTTTTTTCTGATTTCAATAAAAATACATTTGCTGCAAAATATCTTGCATCCGGAGAATTCATCCCAAAGATGAACCCGATCGGACGATTTTTAGGGGTCGCGCAAGATTTTTCGAGTTTTTACATTTGATTAACCTGAGACGGGTCAAGCGGGGTAACCAGTGACCCCACGCGAAATTGATTCTCCTCTCCTGAACAAGTTTTTTTAAAAAACTTTTTCCCGTTTAAACAATATTTTCAGTATTTCACATTGAATAAAACCGAATGTAATATACACCATTCTCTTCGTTATTAAAAAACGAAGAGAATGATGTATATTAAAATATTTTTCTGACCAATGAGGACGGATTGTCACGTGGGATCATAATGGGGTTCCTCGTTATCCCGCTTGACCCGCTGAAGGTCTGAAAAACTGAAGAACGCAAAGTTTTTATTTAAAAAATCGTAGCTCCGCGAATTTTGTAGCTACGTCGATCCCGTAAGTTCCATTCGAAAGGTCTTTAAAAATCGCTTAAAATGGCACGCGGATCTTTGAAATCCGTTCGCAACTTCCGTCGATAATTTTGTTTTTTCGTAAAAAAATTATCGACGGAAATTGCAATCGGATTCGATAGGTCCGCATGCCATTTTAATTTTTAATTGAATTTTAATTGAAATCAGAGAAAAACTTTTTTTTTTCAAGCCACCCCAATGTTCATGTGTGTGTGCGTGTGTTTGTGTACGTATTTGTACGTTCGTGTATTCGTGTAAGATTAATTTTTAAGAATTATCACAAGGGTTCGCCACCAGTCACGCATTATCAAATTCCACACGCACTGCGTCCACGAAGTTTTTTTCTCTCTCTCTCTCTCTCTTTCTTTGATCGTTAAACGTCGTTTAAAAATAACGAGTCGAAATTTTCTTTCTTTCTTTCTTTTTTTTTTTTTTTTGGGTACCTCGACGATATTCAATGGTATTTTCTGGGGGGTTTTTTTTTGCAACCCTCTGGTACGTCATCGTTCTTTCGTTCTCGTTCAATTGCGACGAGAAGAAAGCGGGGAAGGCACGGCGATGTATGCGATTGCGCAATACGCATTTGTCGTAGTATGCGCACGGTAATTTAGATTTTTTTCTCCTTTCGTTTTTCGGTTTAATTTTTTTATCATATTTTTTTTCCGAATTCGGAGGATAGAACGAAGAGAGAAAGGTTATTTTTTTTTTTTAATAACGATGGTTCAGGAAGGATCGCGCGAGCGAGGCCGACGCTGACGACGAAAGAAGAACGTAAAAAAAAAAAAAAACGACGTAGAAAAAAAGAAAGAGAAACCGAAAAAAAAATATGGAAAAACTTGATGTTTTTTTTTTTTTTTAAAGAAAATTGTTCAACAGCGCGATTTTATTGGGACGGTGAATAATCGACGTGAAAACGATGAACGCGCCGATCATCTGCACGGAGTCAGAAGTACTTCGAGCCAGCACGGGCACGAAGTTACTTCCTGTCTTGAGTACTTCGGTCCCCAACCCTTGGCGAAACTTATGCGGACGGAGTTGACGTCGACGGGTCCGGAATTGAAGCTCGCGCACGTTGGCGATGTTTGTACGTTGTTGGTCGGCAGATTAATGGTTTTTGCACGATCGAATATGTTGAGACAAAAACCCGGTGGAACGCGATAAACGAGAAGAGTACGGGATTCCGGATCGTCCAACGTCGGCGAATTAACGAATATCGGACTGTCCGATCTGTTGTAAGCCCAAACACCGTCCGATTCTTGGCTGAGCATCAAACCTGGAATCATTTACGAATAACGAAAATTTTAGCACGGGCATATACATTTTGTGCAATGACATTTTTATTTAAAAACGGTTTTTTATAATAATGAAAAAGAACAATAATAAAATAATATTAATAATAAAAAAATTAATAATGATAATAATAATAATAATAATAATAATAATAATAATGATAACTATAATAATAATAATAATAATAATAATAATAATAATAATAATAATAATAATATTTTTATCATTATTGTATTATTATTACTAAAATTATTATTCAAAGACGATTTTTATAATGGGCAATATAATAATAATAATGATTGGTATTATAATGGTAATGGCAATGATTAGTAATTAGTTATAAGAAAACAACAATAATAATAATAATCATTTTATAATAATAATAATAATTTTAATAATTTCATTATTATTATTATTATTATTATTATTATTATTATTTTGTTGTTTTAACGTAACACGACCGATTTGATCGATAATAGCAATAATTAGTAATTAGTTATAAGAAAACAATAATAATTAATATTGTATTTTTATTATTCTGATTATTATTATTTTGTTGTTTCAACGTACCAAGACCAATTTTGCTTCGCGTTCTTTGAACAGCTGGCGAGGCGACGTGATTTTCCGACAACGTCGATAGACACAAGCCATCCCCGTCGTGAAGTGAATCGAAGACGTTTACAGTCGCCGGCTCGACCGGGTACAAACGACCAACCCGACCGCCGAGCTCCCAATATGCAAGGGTGCACCACTCTTTCTGTCCCATCTCGCTGTCACCTTTGACAAACGAAAATAAAAATGTATGATTAATCATTTATTTTATTCTCACGCATTATCTATTTTGTACTAATATTGAATAATTGAATTGATACAAATTGTAATTAAAAATTATCACAATATTATCACAACTTTATCAATTGTAATTGATTAATATTAATCAATGATTGTGGAATTATATTTTTATTGCAATATCCATTCTAGTTTTCTCTCAAAAAAATTTTGGTCGACCATAATTCAGCTGTTATGACCAAAAAACGATAATATTACCACATTTTTTCATCTCCAAGGTTGATAAAACCTTTTTTTCATCAATAATCCGACGATATTATCCGTCATTGAAGTTTCCAGGTTCTGTACAATTTGTTCATTAAATCGAGCGAGATTCGTGGCAATTTGCCGCCGAGACGTTTTTTTCAATCTTCTTTTTTTTCTTTCAATTTTTTAATTTCGTTCAACGATCGTACATTGGGTAAGTATGGGGTTGGCAGAGATCATGGGGGACGACGGGTGAGGCGGTGGCGACGGCATGAGAGACGACGATTGAAGCATGCCGGAAAGTCCCACGCGGGACGATAATTGTGTGGAAACGAGCGGGACACTCGTAACACACAGACTCGGCAATGAAATAACCGTGCGTTTATCAGTTAACTCCGAAGCACGTTATTGCAATAACCAAACGCACAATGAAGTGGGTTGCAAGTTACTGTGCGGTTGGATCTATCTTGTGCGTGGACGAGACTGGGTGATGAAAAGTCGGATATGTTTCCGGAATTAAAAAAAAATATATATATTCTCGGACTTTTTGACGGGTCTCGCTGTTCTTTGGGTGGTCTTCGGCTAGACGGGAAGATTTTTGATATTTCGGAAGGACGATCGTGTAATAGGGGGTCGGTAGTCAACTGGAAAGTTTTGTGTCCTCCTATTCTCTGATTTATATAACGATTGAGATGAAATTTGATACACGGGCGTATATTGATGACCCGAAAGCAGGAATATCGGGATTTTTTAAGAAAATGTTTTTTCCTGTTATTATTATTATTATTATTGTTATTATTATTATTATCATTATTATTATTGTTGTTGTTGATGTTGTTGTTATTATTATTATTATATTTAGATTTGACAAATAAATTATTCAAAAATTGATAAATAATTATCAGTAGTAAATAAATGTAATAATAAAAAGTAATAATAAATTAACAATATAAAATTGAATGATCAAAAAATAAATATTATTATTGTTATTATTATTTGGCTATTCAAATTTCAAGAATAAATTATTAAAAAATTCATAAATAATTCTCTTTTATAATAAATAAATTAAAAAGAAATGAATAATTTCAAAAATATATTATTATTATAATTATATTATTTTCCGATCATTATTTGTCAAAATAATCAATTGTCGCCATCCTGATTGATTCAAACCCTTCAGTCACAAGATATTTTCCTCCAACGTCGTTCTCAGAACACTCCTTCCTGCCCCTCGTGCCCCTTTCAAAGTACAAACGCGAACAATCGGTAAAATTGCCAGAACGTAGCTTTTTTTAATATCCATTTGCGATAGCAATCGCTCCCTCCTAATCATTGCCGTGCAGACGGCCTCGAACCCGTGTCGACCTTTTGGCGGGTAAAAAAAAATAAAGTTCGATGTTTCGCGAAATTCCGGAAACCGCGCGTGTCGCGTGTTTCGTCGACGTGATAAACGGAACGTTTTTCGAGGAAGAAACTTGAGTGCGGAGGTCGACGGAGCAAGAGAGTTCGTTTTGCGAGGCATGAAACCGGCGACGTTCGCGAAACGACGACGTTGCCGCCGTCCCACGTTTTCCCGAGCGGGACGAATCCTCGGACTTGTATTCGCAACTACGAAGACGACGGGTCGACGTTACATAGATATATTTACGTCAATTATCTTCATCGCTTTCATCCTGCTGCTGGATGCTGCGACGTGAACACCACGCCGCTGAGTAAATACCGAGTTTAGGAGTCAGAGGCAACGCAAATGTAACCAACGTCTGGTCGAGCGGGGAAATTACAATCTTTTTACGTACAATCGTGCAGTCTGCGCTATTAAATACATTGTAACTGGTCAAGAGGTGGCGTGACGAGGAATTGGGGGGGAGGGCGTCAACGCGTGCGAGTATAATTGGGTAAGAAACGGATTGCTGAAAAAAAAGGAAATTTTCATTGCTTCGGACAATGACGTATTTTTTTAGATTTTGGTAATTTTATTTTTTTCCTTGGATTCCTTGGATTTGTGATTTTGCAAAAAATACTTGTTACAAATACGATAGAAAATTATAAGAGCTTTTTTTTTCAAATTTGGAATAAAATAAAAATTGAATAAAAAATTGATGATATAGGCTGAATAATATATGTTGTTAATTTCAATTTTGAAATTTGAAATGGAAATTAGAAAATCGTCGCCAAGTTGATTTTGGTTGAATTACAAAAAAAAAAATATTTCTTCTAAATTTGGAACGAAATTTAAAAAACAATCTAAATTTGAATGAAAATTATTAAAATAAATCATAATTACAATAACAAATAATATCTGTATCATTAATTATAATGTTAAAATTGAAAAATAAAAGAGCAAAAATAAATAAAGTGCCGATATTTTGATTTAGGGTGAGTAAAAAAAAAAAAAATGATTGAATAAAATATTGGTAATTCGATCAATTAAAATTTGTTGAAAACTGAATGCGGAACGCATTTGATTGTTCGAACTAAAATAACCATTCCGTATAACAATCAAAAACATCAACCCGTCAGTACCAATTCGTTAAAATCAAAATATCGAAAGTCCCTAGAAAAAGATTCGAAGAAAAAAACGAAAAAAACGAAAAAATATATTGCCGTTATTGCAATGATGGGTGTGAGTTGAATCGAAGGTTTGAGAAAAGTGACGTTAATGGCATGGGGAAAGGATAGCAATGCGTCGAAGGAAGAAGTGGGGGGATGGAGGTTTATCTGTGGTGGTTTAACAGCACCAGAAGCACCACCGGCACCAGCAACAGCAGCATTAGTACAGCCAGGCGCTTCGACGAGATAAAAATAGATATTACGAGTTTACCACGGCGCCAAGATTGCGGGCTATCGCGACGATTACGTCATAGTCGGTTGGACGGGAACCGAGAGAACACGACGTCGCCGACGCCGAGCAGCCGGCTCACGCAAGGACGACGACGGCGACGGCGACGACGACGATCCTCTCTCGTTGTTCCTCGTTGTCGTCAATTTTCGACGGAACGATTTTTAACCCTTGACCGACACAGTGGGTGAAATCCACCCGTCGATGAACCGACGACCGCCGGTTTTTCGTTCCGTTTTCATCTCTTTGTGAATTTTTTTTTACATGCTGCCATTTTGTTTCCTATGAATAAACTTTTCGTTTATTATCGAGGATGTTCGAAGCATGTTCTGTAATTTTTTGAACCAGGTTGGACGGATAGTTTGCTGACGATCGTTTTTGGAAATGGACTGGGTGGAATCTACCCAGTGAGACGGTGAAGAGTTGATAATCGGCATTGTCACAGTTCAGCCCTTGAGCAGCCTTCTGATGCTGCCTTGTCCGAGTAGATTACTTCAATCGTTGCTCCCTCATTTATTCCAGTCTTGCGAACGAGACTATCCGGATTAATTATGATCTACGTGGTTTCGATTAATTTCAGTTTGTTCGGCTCGATTATTCGCAATCATAGATGGTTGACTTTTTTTATACAATCGTTGAATTTTATTTTGTTTGTTTTATTTATTTTGTTATTATTGAAGTTTATTAATTTGTTTGAAATAAATTTAAAAAGAAACAAAAAAAAATAACACAAAATCGAAAGTACCAAAGGTCCTACATCGGAATTTTATAATTTTTAAAAATGAAAAAATCCATAAAGCCTAATCACCGGAATTCGAACCTTCGACTCCGATAAATAACTATCGTAAAAAAATGTCTGGATAATTTCAAAAATCGTCTGCGTTACGAGTTACCCGCAAGACGATTGTTCGATGGCAGATACCCGAGTAAACGTTAGGGATGAGTTACGGAGGTTGATAATAGGTGAGATCGTTCCCGGCGCAGACATAAACACACACACACACACATCCCTACACGTTGTGAAAACCCGTCGCGACACGCCGGAATGTTATTTCACGTCTTTCGCTTGTCTAACGCGTTTATCTGAACGTGTCAAGAGCCGTTGCGGTAACTGTGCAGTATTAAACGAGCGTCAGTTGAAACTAGTCATCGTCGCCAAACGCGAACCCGCCAAAGTTCACAATTTACGATTGGCCACTGCTAACATAAAAAACTGCGGTCAATCGTATTTCCAATTGTTTATTTTTTCGCTCGATTTATTAATTTATTAATTTATTAATTTATTAATTTATTAATTTATTAATTTATTAATTTATTAATTTATTAATTTATTAATTTATTAATTTATTAATTTATTAATTTATTAATTTATTAATTTATTAATTTATTAATTTATTAATTTATTAATTTATTAATTTATTAATTTATTAATTTATTAATTTATTAATTTATTAATTTATTAATTTATTAATTTATTAATTTATTAATTTATTAATTTATTAATTTATTAATTTATTAATTTATTAATTTATTAATTTATTAATTTATTAATTTATTAATTTATTAATTTATTAATTTATTAATTTATTAATTTATTAATTTATCAATTTATTTATTCATCAATTTACTCATTTATTCATTTATTTATTTATTTCCCTGTCCAGACATTTCGTAAACGACTAGTTTCAACTGACTTCTCACGTTTGCGTTATTCACAAATCCGTGTCCAAAGTGCGATGTTTCATCGAGGATTGAGCGCCATCCGCGATAACCGGAAGAACGAAATACAAGTGCGTCCGTGCGTGGGTGCGAAAACACCTGATTTTATAAAAGGAAGTTTGTACGTAGGCGCGCCATGGGTTTTACTACGTATACACATATACGCCGAGGAGAGTGCTTCGTGTGTTTTATCGCCTCTTAAATTACGACGCGGGCTCAGGGCGCCTCTTTCCAACGGAGTACCTACTTGTTTGTCGTGTCATATCGTCGTATCGTGTTGCAGCGACCAACGTCGTGTACATATGTACATAAACGTACACGTGTATGTATCGTATACGTATGTACATGACCGCGAATCGCGATTGTTCCATGTCGGTTGTCCACACGGCGACGTCATGCTCGTCTGTCGACCCGTTGGGTCGGTTGGTTCATCCAACTTTCGTTCGCGATTCGAGGTTTGATCGTTTCCACGGATGGACCGATGACTGGGAGGATGGGATCAACCGAGGTGGTTCGATGTACGGTGGTGGATCGGTATACGTCCTTAATCCGCGCCGGATATGGGCTTATCATGAGCAGGACGTATACCGAGGTACCGTTGGGGGTAAATTCGTATGGGGATGGACGACCCACATCGCGGGATTGAAACGATTCCATAATTCCGATGGGGTCGATGGTTTTTTTAATTGCTTTTGGGTTCTATGATCTCACTAATTTTCTTTATTTTTAATTTCTAGACCCTCCCTCTTCCTTTCACCGCACCGCCTCTTTTTTTATCAAGGGGTAACTGCTATTTCCACGATCGGCAAATGGATGAAATTTCTCGTCACCCCCGTTGCAAACTAAGGGTTGACACGTAAATGGTTCACGTCCAGCAGTTGTAACATCGATATCTTGTCGATAACGAAACGAGGATGAAATTGTTTTCTCGAACGTCTGACAAGACGATTAACGAGAAAGGCGATTATAGAAGAGTGTGAAGATGGTTTTTTCGTCTCGGCATCATGGCGGGAGAACGCACGGAGTGGGGGAGACACACGGGGAGACGATGAGTGTGTGTGAGTGAGAGGAAGATAGAGAGAGGGAGAGAGAGAAAAGAACAAATGAAAGATTAAAAGAGGTATAGCACAGAAGCAGTGGAAGTAACATAGAGCCGGTGGCAATGCGGAGGAGCCGATGCGCCCGCGCGATGCCAATGTGTTTTCCCAGTTGGGTCAAATACCCTGAGGTTAGATAAGGTTGCCAACCTTGGCACGACCACACGGCCCTGGCCGTTCCGTGCCACTAGCGCACATAATGTTTTATATATACATATTCAATTACATATATACACTTACATATGTGTATTTGTGTTTATACGTATGTATATGTATATTTATATATATATATAAGGCGAACGTGGTGCATAAGGATGCAAGTACAAGCGTGCGTATCGACGACAAACACTTACGACGAAAGAAAGAAACATGGAGCCGGTGCAGGAACAATTGTAAAACGACTCTCGGCATCGGCATCGTCTTGTGAACCTTTGGGAAAATGTGCTTTGCATTTCAGCTTTGCATTTCAGCTTCGCTTCGAATGGTGAATGGAGTGATTGGAATTAAATGCAACTTTGGAATGAACGGATGGATTTTACATAGTTTTAAATCAATCGACTGAGTAATTGTCGATAAATAAATTAATGTAATGAGGATTATCCCCGGAAACCGTTGAAACAGTTGTGCTCAACAGTCACTCACGCGCCAATATTGTCGGATTTGACTTCATTCATCATTAAAAGTGGTAAATTGACATTATCTAAACGTTAATTCACTATCAGCTCAGCTGTTGGTGATCCGCCCATTTTGGACAAACTTTTTGCCCAACGATTCATCCAGTAAGGCCTCGAACCCCGCCATCGATCAATTAAAAAAGAAGCCAAAAAAAATGAACAATTATGTTTCCATAAACGCGAAAAATCGAGCGATCGCTTCCAGACTGAATTTCCGTATGAATGACGAAGAAGGATAATCGCACGGACTGTAAAAATGTTATTGTAAATCATTTCGCGTGGAGGGTTTAGAGCCTGTATACGGTTACGGTAAAACTAGTGAAAGCCAGATGTTTATGTGTGTGTGAGAGCGTGCGATGGTGAATTACGGGCGGTTCTCGTCGTCGTCATCGTCATCGTCGTCGCGGGGCCTCCGGTCGTCGTCGTCGTCGGCGTTGACGTCGACGTGCGTCGGTCCCACGCCGCGACATACGCGCGACTCCATTGTGTACTTAGCTGCCTCGCCATCCTAAACAACTACATCCACACGACTATGTCTCTACCTAGCCTCGGTAGCGAGCATTGCGCGAAGCACCCGAAGCGGCCGCTTTCGACGACGAGGTTTGTCCTTCAAACGGCCTTTCTACGACCGCGCACACCCGATAGAGGAGACGCGGCTACGCGAAGACTCAACAAACGCGAGCTCGATTTTAACCTCGACGTCACTCCGACGCTTCGCTATCGATTGTTATCGTCGAAAATCTTCGTATCTGTCCCAAATTTAATGTTTCATCTCGAACGAGAATTTCGTATCGCATTTTTGTTTCGTCTTTCGATTAGGTTACGGTTTCCATTGCGGTATGGTTAAGTTCTTTTTGAATAATTATTTGTAAGGTTTTGTTCTTGAAAGGACGTGACGGAGTGCAGGTTTTGACGATTTGGCTTTTTTGGTTGGACAGTGAGGCCAAAATGGAGGTCACGCTCTGGTCGAAGAGGTATTCAAGATGGCGGGACACATTTGGGAACACGATTAACGCTTGATCAAAGTAAATATTGACGGGAAATGATTTTAAAAATGGCTGAAAGAATGAATTTTAAAGAGAATTGTCGTTTCAGTCAACCCTTCACCGTCACACTACCGAAGAATTATCACAACCGTCACACTGGGTGGATTCCACAGATAAATAAAATTGCAACATGTCAAAAAATTCATGAGATGAAAACGGAAAGAGAAAACCATCCAGTGTGACGGTGAAGGGTTGAACCGTATGTCATAATATCTCCACAAATCGTACGCCACCGAGGTCAATGCGCGATACCAAAATGGCGTCCGTGCCCATCCCCCAAACCCACCCTCCCTCACTCGCCAAAACAATTTTCCTTCGTAAAAATTCGCATTTTCAAAATAATAAAAAATAACCTAAATAAATAAATGAATGAAGAACAATTCTACCTTCGTCAAAAAATCTATTCCAGTAATTCCAGCATCTTGACCAAACTCCAAAAACCCCCCAGGTGCGAAAAAAAGAACGAAGAGTATAAAGACAAATGAAAATCCGCGACATCGGAGGGCTAATGGGACGCGCCATTTTTTTTTCAACGTTGGAACCCGAAGATACGAGTCCACTAGCGACCGTTTCGAAGACACTTAAAGGGGGGGGGGGGATACATCCCCGGCCCGTGGTTCCAAACGGACGATAAGAGCATCGAGAAGAAGCGACGTTGGAAAGCTCGTGAAACGAGACACGAGGCAACGTCGACCGGCATCGTATCAGGGAGGAGAGGGTTGGGAAGGGGACGCCGCGGTGGCGCCTGACGCCAATGCGATCTTGGGCCCGTAGCTATCCCGAGACCGCGGCGACGAATGCTTCTTCGGCGCCTGTCCGATACTCGACACACGGTTTATATATATATAAATACACATATATATCTACATATTTAACCATGCAATCGTTCCTTCTCGCCGGTTTTGCTTATCCAACGGCCAGACGGACCTCCTCGAGTACGTCTGTTGCAGTTAGCTCGACTCTTACGAAACAGTCGAAAGGATTGTCGAGCTGGCTTCGGAACCAACGAAGTCAATGGCAGCACCGATAAAATAAAGAACAAAAAGAAAAAGAAAGAAACGTCTCATTTTTTTTTTCAAAGTCCTTGTCTGAAATCTCGATAGCGACCCGACGGTCTATACAGTCATGCACGGATAAGTACCCGTTGATAATGAAACCTCGCGATTACCGTTATCCAGCATTAATAACATCATTCGATCGACCGAAACGACGATTTCCGAGCCAAAAACGTTTTTTATCCATCCCCCATCCTCAAACACAATGGATAATCGTTCATCACCCGTCGACGTTCGATTATTCATAAACGACAACGGATGTTTTCTTATTCTTCGGTCGTTACAAAAGAAGAAGAAGAAACAAAAAAAAAATAAACCCGTCGGTGAATAAGCCGATAACGCGATTATTTAACGCATATATTTGCCGGAGCTCGGCGATGTTCGGGCGGTGGGACGGTATCGGCGCTGGCGGGGTGAAGAAGGAGGAGGAGGAGGGGTTGAAACGGATGGAAAATAGTAATGGCTTGATTGTGAATGCCGAGTGGCACGTACGCAAAACGGGCGCGGTATATCTCGCGTAGCATAGGTATTTATGTAGATATGTCTTTGGAGTATAAACGTATGAGATATATATAGGGGTGGACGGGGACTGTGGCGTCACACACACACACACACAAACACGCGGGCGAACGCACACGTGCAAAGATGGAAGACGGTTTTACGGGAGAGAGAGAGAAAGGAATTGAAGAAAGAGACGTAGAAGGAGGTAGAGTGAGTGAGACGATAGCGCGTGTCGACGGTTCGTAATGGTAGAATAAAAGATGGCCCGACGCCAGTGAAGGCGCCACATACCAGGCGCCGCCAACCTCTCTTCGGCCCGCTGCCGTCGTGGCCGTTGCTGCTGCTGCTGCTGCTGTCGCCGCCGCCTTCTACCCCCCACCGACGCCGTTAACTTACTACTCAAACCACAGAAAGGCATATACGAGCGTGCATGGCGAGTTTAACGTGTGTACACGGCAAAGGCGAGGGCTCCCATACCACCGCGAAATAATCGCGAGTGTTGGTGGTGGCGTCGCCGTCCCCGAGCGTCCTTCTTTCGTCGGGCGCCCTCTACTTCTCTGCTCCTTCGTCAACCGAGCCTGCAGCACGTACGGCGATATATACACACACGCACGCACACGGATATGTTTAATGCGTGTACGTATACACGGACGCGGACATGGTCGAGCTATCGGTAGATGCTACGAGGGTTTTAGCTGATACTTGCGGGGACACCGGACAGTATCTGGGGTTGTGGTAGGGGAGCAGACGTGGGATGGGCACTCGCACACTGTAACAATCTCGTTTGCAATATATACGGGGACGTTCACTGGGCGCAACGACGCGGCCAACGGATGGACGTTTCGGTATAATATTCGTGCGTCTCACACACACACACACGCGCGCAAACCGCGCACACACGTGCATCATCATCGAGAAATCTCTTTTATTGCGGCGGCTCAAGATTTTTCACTCGCAACGTTCTAATCCGCTGCAACGTTGCGGCTCGCCAGTTGCATTTGCGAAGCAACGTTTATTTTGATTTCTTTTTTTATCTGTCTTTTTTTGAGATTTCTTTGATTTTTGTTTTGGAGGCATTTGACGATGACGATTAATTATTACGGGAATTAATACACGCATGGGTATTATTGATATTTTTTACTTTTTATTTAGTGTTTTGTTGTTTAGTAGTTAATTGTTTTGGTTATGTTATTTTTTATTTGTTTTTTGCTGTACGAGGAGTGGAGTTGAAAAATTAAGCATTGACAATTTTATTCATCGAGGCTGTGAGTGGCGCAGATGTATCCAATCACTGGCGCAGCTAGATTGCGGAGCGCTACTCGGCAATTCAGACGATAACCTCTTAGCTCCCGCATTTATTTCCACGCTCGTCGAACACGAGATTCGCGAGTTGCGATAATACTTGAACTCGAATCGTTGAA
The DNA here is from genome assembly GCA_963971145.1 of Sussaba pulchella. Classification (NCBI taxonomy): domain Eukaryota; kingdom Metazoa; phylum Arthropoda; class Insecta; order Hymenoptera; family Ichneumonidae; genus Sussaba; species Sussaba pulchella. The sequence continues at coordinate 14,490,716 of OZ020167.1, read as the reverse complement.
CGAAAATGCGAAACGTTAAATGAAACGACGATAGCGTAAAGAATAATTAATTTAATCTATTTTCTTCTTGGAGGAGGGATTTTGATTCGAGAGGCGGGGATTTAGTTCGAACCCAAATGAAACTTCAATGCCCAGAATGGAAAATTATAGTGCGTCATAATATCAATAACTTTTGTTCCTTTTTAGATTAAGAAAATTTATTTTTCGTATCTGCGGTCGCGCTGATAAATAAATCATTCAAAATTTCTTCCCCCTCTTCTTGCCACCATTTTTGGCCAAAATAGGGTTATAATAAATAGTGGAAGAGTTCCTACCAATGAAGAACTCCACAGTCCGCCATTTTGTCGACGAAAGATTTCGCGTCATCCGTCGCTGCGGTGGCGCCACAGTCGGCGACTGCGGTGGCGCTACCGTCGCGGACAAGCACATAAGCCACGCTAAAATCAACGCAACGGGAAGAAAGAAAATAAAAACCGTGGTTGCTGGAAAATCGTGAAAGAAGGTATTGGGAACGGAGTTGTCGCGACCCGAGAAGTTTTCGCTGGATTACCGTAAGCGGGGCATGAGAAGGGTCGGGAAAACATGCATCGATTACCACACACACATGCACACACACACACGCGGCCTTAGGCTAGGCCGACCGGCCGACGATGGCTCCGAGACTGCCGCCAGTCGACCTATCGACCGAGAGAATATTCTCGCCTTATGGGCGACGCGGTTTCGCCTCGCGGTTTCCTAGTTGCATTCGTTCATCGTCGAGTTCGTCCACCACCGATCATCCACCTTTCCTCCCCTCACCCGCCCACGGTAGGCTCGCATATATGTATGCTTCGGAGGCAAAGGCGAATATAAGTCCATTTAAAAAAAGAGGCTCGATCAGATTCTTGCAATTTGGATTGTAAACATCGTTTCAACCCTTCACTGTCACACGGGGTGAAATCCATCCCCCGATGACGATCGCCGATTTTTCTTTCTGGTTTTCATCTCTTTATGAATTTTTTGTAACACGGCGCCATTTTGTTTCTTATGAATAAACTTTTCGTACGTCATTTGGAATGATCAAAGCATGTTCTGTAATTTTTTCATCTACGTTGGACGGATAGTTTGCTCATAATCGTTGTTTAAAACTTACCGGGTGGAATCCACCCGGTGTGACGGCCGTGATATTATTCGGTAGTATGACGGTGAAGAGTTAAACACGGAGTTGCCGAAAATTGATCGTGCAGGAACGAGATTGACTCGAACAGATAAGTCTACTTTGTCGGAAAAGCGAGAAAGTCGACCATTTTTCCGGTTTTCCGTTTTCTCTGGTTATTTGGAGAAAGAAAAAACAACAACGAGACTTGTGCTATGTTTCTGGCCAGATTTCCTAAAACTTCTCTATCGGCAAAATAAAACTACAGGACGAAAAGTATACGACGATGCATATCGATTGTTAAATGTCTGACGTCTGTAGGCAGAACCGAATAAGTCCATGATTAGTAGGCAATACCGAATAAGTCTAACGGCGTATATTTTTATCCATAAGTTACACAGACTATTCCAAATTTACCAAACTCTACCTCGAATCAGTACCAAAAACTTAAGCGTACCCAGATAATTATTATTATCAAAATCGATTCGTCCGCCGCGATGAAGCCTTCTTAACGTAAAATCATTATTTCTCGAAAACCCTTTTTACGAACTTTCATTCGTCTCTGCCTCCGAACCACGGATATTGTGCGGCTACGATAAAAGCTTTTGCGGTTGTGTGCATGCACGAGACGAAGCACACGAACGAGAGCGAGTAAGAGTGGAGCAGGTAATGGAGGTGGTGGATTATGGCAAAGGTTGTATGGCAGGCACGACACGGTTCTACCTGTGGGAGGCAGGAGAGAGAGAGAGAGAGACGGAACGGGGGGGGGGGGGAGGCATTTCCAGTCCTGCACGCGAGACCAGCATCCGCCAGTACTTCGATCCATAGTAACGTTTCAAATGAGGGGAGGGCCAGGGAGGGGGTGGAGGGTTTGAAACTTTATTTCTCTGCACAGCAATAACATCATGCGATGACGTAATGAAGACGAATAAGAAACGAACGAACAAATAGAATGAGAATGAAGCGAGTTAATGAAGAGGGGTTAGGTTTTTGGGGTGGGAGAGGGTAGGAGTCGCGTGTGCTTTTGTTTAAGGTGGGTCAGGTGTTGTAAAGGGTTTCACCGTAGGATCGATGTATCTTGGCGATAACGATGGGCGCGTGGTAAAAGGGACTGTCACTCGGGATCGCGATGGGGTAGGTCCGTTCGAAGGGTGGCCCGGGTGGCCATGAAATTCAACACTCCGAAAATAGGCTCTGCGTTGAATTGAATGTATAGACGGTGTCGGGGTGTTCGTAATTGGTTTGACTTGGGTATGATGGCAATCGAGTCGAAAGGGTCGTGTGATTGGATTTAAGGAGGGGAGGAATTTGTGGGACACTGGTAGGGCGCGGGGGTTAAGGGAGGAGAAGATTCAGCGGTTTGGGAATTCTCGGGTTTTGGTTTTTTATTAATTTTGAATCTTAATTGTGAAATATTTTAGAAATTTGTGGTCATTCGAGGTCTTGATTATAAAGACAACTTTCACCCTTCCTCCCTCCGCTCCGTACGTTCTCTGCGTTGATGCAAGTTTGTATTAAATTATAAGACGAAGGTCCGCAGATTCCATACAATTGTATTTATATTTTTTATTCTTCCATTCAATGAATATACAAATGTTGATTATCACGAAATTCGAATTCGCGAGAAATCTGTGACGTAGCGAAAGACCGCGGAGGGTTTTCGTCTTCCTGTTGCTGGATCGGACACGCTGCTGGGTAAAACCGCCCGCGCCCGAGGGAGGGATTTATGGGGGCGTCGGCAGATTTACTCAAATTGGGGTGGCGGCAAACCACGCGGAAGCAGAGCCAAAACGAGCGACCTGTTGCTCACTTTTACTCTGTTATACTACCCCCCTCGAAACTCTCAACCGCTGTACGTACATATGTACATACATCTATACGTATATACTGATACATATTTTATTCGCAGTTGCGAAAATTCGTACCGCACGGCGATCGCACCTCATTTTGTCCGAAAGTTCAACCCGATGACTATGCGACCCGAATAATTCACTTGTGACCCCTTTTATCGTACCCAGGCTAACGGTCGTTCGAGCTTCACATCAATAACATCATGAATATCATTTATTTCAGCCGTAAACGTTATTTTCCAATCGTTTCATTTGTTTCTTATTTTTTACGATTGTTTTTTTTTACAACTGTATGAAAAGGCATTCCAACGATTTCAAAACTTTTTTTCTCGAGAATTAAAACAACGAGTCAGCCTCGAGTCGACGTAGTTTATTTTCAAATTTCCATTTTTGTGTGATTGTGACCAAATGAACTTTCACAATGAAAAATCCAGAAATTTACGCCGAGTGTGATTGCATACAGCCGAGAAATAATATACCGTGTGAATAATAAAATATTTATTTTAAAAAAATTGAGAATAAAAAAAACAAACATAATAATAATTTTTTTTAGAATAAAAATAGATATTCACGACCCTATCGATTGAAAAAAAAAACAAAGAAAATTTAAATGACTCTGAAAAGCCCGTATTTTCCAGAAAATTTTTCCGCTTCCGGAAAACTATTAACCTAGTCTTCAAATTCGACAGTTAAACCACGTAAGGCAAAAAAATAACCCCTCAAATCTTTAATTCCCACGATTCCTGATAATCCTTCGCTCCCCCACGGCACTGATCCCCCGCTAAATACAAAACCCTCCTCCCAATCCCCCCCCACAAACTCAGCCGAGAAAATCAATTCCCATCAAAACCCTCCGCGACCACCGCAACATCGCCTTATCAACAACTCCGCTCGCAAAATTAAAAAAAAAACAAAAGTTCACATACACGTTCTTCCTCCAGTAATCGGTATTCCTCCATGCGGGTCGGAGCGATCTCGTTGCCGGTTATTTGTCAATTGTCAGGTGGGAGATCGATGAGTGCATAATACGCAAAGCGTTTCATGAAGCGAAGAAGCTGTTGCACACGGGCCGAAGCTCGCTCGCTCGGCTCGGCTCGCTCGGCTCGGCTCGCTCGGCTCGGCTCGCTCGGCTCGGCTCGCTCGAGCTTAGCGGCGTGCCGAATGTGTTGTGCACGGAGGCAGGGGCGGTTGGTGAGGAGGTTCGGGGGTTGGAGGGGCGGAGAGGCAAGGGGTTAGGGAATGAAGGAAGAGCATAGAGCGCGAGCGCGAGCGTAAAGCCGACGAGGTCGAGACACGCGGCACTGCGGCAGCTGTCTGGCGCCAGGGGTCCCCCTATACCCTCAAACAGTCGCGCCGACCGGCAGTCAGGCCAGCTAGGCAGGCAGCAGGCAACCCAGTCAGGCAGTCAGGCAGGCAGTCGGGCGCTCAGGCAGGCAGGCAGGCAGGCAAGCAGGCAAGCAGGCAGGCGGACTGACCGATTGGCAGGCAGGCCGGCCGGCCAACAGTTCTTTCTCTATATCTTTCTCTCTTTCTCCGTCGGTCCGTTCGTTCTTTTCGTTTCGTTCCGTTCGCCACCCACCTTTTCCGAACCTTCGCTCGCGCCGATATCCAACCCCTCCACGCACGCGGCATTTGAGATTAAAAAAAAATGAAGATGATAAAACAAATAATTTAAGAAAAAAAAATGTAACGAAGAAGAAGAGAAATGAGAGACGTACGGTGAGACGCTAGGCAGCGAAGGCAGTGCTAGGCAGTGTCTTCTCCTCGTTGCGAATATGTTTTTAAATATTTTTTTTTTTAAGTTTAGATTGTTTTTTTGCTGAGAATCTTCTTCGGGTTGTTTTTTTTTGTTCGGTCGTCGTCGTTCTTCGTCCCGTTTTTGCTCGAACTCCGTCGCCACCGTCGTTTATTTATCCTACTCTTGCGTCTGTCTTTATTCTTATTCGTCTTTTTCTTTTTGTTCTCTTTTTTTCGCTTCTTCGTCTTCTTCGGTACCGCGACCCGCCTGCGGCGTTCGCTTCCTTCTGCAGCCGAAACTGGCAACATTACGCGGGGCCGCGTTGCTCGCTCGGGTTCGGACTTTTCGAGGGAGGCGCCAAATATGTTTCGGGCGTTCCACGAATCCTGATTCAGGCCGTGGTATAAGCTTAACGCGCTGCGATACCACGCGAGAGCTTCGCGATTCTAGGCATACCAAATGCTTCTTCCGAGTGGATACGGTTACTACCTCACTACGATTATTTCGTTGAAGAAAAAGTTCTGTCTTATTATTTTCATTATTATTATTATTATTAATTGTTTAAAATTTTTCGATTCGATTGTTGTGCTAGAGACGAAAAATCAGTAGCAAGAAAAATGTGTGTTTTTCGTATTCGATCTGCTTTAAAGCAGAAATGTTTGTGGCGGGTGAGAGCGATGCGATAATAAGCAGTTTCGTCGGTAATTATACAGACAATTATCGATAATGTCAGCGACCGATTATGAAAAACGCAGAGATTAAGGAGATGTGCTTCTACCCGTCCCTCTGTTTCAGACGGCTAAAAGTGCGAGGGACATAGCGCATTCTTCCTAAAACATTTTTCTCGGTCACGATTGATCTATCCGATAGAAGACGAGAATAATCGACTGCGTTTTCAAATTCTGCAGTCAATCGTTCTCGTTTATTTGTTTTTTTTTCGATCGTAACCGAGCATAATGTTTGGCAAATTTAATTGATCGACGCATTATTTCGAAAGCACGCGCGCACGTAATTGCAAATCGCGATTATCAACGGCTGTTACGCGTATTGTAAATGAGCGTATGATGAAATGAAAACAAGGATGAAAGCATACCTTCACCGTTGGTGGTTAGCGATCCGGAATGAAGCTGGGGACTACTCGTCGTGATAGCACAGTGATGATAATCCCGACGGGTTTCGCTCGGTGCGCGATCTGCAAACACAATGCACAAAGAACGTTAACTACCGAGTCATTTCACTAGCGTGGCATTCCAAAGCTCTAAAAAAAATATATATATATTATTCGTAAATCGTAATTTTTCGAATATTCAACAAAATTGTATTCAATCACGAAATTGATAAAAAAATCGCTTCAATTTTTGGAGTATTATTCATTAAAAAAACATTTCGATTCTTCGTCTATTCTTACAAGGGGAACGAGAGAAAATAATTGTGCCATATTTCTGCTTTTTCGTGGATTTCGGTTCTCATCACGATTTTAAACATAAACTGCCAAAAGTTACTATTGCTAAACCTGTTTCTTATTTTTAACCCACCGGCAGGACCAACCTGCGAACGTATATAATGTATACGTATATATTTGCGGTTTTCGTGATTGTGTCACGAATAACCGAAGAAATCCTCTGCCATATATTTCAATACAGATGGGAATGAGAGAGAGAGAGAGAGGGAGAGGAGACGTTTCGTGTTGTGGATCGAGAAAAGGGAAAGGGCGGTGAAGAGAGGAATTCATTGACTAAAAGAGAGGATGATGTCAGGAAGAATGGTCGTCGTGGAGTCTCGGTTGTATCGTTGGTCTCCCTCGCGCTCTCTCTCTCTCTCTCTTTCTCTCTTTCCCTCGCTCTTTTCGTCTTCGGCTTGTCTCAGGACTTTCAGCGGTCTATCAGGGCGGTTCGTGAGAGCGATCGGCCCGTCTCTGATGACCTCGGTGGGCAATATCCAGCCTGGCACAAACCAGGCCTCCACGGCCACCGTCAAGACAACCGCGCGCACACGCACGCACACACAAACACACACACACCAATCCTCTCCGCACTCTGGGTAGCGCGGTCGCATTCTTTTAAAAATTCCATCGTCCCTCCACCCTACCCCCCTGATCCGCTCCTTTCCCCGGTCTATACCGATATACCGCATCGTCATTCCTGCGGGTAAAACGTTTCCTGTCGCCCAAGTTTCTCTATTTTTCGTTTTTCACGACAACATTCGCCGCGCTTTCGCCACGGCACGTGCTTCGCCGAAACGCCGATTTACAAATAATCCGCGGATTGGTTTTGTTAATAATTTTCTATATTTATCGCAGGCTCCGGGGAAACACTGCTTTTCCGGAAACTGCCGAGATGGTTTACATTCTATTGCGCGTTACTGCGTAGCGGAATTAAGGTCACATTTCTCCTGGTTGGGCGAAATTTCGTTTTGATTTTTTGAAAATTGATTCAGTTATTAGCTGAAAAGGTATAATAATGATATTAAATCATTTGATAATAATAAGTAAATAAAAGAATAATAAATTTAAATTGGTAATAATACTGAATAATTATTGTTTAATCATTGAAATAATTTTTTTTCAATTTTAATACAATAAATAATAATTGTTTAATCATTGGAATAATTTTTATTCAATTTTAATATAATGAATGATAATAAATAATAATTGTTTAATCATTGGAATAACTTTTTTTTAACTCTATAATGATTGGTTGCGATAATTGATCCTTGGATTTTCCGATTATCGATTGATTGATCATTCGACATCTTTGTCCTTTATTTTCCGTCCACAATTTTATCGATGTAAATAAATTTATTTTCGAACGATTTCTTCGAAATCAACGTCGTTTCGTCGATATAGACGATTAATTTCCGAGCGCGTTCACTGAGTGAGAGCCCTGTTACGTCGATAAACGTTGCAACCCGAGAGCGTCTTAGCTACCGCGCGCATCGATAAGACCATCGGAAAATAGTCGGTGAGAGAATTGGAACGAGTGAGGATTCCACGATCGAATTACACACGCGCGTGGCTCTTCGGCGCACAACCAGAAATACGATCAACCAACGATGAGACACGAAAGCAATTGCAGATGCGGAATTTCTTTTCTGCGATACAGTTAAGACTCTTTACGGGTTGCAACGAAGAAATAACGATTATTCGCGTTATTGCGCAATTATACGAGCGAGGAATGGAGATATATACACGCGTGTTATTTTCCCGATACACGTGTATCTCGTATATTCCCGGTCGTAGTTCGATTTTGCGTCTCGCGTAATCGTGTAATTGCCTTCACAATCGCAGATATAACGAGACACACATGTTTACGATGTAGTCCCGGTGGAATTGTACGCAATTTCTCGGGTTGGGATGAAAATCTTTCGCTCGTGTCGGTTCTGTACTCGTTTCGGGTTGGGAACCTCAACGACGAAGCTTCGCGAACGAAAGGTTAAACCATTAATTTTTTTTTTTTTTTTTTTTATTTTTTTTTAAATGATGAGAATTACGAAACGTTTCGTTATGGGGTCTAAATGAGCCTTTGTCGAGTTCTCTCGCCGCAACGATGGTGTTTTTTCTTTCGGTAAGAGAAAATTACAGAGTATTTTTGAGAAATCTTCTTTTTTTATTTTGAATTTGATTTTAAATGTTGTCTAATTGCATATTTATTTACGATTATAAATTACTGAAATAATAAATACTTTGCAAAAAATAAAGAGAGAAAGATTCTTCGTCTTCTTCTTTCACATAATCACGACTTTTACCTTTTTTTTAAATCATTGAGCGGAAAAATTGAAGGTGATAACTCTGAGATGTGGGGCTCTAAGAAAAAAAAAATGAGCGGTTCAAATTATTAAAAATCATTTTTTAATTAGATTAGTCCGATTATTTTTTTTTAATTGATGAGAATTACTTAAGGTTCCTTATGGGGTACAAACGAGGCTTTGTCGGGTTCAAATGCTCGCCACAACGATGATTATTTCCTTGGTCAGAGGAAATAAAAGTATTAAAAAAAAAAAAAAATTTCTCCAAATATTTGAATTTAATTAAAAATATTAATGAAAAATATATACTTAATTGCATATTTATTTACAATTATATATTCACGATCCTACATTACTAAAATTTGAAGATATAATGACCATAAATATATCGTGAAAAACAAAAAAAAACAAAAATATGCAACTTCTTCTCATACTCGATTACAATTTTTACCATTCTTTATATCCTTCGGTGAACAAATTTGAGGCAACAGCTCTGCGACGTGGCGCTTCGGGGAAAAGAAAATTAGTGCAATCGTGCAACTCGAACCAATACCGGATACCGGACAAGTTTGATTCAAGCATTGCACATTACAATAAATTCGCGATGATCTTTTTTGCGGATCGTCCAGACTCGACAGCGCACGTCGAGGGTCGGACGGCAAGATCGTAATTCGCGCAATGCCAAACGTTATTACGCATGGGATATGTTACAAATGCGTCGGCATTGCCGTAGAAAATTTTCTCGAGCCGACCGATCGCGTACGATCGGCGAACATCCATCGACAATACGAATGGCGAACGGGGCGCGATTCCGATCACGATTCTTCGCCTTCATGGGAATATATTCCATCGAGTCGAATGACTCATCGGCGACGATGTTCCACGCGAATTTCAATCCCCGTGTCTACCTACCGCCGCGCGCATTATGGCATAATAAATAATATACGCTTATCGTACGGTCGGAACGTGATACTCGAATTCACAACCGACATTGTATTGTATTTAACGATCCGAGGATTGATAATGGGCGCGACGTCGCCCTGACCAATGTCAATTGAAGTCCGAAACTTCCGAACAATGTTCGAATGAGAAGAAATAAAAATAATTTGCGATGACACGACTCGTCGCACTCATTGCTAGGCGATAAGGGAATGCGAATTTGTTATAATTTTTGGATTATTGATTTTTGATAATTGTATCGACGATATTTTAAAGTCGTTTTTGTCGGAATGTATTGAAAATATCTGCATATCGAGATCAAAGTTTATAGAAAATTTATCCTGTTGCATTATGCCGATGATGTCGAGAACGAGAATGTTCTTTATCAACGTGGGGATGGACTTTGCGCGAAAAAAGCCGAATGGCCGAAGGGATTGAAAATTTTGTGAATTCTGAGATAATGTTCCTAGACTCACCTTCGGGCCTCAGCCTGTCTGGGATGAGGCAGTAGGGGGGTGGCGGCGATTCTGAAAGAAAAGAAAAATATTCCACTAATTATTTTCAATGTCATTCGCTTTTCAAAAAAAAAAATAAAAACAGGATTTGCACCCGCAACTCTTAGAACAAAATGTAATTCCATTCGTCACAAAATATCAAAACAAAATTTGAAAAATAAACTTAAAAAAAAAAAAAACAAAGAACGTTGACAGAACGAGCGATGGACGTAAAGGCTTGCACTGCCCCTCGCAAATCGAGCACAGCCCCAAGGTTGCACGCGCCTTAATTAATAACGTTCGCTAAAAGGGAATAAAACCGACATTCCGCTCCCGCAAAAGTTTCACCTACAAATTCATAGCCTCAGAAAATCCACACAGAAACAAAACGCGTACGGCAAGAAGAGACCTCGCGCCTAAATAATTGCCGAGTTTAACGAAGGTTGTTTTTTTTGTTCTTCTTCTTTCCTCCGCACGTGAAAGAATTACACAGACCGTCAGACAGGTAGGCAGACAATCCACAGCGCCTATACGCTTCTGCACTTAGCGGTTGAGTGGTACAAGTATTACGGTAGCAATTTTTCAAAGAACTTTGTCTATAGACATTGCGCGCGCCTAATAATCACGAGTTTACGGTATTACCGTCTGAAACACGGAGTGTTAATCAGTTAGTTGAGGAGGGGGGGGGGGGGGGGGGATGAAGGGGGGTTGGGTGGGTGGAGAGATTGCGCTTTGGTCGAGTGGCATACAGCAGCGTCGGGCGCAGTGGCGCTACCCATGTTGTAGGTTCGAGACCAAAAGTGGATATTCTATTATTGGCTCTGGTGGCGCACGGACCACTGCCATCCATGCCCCGACGAGTATCTCGCAGCGCGTCTTTCGACGTACCAAACCGGTATTCTCGCCAGACGTTTTTTTTTCTTCTCTTCTTTCCCTTCTTCGACGTATATCATCCCAGGGCAAACGGCAAACCGGCAACGTATAACGCCAAGATCGAGCGAAGCCCCAGATACATCCCCCCCCCTCTTACCTCCCCCAAGTCCGTTGGGTGAGCCGCGATTCTGGGTCCGCCGTATCGGCGAACAGGTCCTCTCTTTCTCTCTCTCTCTTCCTCCGTTCCCCCCCAATCTTCGCTTCCCATATATCCATCTCCGTGTGTGGGACGTTCGCGTTATCCCGAGTCAGCATCGTACGACGATTGTCGAGACGACCGCCGCGGCAATAAGAGCGGAATTTGAAAATGAAAGACCCCAGAAATCTCGAACGAAAGTGGTGTAGGTTGTATATAAACCGGTAAACGGTGATTTGGCGGCGTTTGAAGTGAGCGAACGAACGGTTGCGGCAACGATTCGGAATGGACCTTTTGGGGCGCGGTAGAGGGGGGTGGGGGGGGAGGAGAAGGGTATGAGCGACGAAACGAAGGGAGAGCGAACGAGCGGAGGGAAGAGGGCGAAGCCCAGCATCAGCATCAGCCAGGAGCAGCACATCGTTAACCAGGTTTGGAAGGCCGGTGTGCCGTTTCCGCTGGTATGCGGCGAGAGAGCCGGTGTGTGCTGCGCTTCGCGGCGCTTGTTCGTTCGCTCGTTGCACGCCTCCGAGTTCGTCTCGGTTCGTTCGGGATCCTCCGTCGGGTAACGCCGGCTGGCCTCGACAATTAGCTGGCGCCAGCAATGACACGCAGCGGCGCCGGGGTTCCCCTGTCCCCGCTGCGTTAGCCATCACCCCCCCCCCCCCCCCCCTCCGTGTAACTCTCGTTCTCTCGCTCTTTTCCGTGCCTTTACCAACGATCACCGAATCACCGCGTCTTCGTCTTCTCATCGGTTGCATCCGAGACGGTAACCAACGCGCGAATCTCAGCGGCAACAGCAGCAGCACCACCAGCAGCAGCAGCAGCGGCTTGTATATCCAGCATCTGTGTATATATCCAAGAGGATTCAGCAGGGGTCCGGGGCATGAGTATACTAACATACTGTCCCACGCGACTTGGGCATGGGCACGCTGCTGTGTGTCGGCAAAGCCGCCGGCGAGACGGCTAGTCTTCTTCCCTCCGGCTCCTCGCCTCTCTCGCACATGGCTGCGGTGGTTTTCGTATACGTTTATGAGAATACACGCTTGGCTGTATATTTTTGTGTGTTTGTATGTTGTATCTATGTGGAGTCGAACGGCCCACCCGACTAACCAACGACTCGCCTCAACCCTCGCCGTAGTCGTCGTCGTCGTCGTCGTTGTCGTCGTCGCGTCGGCTCTCGCCCAATATACGCATTATTTTTAGATTCATATTGCCAAGTGCCGGCGCGCCACTGCCGCCGTCTTCATGACATATACGCGGCCTCGCTCTCCGTCTCTATCGCTGTCGGGTTCCACGAGCGCCGGTGGGTTCTTCCTCCGTTGCTCCAACGTTCGAAGTCGATGAGCATTGCCAGAAATTTCGGTAGTGGTGTATCGGCGTTGAGGCAATGCGAAATGGCTTGTCCGTCTCTGTCGACCCAGCGGTGTATGGCCGGTAGCGGTCTGGGGGGGTTATCCTTTTTCGGCCATGTAGGGGACACAACGGGACATTCGCAACTTCGTAATAGAGTTAGATTTGCGCGCACACGGATTTTTTTTTTTTTCGACGAATCGTCGATCGAATCCGTGTGTTTTGCGTCCTGTTGCTTCTTCGTGTGGGTCTGCTGTCCTCCCCGCGGTTTTTTTTTTACTTTGGACTGGCGTTCTCTTACAGTTTTGAGACTTTGCGATGCTTGTTTGTGAACCCATTGTTGGGAACACACTGATTATCTCCCGAACGCTGATTCTATTGTCGTATTTGCTCTGGTAATCATAGCTTCATGGTGTTTACCGTTGATATCTCAACAATTTACATTCGACGGTTTTTGAAATGACGTGATAATCAGGTGTTAATAGCTTTGGAAACTCGATGAGTCAAAGCTATTCTCGGAAAATGTGAGAAATACGCGGAAATCGCGGCAGTTGGCTCCGTGGGATAAGTATCGCCGCTAGACTGTTTCGAGAGAAAAAAAAATTCTTTTTTTTTTGGGCTACCGTCTTAAATGTTGGTTTGGGTCCTAAAAAGTGGCGACCTAAGATTTGGGCAATCTAGCTCATGGGTGAGAATTCCCCCAATCGATTTTTACTTATTTTTTTACAATATTCGCGATATTTACTGAACTATACTATTGATGAGAAAATGTTAGAGAATTTGTTGCATTGAGCCTTGAATAAAAAAAAAAAAAAAAAAGGTTCGTATCAATTTTGTCAAAAGCAGAACATTTATTCAGATATTTGCAGAATTAATGTGAAATATCGAGAATGAAATATTTGTTTTTAATTTCATAACAAATTAATATTGTCAATTCGAGTTTTTTATGGCAACAAAATTTTCGTGCCAATAATTTATGGGACGAAAATAAACAAGAAAAAAAAAAACTACGTATTAAGTACGATACCGTCTTCACTTATTTCAAATCGTCATTGTGTATTTTCCAAATACCCAAATGAATCTTCTATTTTCGACAAAATAGACACGATACTTTTTTTCGTAAATTAAACTCTCAATAAAACAAAATTCTCCACCGTTCTCTCGTAAATAGCATAGCAAAATAGCAAAAATCGATCGGCGAAACCTTCAACCCCTCGCCTAAGCCGCTCAAATTTTCGGCAAGTACTCTTCCGGACCCCTAATTATCATTCGCCCGCCTAACCCCAAAGAAATAACGAAAATCCCCCCCCCCCCCCCCCCGAAACAGTCCAATCCCTCCTCAATGTACATCAAACGTCCCAGTCCCAAAACTGTGTCGTCTCGCTCAAGATCGCCGTATCCCCGTGCTCGTACATGCCCGACAACCAGGCGCCTACGTACCCGCCCCATGCCCCCGTGTACCTGACCGCTGACCGGACGCAGTCGCACGGTTCCCGGGACCGGACGTCGGCGGGACGTTTCGTACCCGCGGAAAACGGTTACGGTGGATCCAACCGGCGAACGAGTGTACCAGCAGCTTGAAAGCTAGAAGCCAACCGGGCGTGGAGAACGTGACAAACGGCTTAAACGATAGTCGGGAGTGCGTTACGTAAAGTGCACTGGCGCCTGTCGCGCGACCCGCTCGCCGTAGATACCACCGCGCCTCACCTCGGTATCCCCCCCCCCCCCCCCCCCGTTGCGCTCCTTCGGCTTCCGCGACCCGGCTCTCCGCTCGCCGGCCGGTTAGCCGGCGGTCCGACAGTCTCGCCACATGTTTCTTATCCCATTACAATCCCCCGTGCGACGATCGAACAGAATGACCGGCCACGAGTTGAGAACCGTGCTGACGCATCGTAAGAGCTTTTCCGTAAGATCACTGAAGTTAAGCAGCACTGGGTGCGGTCGGGGGTAGGTCTCGAAATCCAGAATCTCATTTTGCCGAAAACGTATATATAGATATAGTGGCGGTGCTCGCTTCACGCGTTGTACCGCGTGAAGATGGTTTTCGGCCGAATGAGATTCGGGATTTCGAGACGTACCCCCGCTCGGTACTTCGTACACGGGTGTCCCGTACTCCGTGTTGTTGAATATCGTCTTTGGTCGGCGACGTTCGCATTCGCGTTCGGGGATGATCGGATCGAAGTTGCGAATACGAAACGGTCCGACGGGTCGATCGATCGGATTAAAATGCTCCGAAGATTAATTTGCCGGATCTGTGGTAGGTTTGAATGGCAATATCGCGACGAATCGAAATTTCGGCGGCGTATGATATTGGTATGGTGGTGTTGGCGGGTGGGGATCGAAAATTCCGCGACTGATCGAAGCTTCGACGGGTCAGCGAAATCGAATTAAAATGTCCGCGTAAATGAATACACCGAACATCCGGTATGGGTTCCGAATGACAATGTCGCGACGGATCGAAATCTCGACATAGCATATATAGGTGTAGTAACGCATATGTTCGGATCGATCTTGGGAATATTCAATGTTTCGACGGGTCAATAAATCGAATTAAAATGATGCGAAAATAAATGTACGGAATCGACGTAGCCTCCGAATGACGATATCTCGACGGCTTATATATATAGGTATAGCGGCGTAGTTCGTTCGATCGCGCAAAGATGGTTACGCGTTTCTTGACGAATTTCATAGAAACGACGAGAGATACGAACGTGGTTGGGGCGGTTCGATGTTTATGCAGCCGATCAAAGTTCGATCGGCCTAACCGACGGTCCTCCGCGATACACCGATGCGAGCCAGATTACGAGCGCTATTGGAAAACGATTATCACTCCGAGAACTGTGATCTCCGGTTTCGAGCGTTGAAATCAGTTGAAGTTAATCGAGCCTTGTTTCCGGCGGCGTATCGAAGAAAATTAATTCGATCGTCGGAGCAAGTCCGTATACGCTATTTCAAAAAACTGTCCGGAAACTTTTGATCTGTTGCCGATTGAACAAATGTAACCAGACGTGTAACCCACAAATTTATCGAACCCCCAAAAGCTCCCGACACCGATTTTTAAAATACCCTCGTCAATAAAAACCCTCCGAACAGTCAAGTGCGACAACGCGATACTCGTTTTCAATGCCATCACTCCGCTTAACTACCCAAGGGTTAATCCAACAACGGGGCAATGTGCAACGATCATTCAATGGGCTTCTTTGTAATCCTCTCGATCCACCTCTCGTCTCCTCGAAACGATGCAGCAAAAAAAAAAAAAAAAAAAAAACAACAAAAACCATTGCGTCAAACACAAGACAAATACAAGTAAAACGATCCAGCCTCAGCAAAAAAAAAAAAAAACCATCTTACCGGGTTTGCAGAGCCGACTCCAGTGATAAGGATTGCAGCATACGTATACGGGATCTTTAGCGGAATGACAGACTGGAAGTTTCTTGAGTTCCGACGAATTACCGAGATCGGGCCATCGCCAAATTTGACAGGACAAAAGATGAGGATCGTCCAAGGTGCTATCGAGATTCGATTCGGAACTCGACGGATCACCTCCGGACGACGGTGGCGAATCTCTTCTCTTCCTCGTAATTTTCGTCGCCCCGCTTCTACCGATTTTATTGCAGCTTCTTCTGCAACGATCCCTGTCCGGTCTAGATCCGCAATCTTCGCCCGTTTGACCCAATCCGCTTCCCGTTCCACCCGCGATCAACGACGATCCTCGTTCGCCAACCGTCCACGCCGGTTGATCGTGACGCCGATCTTCAACCGCGAAACTTCTTCCCGCGCTCTTCGTCGTGTCGACGACCCGAAGATTCATCTCATTGTCCCGCCCTTCGAGCATCGAATCTTCGTCATCCAAACAATTTAATTCGTCACGATTGGCGACGCGTTCGATGTCCCCGGATCCGTGACAACTCACGCAACGCGAACATCTCGAACCACCGTGATGACGACGTGATCGTAAAATATTTCGATGTGGTATACGACGACCGGAATTTTCGTGCAACGACGTCGCAACGCCGTAACGTTGATGCCTGTTGCATTGTACCGTTGAATCTTGTTGTTGGGTTTTCAACGAGTTCGCGAATCCGGACGAAGCCGGTGGCGAACGTGATGATTTAATCGTTACGACACGACACGGGCTCATTTGTTTGCGCGGTACGAGAACGCACGATCCAAAATCCGTACCGTAACTTTCAATCGCGTTCAACAACATCTCCAATTGATTTTCTTTGAGCGATTTCAACAATTCTTTGCACCTAGTCAAACGATTCGGTTGATTTCGTTGTTGTTGTTGTTGTTGATTATCGTGCAATCGATCGCGACCTTCGTCTTCCTCATCGTGGGATTGATCACCGCCGCAACAACCCTGATGAAACCTGTTGGCCACGGAAATCGCGCGATTCGCCGAACCGACCGGTCGATGTTGACCGCGTGTCGTCGAAATTTCGGATTCGCAAACGTAATCAACGTTCGTCGTCGTCGTCGTCGTCCTCGTCGTCGTCGTTGTCGCAACGTTGTTCGCAATGGAAACGTTGATGCGTGAAAACGTATCCTCTTGAGTCTCACACTCGGTTTCATGCTCCCCCCGGACTTTGGCCTTGAGTAGACGTCTAGTTAGAACCGCCCGTTTGCTCCAGAACATGAACATGAAACAGGATTTGCCGGTTGCGCATTTGGGGGCCAGTACTTTTCAACTTTGTCTCGACTTAAATAATATTCTCCTGCCAGCGTTACCGCGTTTCTTTATCGCTTATCTCGTTCAACGAGCACACGAACGATGCACTCTTGGCTCGCCAGCGAGAGAGGGTGCGATCCGTCTGCCTTATTTTTTCTCCTCTCTCTCTCTCTCTCTCTTTCTCTTATTTTTTCTCAAACGTCGCGCGTCCTTCCTCCACCTCTCAACGATACGGAGGCGCCGCGGGTTTCACGTACGACACAAAAACACAGCGTAAACGCGCGTGTCCGTGTGTGTGTGTGTGTGTGTTTGCCGTCTTTGTGCGTAACCGCCGTTCGACGAAGCCGATCCCCGTCGTCGTCTTCGTCGGTGATTCTCGAGGCGAGGCAAAAGGCAGGGCCACCAAGGCACAAAACCCGCGCGAACAGAACCGGAGACGATTGCGTCTCGTTGCGATCTCGGCCGCGCGATCTCGAAATAGTGTGTGACTGGCCGGACTCGCGTTCGTAGCCGCGGGGGTTTTGTGTGCCCGTCTCTGTTCCGTTCACCACCCGACGGAACCGAAGAAAACGTTTGCTTCGTTCGGTTGAAACGACAATCCGCGGCTCGATTAGCAAAAGATAGAGATATATGTGCGGATACAACGGCTACCGCTTTCACGTTGCTTCAACGTCGCGAATCTACCGCACGTACGCTTTACGATCGTCCCGCAGTTGGAGAATCGTTCGTCGTAGTCGCGGTTTTGTTCGAAGTATGCGTCTAGCCGGAGATTCGCCGTCCTCGTAGTCGATCGCCGCGGTACGACGACCTCAAAAAGCCGTCAGCAGACTCGAGGGGGGCCGCTCTGTACTCGGGAGCGCCACACCGACACGAGATTCCCCGGTTGTATGGGCTAACGTGTCACGGGTGTATAACTATATGGGCTGTGGGTGAAGAAGGCCCGACCGCGAGAGCCTGACTGGCGAGCGTGCGGCGCCTCTCCACAAACAATATCTCTATCTCGCTCTCTCTCTCTCTCTTTCGGTCTCCGCACGCGGCGCAGCGGGCACCGATGCCGCCACTACCACCACCGTCGTCGTCGCCACCACCACCAACGTCACACAGCCACTACCACTAATCTCCGACAACGCCGCACTTTGAAACCACTGCGAATTATGACAATCGATCGATCTATCGATCGAACCGACGATCCGACACACCGGCACATACACCCCAACGACAAACGGTCAACCCACCAACGCGCTCCTCGTTAGATAAGCGGAGACGTATGTATGTATATTTCGGCCCGCACTTGCACTGCCAGCCGGTTGGGGCCTGAGGGGGAGGAAAAAAGGGCCGGGATTTAATTGAAAACAAAAAAAGACGAGAAGAAAAATAAATCTTAAACTATAATACTAGACTAACAACGACGTAATTAGCGCGCGAAGATAACGGATGATCGTCGAAATTGCGGTATAAGAACCGGAACCCGTGCGACCACGATAAATCTCGTCTCGACGTCTTCTCCGTTGATTCTCGTCGACGTCTTCGTCAACGTTCTTGACGTTACCGCTGTTGATCTCGATGCGGTTATTTTTGTTTTCCTCGGTATCGTTGCCGATGTTGTCTTCGATCGGGAATGACAAAACTTCGCTGGTTCTCGATTTGTTGCTGCACGGATGATGTTTGGGGCCGTTGGTGCCGTCGCCACTGCCACTGCCACCACCGGCGCTCTCAGTGCCGCCGGCCCTTTGGCACCGCATAACACCGAATTTCCACGATAAACTCTCACGTTTCTCGTACCTTCGACACTATCACCGATTGACATTATTTATCCCATAACCCTCATTTAATTTATCCGTATACTCGTTTATCTCCGCGATTACGGATTTTTTATTCTCGTTTTTTTTTTATACGCACGAGGTTTTATAATTTTTCTTGGGATGAATATTTTTGGTAAGTTTGGCGGTTGCGTTTTTCTGGTTCTCTTCGTGGCGCTTCGGGCGATCCTCCTTCGACGAGGCTCCGCGACACTCTGCCAATGTTCCGAGAGCTCTTCGGGTCTACTACCACCACCACCACCACCACCTCCACCACCTCCACCAAGAGAGCTACCGCTGCCACCGTCGCCGTCGCCGTCGCCACCGCCGTCGCCGCTGCGCTGACCTCGTCGGGTTCGTCGCGGACGCGGATTTTGCCCGAACGACCGTGAGGGAGCGCACTGTCACATTCTTGAAATCGCCGCGGCGCGGCTACGCCGTGTTCAACCGCCTCTGGGCAATTCTCTTTCACTGATTCGTAAGATAAACTCTTTCCCTGGTTATTGCGATAGCGCGTAACGTCGTTGACGGGTTATTGAAACGATGAACGATTTTATTGATACGCGACGAAAGTAAATTCGTCAAAGTTATTCATGCGCGAACGGAGGGAAGATTTCGTGGATCACGAGAGATCGACGCGGTTGACGGAGACGGAGAGACGTATTGGATCGTTGTTGCAGATTTGATTTTTATTTATTTTGCGGAGGCGAAATTGGATGGATTTTTTTTAATGGGCGAGGGTTTAAAGTCAATTTTCGTTTCGACGGGATTGCAGGGGATGGTGTAACAGGGTGTTTCCGGTTGCAGGGTGGGTGGTGGGTGATCGAGGACGAGGGGTTCGAGGCCGAAGATCGTGTTCGTGGGGGGATAGCAGCAGTTGCGAGCAAACCGCACTGACAGTTAGAAATTCAGTCTGTACGTCGAGTTAGCACGGTCGGGGGTGGAGTATCGTTCGTTCGGGGACGTTAAGACTTCAGGCGCGATATTTAAGCACGTCGGATCGTCATACTCGTGTCAGACGTTTACGTGCATTTTTGCGGCGATCACCGCGATTTTTCTATTTTTTTAGTACAGCCGCGAAGACCGATAAGGACCGACGTCATAGGGGAAGGTTACGATCATTTGTGGATCGTTTGTGGATCGAACGATCGACAAATTTGTTTCTCAGCGAGGTTTCGATTGAATGAAAGTGTCGGAGAAACTTTGGAGTCGTTGGAATCCGAACGTGGTGAGTCGTCGTTGCGATGTTGTTGCTTCTCGGTGTGTATCCGTTCCTCGTTGCTGATATCGTCACGGTGATCGCAGCGCGCACGATACACCGACCGCAGCATACTAAAAACATACAAGAGAGCAACTCGTTGAAACATGGCCGCGCTCACCGCGCTCTCGGCCCACCACCGAGCTATCTCTGTCTCTCTATCTCTCTCTTTTTCTCTCTCTATCTCTATCTCACTCTATATCTCTCTTTTTCTCTCTCTATCTCTATCTCACTCTATCTCTATCTCTCTTTCTCTTGTGATCTCTATCCCTCTCTCTTTCTCACTCTTTCGCTCTCTCTCTCTCTCTCTCAGTCTCTCTTTCTCACTCTCTTTTTCTCTTCCAATCTCTCTATCTCCTTCTCTCTCACGCGCTCGGAGTTCGAGCTTTCCTAGATCGACCCCAGAGGCGCTATTGCGATTTGCGCGAGAAACAAATACCGCTCTGACCTCGATCGTCAGCGCCGCTAGGCGGGATCTACGGAGTTTACGCGGGTTATTTTGAATCGTCGGGGTTTTAACGATTCTTTATTCGTCATTTTTATGTATGCCGCATCGAGCTAGGAGGCACTTGCGTACGTTGATACGTTATTTGCTCTATTTTGTCAGCGTTTTCGATCAATTTTTATTTCTGATGTTCTAACAGGGTTTTCAAAATTGTTGACAGTTTTTTTAGTTGATAATTATCTTATTGCCGAACTATAATTATTCGAATAAAATGTTGTGCGCAATGATTTTTAATCTTAATTGCTTGGCGTGAGGTTCTTTTTTACAGACGTCATTATCGAACAAATGCTGTAAGGTCAACGAATATTAGAATTGGCAACACGCGAATCCCACATATTAGGGTGTCCCTTAACAGGTCATTTTCGATTTTTGATGCTGTCATCTTCCAGTAGCTTTTCGATTATTTCAATTTAATTTAAATTCAAACGTTTGTTTCCGATTTTTAATCATAACATTCCACTTACAGAATTCTTCTATTAAACATTGAAACAAAATTGAAGTAATCGAACCTCGGCGATTAATCGTTCATCGGGTCAATGATGAAGTAGAGATCCGCAATTCGTAATTGATTGATAACCGATTAAACATATCAAATCATTCTAAAAAATGGGACCATAAAAAATCGAAAAGAACCATACGAAAAAATACCCCAATACAATTATATATAGATTCTTATTGCGTTTTACTAGTCAGAGCACGTGATCAGTGGAGACCACGTCTTTCGTACACAGCCTGTCCCGCTATTCGACCATCACCTCGGCATATCGTACACACATGCCCCACCCTCGAGCCGCATCGACATCCCGCTCGGTCCCGAAACTCGTCGCAAACATTCTTCCCAAAACATCCCTGTGAAACCATGCGAATACCAATAAACACAGAAAAAAAAAAATTTCGCCACCGAAATTCGCGTAAAGCTGTCCAAAATGGCGGGAGATAGGAGAAAAAGACTGATGAAAGGTGGACACGAGGTTAAACTAGCTACGTTCGCAATACCACGTACATCAATCTACCGCATAAACACGGAGCACGAAACATACATACATACAGTCTTTTCTATAATCGCCAGTAGGCAGTGGCCAGTTTCGAAGGAGCCGAGGGGGAGGGGGAGCGCCAGCGCCAGCGCCACCGACAGCGTCACGTCTGAGACGGGGTCAACGTTCAATAATTCACGCAGACGCGTCAATTTTTTTCCCTTTTTTTTCCTCACAACCACAATTTTCGGACGAGCGTACAAAAGGCGCAATGACATTCCCCAATACCGGCGTACCGAGGGGCGAGGGCGAGGTAGGGGGGGGGGGGGGCAGACGTCGATGCGCATGCGCAATGGATCCCTTTGGCGCGTGGCTCGGCGAATACCGCGACGTTCGATTCCTTTCTCGAAACTCGAAACGCGACGAGTCCAGGAATACACGTATCGCAATGAAAAAAAAAAAGAAAAAAAACAAAACGTCAGAGGTATTTTCTATGATGGCGCCAGTCAACGACACGTTGACATCGGTCGAGGATATGTCGTCGGTGTCGCGGCCGCAAACACATTTGTCCCGTCGCATTTATATACCGATAGCGATTCGAGCTATATTCGTACTCTCGTTACGCGACACTGGGGCCATACGAGACACCGGTGACGTTGGAACGGGCTTCGCGATTCGCATATGCATGCCGCATGGGTTACGACCGAGCAACGCACGATCGCCGCATAACCGGGCGACAAAACCGATCTCGCGAATGCATCTACACAATGTCTCGACGGTTGCCGAAGGAATTCCGCAATTTGGTAGATAGTTGCGCGTGCGAGAGATCGGGACGTCGGCGCCATGCGTGAGATTTATGCTTTAGGGTCATGCCAGATGGGATCGCAGGAGTAACGAACAAAAAAGACGAGAACGAGATAAAGAAATGAACAATGAGAAACGGAAAAAAAGAAGGAGACGGTCAAGTGCGAGTTCGACTCGAGTGCGGACGGTTTTGTATGACATTTTTATTGATTAGTTTGTAGAAATTTATGGGAAGTAGGATTTTGGTTACAATTTTTCTGGAAGCTTGAAGTGAGGCCTAAAATTCTTTGATTTTCTAAAGAACTTAGGTCTAGCTGTTTTGGAAATAAGGGGCGCGGCGGGGATCTATAATTTCGCATATTTTTAAAATTATTCATTCAAATATGCTATTTAAAATAATGAAAAAAAAATGTATTCCACATAACAAGCCTTTTCAAATGAAATCCCATACGATGCATAAAACTCCAAAAAATAATTTTCGAGTCCCTAATTCACCCCCTCTTCAATTCTCACATAACTATTTCGAAGTGTTAACTACTGGTGCATCCGTCGGTTGATAAGATGCCAAATTTCCAGTTTCTACGTCGCATGGTTTTCCAAGAAAATTTCCGCCCGCGACGGACGTACCGACGAACGGACTCACATACACGCGAGTGATCGTACAAGAGTTCCGTTTTCCCTTCGAAAGTACGTTACCCCGAAAAAAAAAAGAACACGAACCAAAAAAGAAAAAACAATGAAGAAACTTAACTACGTATGTAATCAGCGATAAAATTCGATGACCGCGCCTGTGGCCGCCACGTTGTTGATCAACGTCCGTATATTTAGACGAGACTAATTAATACCGAGACTTTCGCGTACCGGGGTAAAACGTACTTGCCGCAAGTCATGCCATACGGACGCGCGGCGAACCCGAGTTCCGAAACGCAGCGCCCAATGGCGCCCGTCTTATATACACATTTGCAAATCTATTTGAGTCGACGTTGTGTTTGGCCGATCGCAAATTGCTCTCGTGTGCGTTACCAGTCGTATATTACATACACGCGTACGTATGTATTCATGCATGTACACGAGTGTCGCGGCGTTGCGGGCAAGCGAACGATGATCGCGCGCGTGTGTGCACGCGGATGGCGCCTCCGCGGAATGGAATGCGCGGGTTGCATTGCGATAGTAGATGGAGCGAGGGACGTAGCATGATCGGCGAATCGAAGAGTGAGAGACGGGAAGAGAGAGGAGAGAGAGCGAGAGAGAAAACGACAGAGGCGCGTCGAGGTTCGTGGATATAGATAAACTTAAATGGGAAACGAGATGGATGTATGCAAGATGGAGAATGCGTGAGCGTGAAGCGAGGATTCTGGAGGGCGGCGAGGGATCCGGGGAACGGGGAAGGGGCAACGGTAGAAAGAGAGTCATTCGTAGGCAGTCGCGGAAAGAGAGGCGATCATAAATTGGCTAATTTTAGAAAACTCGTCTCGCCGAAGCGTTTGGATGCCATTTTGTAATGACCGGCTACCTATGAGACACGAATATCACAATCGGTCATGCGGCTCGAGGTAAATTGATTAAAAATGAAGATCTTTGGTACTATCGTTGGGAGTTTGCTTCTGAGGAAATTTACCTTTGCGGAGTTAACTCGGCGACGTCTGCTTTGGTATTTTTGTGGATTGGATTTATTTTAATTTGGTCGGTTTTTTTTTGGATGGATAGATGCATCTTTTTTTTTAAGTTGCTGTTTTTGCTTTATGATAATTCAATGGAAATGAGCCGACAATTGTTTTTGGAAGACAATTTTTTTTAATTATGTTTAATTTGTTTTATTTTCTAATATTTCCTTTTTCCGTTTCTTTTTCTTTTTTTTCTACATAACTCCTATTTATGGGAATTTTTTAATTTGTTCAATTTTCGAATATTCTCCAAAATATGATTTACAGACACGTCCTTTCTTCCTTTTAATTATTCTGATTTTTATTCATCCCAAGAGATTAAACGCGAATGCATGCGATGATTCTTAACAAAATTTTAAAACAAATTATTCCATAAATTATTTTTAATTCTGTTTAATTCGTTTGATTTGTGAATATTTTTTTGAAACATGACGTACAAGACGGGTCCCGATGTCACGCTGTCGTCGAACAGGCGACGTTTCTCGATTTTGATTATGAATATCGTTAAACTCGTCGGTGCTCTAAATACTTGGCGCCGTTTGCGAAAATACCCATTGGGCTGTACTTTGATAAATAAGGTAACTTATTATCCGCGACGTTTACACACAAACGTCTGCACCCACCTATAATCGGCCGTGAGTTACCGTCGCTGTCACTGCTACACTAACCGTATGAATTTGATAAGCTACAGCCTCAGCCAACAACCGGAGTCGCACTTATCGCCCGCTATCCCGATTCAGAATTACATTAAACTCATACGCGTCTATGAGCACGTTTGTGCGTGCGCGTGTGCGTGCGTGTACGCCTGTGTATCGCACGTTGCATCAGCTGATAAATTTTATCGGGCCGCGAGTGGAGACTGACATGTCTCTTTGGTCTTCGGGCGATTCTGGGTGTCGATTGGATCATTTTGTTCTTTTTTTACCATCGACTCTCCCGTGGAGTTATAATTTTTTTCCGGATCACGAAATATTCCGTCGATTACACAAATTCGCTGGAATTTTAGATTCTAATCTCAATAAGTTTACGAAGGAAATTGAGAGAGGAAAAAAATGTGGAAAATTGGTACGTAGTATTTTTTTTTGATGAGAATGTTTTTTTTCTATTCGGGAAAAAAATGGATAATTGATTTTACGCGTTTGTCTTTTTTTATTTACTTTTGGTTGTGGTCTCACTTTTATTTTTTCTTGTTAGTCAAATGAGTTTTTTTTTATTTCGCTTCATTATTAAAAAATGTTTCATCTGCCTAAGAACAATAAAATTCTAAGTTTTATGGATTTAAAAAATTGTAATTTTCAATTATCGGATCACGAAACATTCAGCCGATTACTAAAATCGGATTGAATTTCATATTCAAACGTCAAAAATTTGGCAACGGATAAAAGAAGAAAAAAAAGTGGAAAATAAGAAAGTAGTATTTTTTCATTCTGGCAAAAAAACAAGTAAAAATTTAATTCTATGCGAAAACTTTTTCTCTTAATCTTGTTTTATGTCTTCAATTCTTCAAGCCCAAAAAGTCTTTCATCTCTCTTCATCATTCAAAAACCTTCCATCTGCCTTCAACCAAAAAATTCGAATTTTCATACAAATAAATTCAACCATCACAATTTTCAATTACGACGTAACCCGAAACGAAACAAGTAAAATCAAGAATAAAAACGACGTTTCTTCATTCTCATCCATACCCCATCGAAAATTCCCATGCGATTACAAATTTGCAAATTTAAATAAATCCCCGGAGATGAAAGCCGAAAGCTTAAAACTTTTTTTTTTTCATTTTTTTTCCGCGTATCGTAGATTTTACCGCGGGAGCGTACCGAGTGTGCTAACACAACGTGGAGTACACATCGTCGTTGGGTAGCTAAGCGCGACAAAACGTACATCGTTCGACTATTAAAACGTTGGTATGCCCGAGCGGAGTTGTTTTTCTGCGACGAATCTGATTCATCGTTGGCGTCTGGACGTCGGGCGAGTGTCGAACCGAGTGTGACCCCTCGCTTCCACTCGTTCGCACATTGTTCACGCATCGGTCACATATAACCACATGTACATGTATATGCCACATATATACGTATACGATATAGATAGCAAAGCGACCGAAAGCCGCAAAAGCTGACTGCGCTAAACAAGCACAAGCCCTCGAGCCGCGGAGCTGCCGCGTTATTTTCCTTGATTGGAAAATATTACGAGAAAAATAAAATAAAATAAGATAAGATGAAATAAAATAAAAAGTGAGTTATTCGATTTCCGTTTGGACTTAACTCGAGCCTCAACCGCAATCCGAAAGACCGTAGCGGCTCGAAAATGCCGCTCAAAATGGACACACCTATCGGACGTGTCTTGCAATCATAAGACTACAAAATAAATAATAATGGACGAAGAAAAAGTAACCCACGCAAAAATTGCACGTCCAATCACGAACGAGCGTCTCAAGAAATTCCGACGTACCATTTATTTATTTGTTTATTCGTATTACGGCAGAATTTATGGAACGTTTGATTATATCCCCGAAAAATCGACTGAAGCTTCTTGGAGTCAAAATTTTAGGCAATTTCTCATATCCCAAACGTGCTGTGAACGTAGCCACGTCAGATCTTATCTAGGCATGATTTCGTTGCCATGAGATCCTTGAGCCGAACTTTTACCTATCTCAGGATTCCATCCAAAACTCCTATGTAACCATACCTCCCCAAAAAAACAGAAATTTAATGAATAATAATAAAAATTTTAAAAAACGAAGACGCAAAATTCGCTAAAAAATATCTTAAAATATTCATAATAACGACATGTACAATTCGACCACGAATAAAGGTGAACAGACTACAAGTGCGTACGTGCGATACGGCTCGTGCACCTGTGTACGTGCAGGTGGACTGGGGAACCCGTTTCAATGGTTCTGATATCATTACAGACACCAGTACAATGCGACGCTGCGGCTCGTTACTTCCTGCCCTATGCCACAACTCCATAACGACTTCCGGTAAAATCATTTCAATAATAAGAATAATAATAATAATAATAAAAAGGGAGCCTACAGAAAAATGATCCACCCTAAAAATAAATGAATAAATAAATAAATAAATAAATAAATAAACAAATAAATAAATAAATAAATAAATAAATAAATAAATAAATAATTCGACAAGGGGATGGGGTGCTATTAACCGGTTTCCCGGTTAACGTAGACCACGGAGGAGTACGATAAGCGGATAATTAAAAAAAAAAACCATGTATGGACTCTCGCAGCCCCGAATATAAAGACTCGGGCGAGGGATAAGAAACTTCGCTGGCGCCATGCACTCCGAGGCATTGGATTGTACAAGTGGCGAGTGCTGCTGTTGGAACCACTGGCATTGGGGATAGCTGGGACAGGCGCCAGCAAGCTGCGGCGCCGACCGTCCCTGACGCGGTCTTGAGCGATCTTGCAGCTGCTACTGCTGCTGCTGCTGCCGTTGGTGCTCTTCGCGATGCTCCTAGCCGCGATGTCCGCGCTGCCGACGCGCTCGATCGCCGATCCGCGCCTTTAGAACTCCGCCACTTTCGGCTTGTTTCCCGTTCGATCTTTTTCGTACATAAACGACTTTGACGACCGCACGGCGTCTGCCAATTTTACCGAAAACACGGACAGCCGTCGTTCGTTTCTTCGGCTCGGTTCCCCGCATCTCGCCGACGTCCTCGAACCGTCGCTCGCGCCTCACGACGCTGATGAGTTACGTACAAAGCTATAATCAGCGGCCATCGGACACGGATCACGGTCTTTCCGCGTTCTACTACGATTGTGTGTTTTTTGTTTTGATTCGCACGCGTATAAATTTTTGATCGGATTTAACGTGGAATTTCGATCATTCGAAACTTATATTGCGCAATTTCAAGCTGGTTTTATTCTTTTTTGTTCTTTGTATCGAGGAGGAATTTTTTTGTGTATGTAATCTTTGGTTCTTTATTGTCGATACGATTCCAGCGATTTTTCTTCGTTTTTGTTCCATTAGGATTATTTTTTGATGGTAGGCAGCTAAATATTTAAAAAAAAACTGAACAAAGAATTTTTTAACAAATTAATAATTATTATTATTATAATTGATCGATAATTATAATTTTTTCCAATTATTATATTGCTGAGACAGTGATTGTTTCATTTCTACGTTAATACAAAATTTTTCTATTGATAACACGAGAATGAGATTCTCAAGATTAATTAAATTGATCGCCGCTGTTTCGTCATCAATTATTTCGTAGGAAAATATTTATCGTTCAACGAGCTCGAGTTAACGCGAATGATCGAAATAATATGAGAAGCAATGGAATTTCTGGCACAGCGATGAAATTCCTAATTCACAAGCGACGAACGTACAATACATTATGACCAATAAAATGTGAAACGTAATTACTCTAACGAGAGACGCGTGGACGTTTGGCCATTGCTCATAGCGAAAATGGTCGCACCGTCCCGCTACGGGCTCGTACACCGTTATTCGCTCTGGCACTTGTTGCCGCGATTTTCTGCACCCTTGCGTACTCCGTCTCTTCACACAATATATATGGGGCGAGTCGCGCCATTTCGCCCGACTGAAACCCTTCTATTCCCCGATGTGGTCGATGATTTTTTATTAAGTATCTTTTGAATCCTCGGGCCTCACTGATTTTTTTCAAAGATCTTTTTCAACCCCTCCTTCCCCTCCCCCTGCCACCTCATCCTTTTTCGAGAGGTAATGGCTATTTCGTAAATTTTGAATTGGATGAAATTTTTTTCTCAGCGGCTTTATCGAAATTAAAGACTTTTCTTCATAAAATTGAAATGGCGCTCGACTTTCTAATATTTTTTATTTTTATTTTTTTTAATTAGAAAGAAATGCGATTTTTTTCGAAATTTTAATGTATGATAATTGTTTTGCTATTAAAAAAAATCGAATCCATCTAGCATGAAATCGATTTTTCGATTATTTTCGATAGACAATTGATTTTTTTCATTATTTTTGTTCTATAAAAAAGCATCACATTGCAACTGCCACGTGCATGCGTTTCGTTTGCAAACGGATCTCATGCCATTGAAACAAATCAACAATCGAGCGCAATCTCATGTCACATTTTGTTATGCTTTTCAATCGATTAAAAAATCTCAAAAGACTTTGGTTTAGCCAAAAAACTGCGCGTAAAATAACATTCATACAAGCGTTAAAATAATACTCATTGTTACTCATTCGAACAACAATTATATTTAGAGTCCACAAGCCGCTCAAACTCACCCCCGCTCTAACATTCGCATAAACAAAAATAATCAACGAAGAGCAGCTATTGTCAAGAAAAAAAATCTTTGCAACTATACGACGTACTTACGAGTAATTAATTTCACTGTGTGCGATGTTACGAACAATCGTTATCCGTCTCAACGCATATTTCCAACAACAACAGCAACAACAGCAACATCATCGATTTTAATTCCGCGAAAATATTGTTAATCCAACAATTCAATACTTAAAGTCGCAAAATCTCGAGAAACTCGTGAAGACTATGATCAAGCGTTTCACGATCGAGACTCAGCTATTTCAACAACCTCCCCCCCAAAAAACGGGGATTCCCACCGGAAACACATCCCAAAACGCAAGCAGCCGGTTACACTCGACCCCTCCGGTGCATCCACGCCTTCTCAAAACCTCATCATAATCCAAAATATTATTTCAACACGCTCTTTAAAAAAAAAAAAAAAAATCCCCCGCTTTCCTCCCCGAAAGGAAGCAAAAAACCTAAGATCACCGCCAACGAACAAGACACAAAACCTCCGTCGGCAAACAAATTCGACCGAAGTGACCGCGTCTTCTGCGGTGACTGGTCGCGTGGCGGATGCGCAACCCCTATTTGTAAGGGATTGTCGACAACGTTGGCCATCGCACACACGTATTCGCCCGACGCGGGGAGAATCGCGAAGAGCGCGACGGAGAAGCGCCCGCGGCCCGTCCGATTCGCGACAACCGGCGCGCCAGCTCGTGGCGACGCGGATCTTGACGCCATTTATCGTATCCATATCCTCGGGGTCGCCCGCGCCACGCCGGCCGGCGTCACTTCGCGAGCGCGGGATGGCGTTGCGGCGGTCGCAGGACCACGAAGGGCGAAGGGGTTGCTACGCCGAGGGGTGGCGACGCGTTCTGCGACCCCCGTGCGCGAGGATTCGCGCGCCATCCTCGTACGAACGCGTTTGCCGAGAGTAATACGAGACCGTTCGACCCTATACCGTTTGTACGGGCTTTCTCATCGAACTAGGCTACGAGAAACAGAAATGGTATTGGTGCGATACCAGTTCCAACCGCCTCCCTCATTCACCCCCTGCCCCGTGTGTGTATCACATAACCTCCACGAGCGCCGCGTCTGCCGTCTAGACTCCGGGGTATGCATCGTGGCCGATGTAAAAGAAACTGGGAAGCCCACGTGCGCTCGTAGTGGTGAAAACCCTCCGGAGCCAGCAGCGGGAGCACCGGCTCGTACACAATCGCTTATGTCGCCTTGGCTTCGACCCCCGCCGCCGTCGTCGTCGTCGTCTAACCTCTTCTCTCCCGCCTGCTCCTCAGCGACCACGACGAAGACGACGACGCGAGACATCGCGCAAATATTTTTAACAAGCATCTCGAATCCTACAACCTTCTTATTCTCTCCTCCTGCCCCCCCCCCCCCCCCCCCCTCGTTCGACATCCAGTCCGCGGCTCCCTTCACCCTTGTTCGGCGGCGCATCCGGAGACTTTGGGCGCCGGTCTCCGTCTCTTC
This sequence comes from Sussaba pulchella, assembly GCA_963971145.1. Taxonomy (NCBI): domain Eukaryota; kingdom Metazoa; phylum Arthropoda; class Insecta; order Hymenoptera; family Ichneumonidae; genus Sussaba; species Sussaba pulchella. The sequence goes on along the minus strand of OZ020167.1, from coordinate 14,459,968 downwards.
CTCTTATTCGATCCCCATTTCTTTTATTCACTTCCCCCCACACTCCCTGTAGCTGCCATTTATATAAAAAGTGTACAAGAAACGTTTGGAAAAGAACAAACTGGCTGTTGCGAGGGGGGCGGGGGGACGGTTCGGGGTTTGTTATTGTTTCCGGTATGATTCGCATCGTTATTCTCAGGTTATGTCGACGTTTCGGAGGGACGAAAGTTTTTTTCTTTAGGTTTTATTTATTTGTTCCTGCCCTGTGGTTTGGAATCGCGTTCTGAAGGATTATCAATTATTGCTCGTTGTCACGCGCGGTGACGATCACGGCACGAATGACATTGGGATTGAAACGTTTGATCACGTGACCGACGATTTAATTTATGATTTACATAGCGCCATCGAGGAGGTATGGAATTTTCAGTGATAATGGAATGCTTCTTCGAGAATCGAGAAGCAAGCTTACGCGCTCTGCGAATTTCCATATTTTGCAGTTTGATATAATTATCGAAAACGACCGAAAATAATCTTCTAAAATTATGATAAAATTTTTAATTTAATCAACGAATAATAAATTAATAGAAATTCGAAAAATCGTGTAAGCCACTAAAAATTTCCGTAAATATAATAATAATAATAATAATAATAATAATAATAATAATAATAATAATAACAACAATAATAATAATAATAAAAAATAATAATAATAATAATAATAATAATTAAGTACCTTATCACAATTAGTTACATAAAAAGTTCAGAGCAATGATATCGTACCCCTTGAAATAAATATTTGCAGGACGATTTTTGTCCACAACCAGTTATCCATGATAGTATTGTCCTGTAGCGACAATGGGGGTTGAAGGGACTTATCCGTCCCCCTGTCCTCGTCCCCTCGGGCGTGTAGCATGTATGTAGCGCCGATATTCGTTGGCTCGTTGTTTATCGAAGTCGCCAGAAGGACGGAGAGGATCGCGAGGACAGAGGAAGAAAGCCAGGAATAAACTGAGAGCAGTAGCGGAGAATCAAAAACACTTGGCGCCCGAGGCTGGAGCCGACGGCGGCAGCGACGGGCACAGCGTCGCCGTCGGTTGGACTCTCCATAGACTCTTTGCGCATCAAACCCCCGTCCCCCCGTCTCCCTTCGCCCCATCCCCCGTTCGCGACAACGATGTCAACGAGGGGATGCGAATTTGGCGAGCCTCGCTCACTCTCGTACCCTCCCGATGCTTCCTCACATCCTCGACTCTTTCATATCTGCGTCAACGGATGATTGGACTCGAAAAACCGACCCCCGACCAACGCCCGCCCCCTTTTGCATAGTTGAATTCATTAAAAGACTTTCTTTCCGACACTTGATGTCATATTCAGTTGCAGAGCTTTTTTACAATTGTTTTTGTGGGATTCCATGCGAAGTTTCTTTGTTCTTCCGATGATTTTGTTTTGGAAACTTCATTGGGTTGCCAGCGATGTCGAAGGTCACGAGGTTACGACGGAGGTTGATTTTCAGAAGTTAGCGGACTAAAGTTGATGACCCTCGGAAGGTCGTGCGAGATGTCCAGGGAAATCTTTGAGGTACCTCTTCGCGGAAGGAATATAGTTGAAGCCTCAGGAGTGAACCGAGAACGCATGGCGGCCATGTTGGTTTGTCAGACCGCGTATATGTTCATGGAGCATTAAACGTGATTGAAAAAAAATACCAAGGGTGGGTTGTACCGTGATATGCTTCGGAAATTTCGTTCGGCACATGTCGCAACGATGTACACCATGGACCCCACCCCCAAACCCGTTACGACGGAAATTGTATGATTCACGCGACGCCCAGGCGGAACCGCTGAGTCTGACGATTTTCATACGCGCCCGATATATGGAAAGAAAGGCATCGAATGCACTTTTGTTGCAACGATGTAAAGCGAATAATGAAAGAATCGAAGGAAAGGCGCAAAACCCGTTCCATAACTATACAGAGTAGCATGGGGAATGTGTGTCTGTGCGTGTGTATGTGAGAGAGGGAGAGAAAGAAGTAAAGAGAGAAAGGGAGAAAGGGAGGAAGAGAAAGAGAGAAAAACAGTAAGAGGAAGAGAAGAAAAGAGAAAGAGAGAAGGAGGGAAAGAGAAAAAGAGAAAAAGAGAAAGAGAGAAGAGAAGAAAAGGAAGAAAGAAAAAGAGAAAGAGGGAAAGAGAGAAGGAGAAAAAGAGAAGAAGAGAAAAAGAGAAAAATAGAAAGAGACAAAAAGAGAAAGATAGAAATCGAGAATGCGACTAAAAATTCGATGAAGTAGCAAGAATAGTGGATGGCGTATTCGCGAGGAGTGAGAAAGCCGGTCGGGGAGATAGGGGTGGCGATCGGGCGCCCCCGAGGTTGGCGTCCGTCCCGCGTGCTGTCAAGACTCGTCGCCGGAAAAGAAGTAGCTCGACGGTTGCAGCGCCGGACCTCAAGCTACTTTACAGCCCGTCGTGGATGTGCCTGTAGCTGATGCTGCTATTGGTTTTGCTGGCACCGGCAATGAGACAAGACACCCTCGCTCATTTTTGCATTGGTCGTCGACTCGAAGTCGTCGTCGTCGTCGTCGTCCCTGTCGCCGTCGCCGTCGTCGTCGTCGGTGGCCATGGCGGCGACAACGGCGTCGTTGTGACGGCGTCGCGATGCCCGACGCCGCCGTCGACCGGGTCGACGTCGCGAACGGCGCCGAAAACGAAACGAAAACGCATGTGGATGGAGAGAATCGTACGATCCCCGGCGTTTGGCCGTTTGGACGCTTCGCCGGCGCCGGACAAGCCCCGCGGCGATCCTCTCCCGATCCGCTTACGATCCTCCGTCGACTTCGCCACGGCAAAACGGTTCCGCCGAACTGCGTCGACGATAACGACCACGAGGAGACGGGGATCGTGGCACCATCGCGTTTTTCCCCCCCTTGTAATACTATATACGCTTTTTACGTATGCTTCAAGGATCTCATCGGACGAGTCCGAAGCTATATGACGTACAATCCCCTTCGTCTCTGTTGTCACGGAGACGGTGAGGTTTTCGTTTTTTTTTCTTTCGTAATTGGTTTTATCACGGTGCAGATTTTTTAATCGGAATTCGGATTTCATGGTAGTTTGAAGAATGTTTTGAGGATTTTTTTTGGGGTTTCGCTTTGATTCTTACGTGTTTTGGTTTCGTTTTAAGATCCTTGGATAAGTCGTTGAAGAAGAAAAATTGGTCAGTTGATGAGCTCATTTTTGGATAGATGCTTTTTGGAGAAAAACTAATTAATATTTCTGACTTTTTCAATTAAGTCGCTAATAAGTAAGTCGATTTTGTATTGGTTTCGACGATAATCGAACGATCGACCCTACTCGAATTGGCTTGTTGGGGCTCAAATTATAATGACTGTTTAGTCCGGATATCATTTTTTTTTCTAACAAGTGTTCTACTTGCTTTCATCAAATCAAAGTAAAAGAGTTACTTGTGTTTAATTTATTTTCTTTCTATATTCTAGCATCGAATCAAGCGGTCCGCTTGTTGGTAACAACGATCCCGCTTGAACTGCTGCATCGCAGTACGACAAACAGATGTCACTGTTCTTCAAACATCGTGAAAACAGAGACCTGCCATTACGCGATAAGCATCGCCCGTCTCCCTCAAATTGCTATAAAACGAAGAAGATGGCCGAATCTTCATTAACCTCTATTCTCCGCCATCTTCTATTTTTCAAAAAAAAAAATAAGAACGTTCGAATGCAAAATCTTGAAATCTAGTCAATAATTCTCGGTCTTTATTTATGAATCTAACTCAGGCCCGACAAAAATGGATTACAGTTTTCGTTACCGACTGAGCACATAATTTTCAAACTTCGTTGTCATGCGGCACACACGACCGTTGGTAGCAAAAACTGTAATTCCATCTATTCAAAATTGCTCAAAATAATTCAAGTACTTCTCATCTAGAAATTCTTTAATAAAACTAAATTTTTAATTTTTTTTTTTTCATACCTAATTGTTTGTTTCGAAGTACAACATTCGATTCAGCGTACATTTTTCAATACCGACTGGGGCCCTTCAACGAGAGGACAAACACCAGCGGCCGCTTGGTCACTCGTCGATTGATGGATTCGCGCGGGAAAAAATTCCTAATTACATCAATTTGAATTATGAATAAAATAACAAAAAACAAAAAAAAAACAGAATACCAAAGTCTCGCGTTGTTTTCGAAGAGTTTTTATGGCATATCTCAACGATCTATACCACGTTCATTCCTCGTTCCGTCGTGTGAAATAATGAGATTAGACGAAAATTGTGTGAGACACGATTACGAAAGATGAAGATGCAATGTCATTGTTTAAACTAGGGCTATTAAGTCCGTATTTGTTCGTGGTTTAAAATCCGCGTTGATTCGACGCGTTGGCATCACCGATGGGTTCTCCGGGTATAAATGCGGAACTGGTTCACGCAAAGAACAAAGTTCGCTTATCTCTTCGTCGGCGGTAGCAGCAGTGCCAAAAGGCCCCCCACTGAAACAAAAAAAAAAAAAAAAAATAGAATTCAATGGGAATCGCTCACAAAAATATAAATAATAATAATAATTTTTACTCCATTGATTTCCAATATTATAATTATTATAATTATTATAATTATTATAATTATTATAATTATTATAATTATTATAATTATTATAATTATTATAATTATTATAATTATTATAATTATTATAATTATTATAATTATTATAATTATTATAATTATTATAATTATTATAATTATTATAATTATTATAATTATTATAATTATTATAATTATTATAATTATTATAATTATTATTATAATTATTATTATTATTTTTATTATTAACCGACACCAATAGTTGTGCGGTCGGAGTGCGACTCCGGCGGTCCCACGAGTTAAGCAGCAAATTTGCCGGCCAGTACTTGGATGGGTGACCGCCTAGTCGTTCACCGGCTGGCGCATCAATTGTGGAGCGGGATACCAGTGCCTTTGGGGCCCCGGTGGTGCATTCGAGGTGGAGTACTATGTGCTCCTACATGCATCACCGGAGAACCATAGAAACATAGGGTCGACTGTACCGGCACGGGTTTTCTGCAGTTTCCCCGTGTCCACGGCAAATGCGGTACAGCGGTATGTCAAGTCACCTGCAGACGCACGGGAGATAACAGGAGAACACGTAAAAGGGGGAAAGTCGGAGAATACCTTGTGAAAAACTAAATAAAGTTGTGCAAGTAAAACTCTCACCTACCTATCCATTATTTTTATTATTATTGTGTTTATTATTATTATTATTATTATTAGAAATTAATAAAAATTAATAAAAATTGAAGGAAATTATAGTTAATGAAATAAAATTATATATGAATAACCGAACAATCGTAGATCGATTGTTTAATGAAGAAGAGCGATCTATGTTTTGATAAATGACCGGAGCCCAAAAAGAATACCAGGATTTTCAAAAAAGAAGAAGGAAAAAAAAATAATCAAAATGCTTACGGACGACAATGGTGCCAACGAGAAGAATAGGTACTTCGCAACTTATATCGAGAAGCATTCCAAACGCCAAATTGCTCGCAATTGCACCGATTCTTCCGAAACACGTCATCATGCAGATCGCGACAGCGGCTATTCGAGTCGGAAATATGTCCACGACCACGCTTCCAATAACGAAATTCGCCGTCGTAATCGTCAGCGAGTAGATACAAGCGACCACGAGATTTTGGGCCGACGATCTAACGAAATATATCGCAAAACCGGCTAAACCGGCAATCAACGATGTCGTTACTGCAACATTGATTAGAAACACACAAAATTAGTATAAATACAATGAAATAAAATAAAATAAAATAAAATCTAAACAATAAAATAAAATAAAATGTAAACAATAAAATAAAATAAAATGTAAACAATAAAAAAAAATAAAATGTAAACAATAAAATAAAATAAAGTAAAATAAAATAAAATAAAATAAAATAAAATAAAATAAAATAAAATAAAATAAAATAAAATAAAATAAAGTAAAATAAAATAAAATAAAATAAAATAAAATAAAATAAAATAAAATAAAATAAAATAAAATAAAATAAAATAAAATAAAATAAAATAAAATAAAATAAAATAAAATAAAATAAAATAAAATAAAATAAAATAAAATAAAATAAAATAAAATAAAATAAAATAAAATAAAATAAAATAAAATAAAATAAAATAAAATAAAATAAAATAAAATAAAATAAAATAAAATAAAATAAAATAAAATAAAATAAAATAAAATGAAAATAAATTAAAATAAATTAAAATGAAATCAAGTAAATTAACTTCCCTATAACATGGGGAAGTTAATAAAATTCGATGGTACAATTATGGCGAACCTGGTATCGTCCGACGTCCCACACGATCGGCAAAATAACCGGAAGCGACGTTTCCCAACAGGCAAACACCGTTTATGGTCAAAGTATTCACGAAAACCCGTTCGTCGATGCTTATCTCGTCGCAGTTCGGTTGATGAGCCAAAGTTACGTCGTTCTCCAATGCAACGTTGTTCGCGGAGTTCGACACGAGTTCGCAAACGCTCACGGACACGTTGGGATGAATCTTGTAATAATTTTCAAAACGATTGAACAGTTCCGGAAACCACAATCCGAGCCCGTAATATCTGAAATATTTGTAACAAAGTTTGAATTTCGAATCTTTCGCAATCTTGGCAATGTCAATCACGAGATTTTATTGGATTAACGAACAAATGTGTTACCCAAACATGTTTGTAAAATAAATGGACCAACAGAGAATGGCCCATTTGAAGTAAGATGGCGAACCGAGAGATCGCATTTGTCGATAAATATTTCCGAGCAAATTAACTACGACACCGGACATATTCGTTCTTCTTATCTCATTTTGTTTGCAATTATTTTCCGGCTTCTCGTCGCACTCGTCATCCTCGTCCAAAGATGTTAAAAATTTAACCTGTAATCGAGAATTGCAAATTTTCGTTAGAAATTTCTTGAAGCTAGATCGTCCGATTTTCTCGTTAATTTATTTCGCAATTGCATCGAGACTCCTAGGCTATTTAGAATATTACTGATTTATAATAAATTCAATGATTCCTAATAAAATTAATTTATATTTCAGTGAATTAAATAATTTTTATAATTTTCCAGCTTGACGTGCATTGAAAATTGAGTGAATTCATTTTTATTCTATAATTCTTGATGATCAACAAAATAAAACCTTATTTCCTTATTTCGCTAATTGTGCATCGAACAAAAAAATAATACAATCGAAAAATATTCAGAATTATTTTCAACATCATTCGCAAATTAGAATATAAAGAATAGAAAGAGAAAGAAAAAATTTAATTGAATTCCTTCGTAACAATCGATTAATAGCGAAAATAAAACATTTTCCAATTACTAAGTCCGTCCCTAAAATTGACGAAACCTACCGGATATTCGCTCCTGTCACGTCCAGCGTTACTCGCGTAAATCTCGCTGAGAATTTCCAAAGCCTCGTCGCGTTTTCCTCGAGAAAGCAGAAATTTCGGGCTCTCGGGGTACCTCGTGAGCACAGCGGCGATCAGAAGGGTCGGCAATCCGATAACGGCGAGGTACAATCGCCACGAGTTGTACACCAAACCATCGTAATCCCATTTTATTCGCATCGGTATTATTATCCAAGCGAGACCTGATAAAACAAAACAAAGATCAATGAAAATAAAAATGTTTAAAAATCGAAAATCAACGAAAATCACAGTAAACAATTGAAATATTAACTAATTTCAGTGAAAATACAATATAATATAATCAATAATTACTTTAGGAAAGAAATCTATGCAAAGTGAAAAATAAAAACAAAAAAATTATAATAAATTAAAAAAAAATAAATAAATTAATTAATAATTATCTTAGCGAGTTTGCGGATTTTGATTTGACTTACCGGGCAATATTAGCCAGGAGAGAGTCCAGAAGAAGCCTACGTAGCATATGCTCTTGACTCGCTGCTTCGCGGCGTGAAATTCACCGAGATACGTGTAAATCAATGATCCAGGTGCTCCAATCCTGATGCAACAAAGTTGTGATAGAAAAATGTTTTTCTTTTCTAAATCAAATACAACCGACAATAATTGAAATTCAGATCATACGCTTTTTGAGGTGTAGATACTCACGTGAAACCGCTGATAGCCCGAAAAGCGAGAAGCACGTGGAAGCTCTGGGATAAACTCGAGACGAGGGTCAGCAATCCATCGACGAGTAACGTTCCAACAAGTATATTCTTTCGTCCATAAGCGTCGGCGAAAATACCCCAAAATATTGAACTCAGAACTCCACCTATCCATTATTACTCATTATTTATTATTTATGATTTATTAATTATTAATTATCAATTATTAATTATCAATTGTTAATTATCAATTATTAATTATCAATTATTATTTATTATTTATTATAACACACAAAATGGTTCTTCTTCCCCTTCCGTTAACAACCCTTCGATCGATTGTTAAAAAAAAAAACGAATATGCTTTCATTACTCCGTAAAATGCTTCCATAATTGTAATTTGGTACATACAAAAGTTAAGTTTGCTTGTAGTTTTATGATTTATGATTATTGCCATAATTGTCACGGCAAATTGCACGGCAGGAAATAAATAAGCATACCCAGAAGAAAAGCTACGTTGAGTAATCCTTTTTCCTCGGACGTTAGACGCAGATCGCACTCCGCCGAGGGTAGAATATAAGCGTTGACACCGTTTTGACAGCCCACGCAGAGAAACATCATACCGCAGAGAAGAACAAATCCATAATGATATTTGCCATAACCTGCGGGTTATCAATCGATCGATATTAATTAATATTGTAGTACAAAATTTTCCACACGTTCGACATCTCGCTTTATTCCGCGAGATGGTCATGCATATTTAATGAATTCTGTTTTTGGGGAACGAATGAAAATCAATAAATACAGCTAAAGAAAAATATTATTTTTCTTTTGCAACCTTCTTTTTTGGAACATTTAATAGAGAATTTCACTCACCGCAGAGCTTTATCGCCTTTTCAAAATCCGCTCTACCATCGAGGTCCTTCGGCCGATTGACATCTGACCAACAAAAATAAAAATCAATTATCATTAAATAAAATTATCCAAAGATTTAAAAAGATAATAATTTAAAAAAATAATAATAATGACTCGAGCACATGAAATCAAATTATATTTCGATGAAGTAATAAATAAATAAATAAATAAATGAATAAATGAATAAATAAATAAATAAATAAATAAATAAATAAATAAATAAATAAATAAATAAATAAATAAATAAATAAATAAATAAATAAATAAATAAATAAATAAATAAATAAATAAATAAATAAATAAATAAATAAATAAATAAATAAATAAATAAATAAATAAATAAATAAATAAATAAATAAATAAATAAATAAATAAATAAATAAATAAATAAATAAATAAATAAATAAATAAATAAATAAATAAATAAATAAATAAATAAATAAATAAATAAATAAATAAATAAATAAATAAATAAATCAATCAATCAATCAATGAATACAAAAAATAAATAATCTAAATAAAAGTATTGATTGCAAGCATCTGCGTGCGATATAAAAAACCGCAGGATCTTTATTCGCGAATGATTCCACGACGAGTCGTTCCACGTCGATGATAAGAACGACTGTTGAAAGAAAGCACGAAAAAGATGGCATCGACCCATCACGTTTTCTATTGTATAGCATTTTAATCGAGTAACGTCGAAACACCGATAATAACATGAGAAAATGAAATTGAATAAAAAAAAAAAGAAAAAAAACCATCGGGCAATTATCCGGGTGTCGTTGACGCAAATGCATTCTTTCTTTGTTCAAACTACAAGCGATATAATTAGCGTGCTGACGTTTTCCAACGATTAATTAAAATAATTGAGAGACAACGAGGTGTGAAAGAACAATGACATATTGTTTCATCCACATTCTCGAAGCATTTCCTCATTCTTGGTCGGATACGATTGCTCGGCCGATAAAGAAGATTCTTGTGGAGCAACAGGTAGCCAATTATTATTTTCCTTCCTTCTCTTTTTGACAAACGAAAATTCTTTTGCGCGATAAAAAATACAACATATTTTGCCCGTGTCAATTTTTTTTCTCTTTTATTTTTAAGCAGAATCTTTCTTGAAAAATAGTATTTTATGTCAATTTTGGGTTAAGAGGAAGACACTTCAAGAGTAAATGGATAATTCATTTTCTCGCTGTTAAAAATTGTACTTTTGTTTGGATAAGGTGTATTTTTCTTTCTTTCATTCGTTTCGTTAATGTAATTTTTTTCATTTCCAGTACGATTGACAAAAAAAAATCAAAACTATGTAACCGCCTTATATTTTTTAAATGTCGTAATTCACAACATTTTTGCACGTCAAGAAGTGTTCCATTTATTGCCGTTTGCAACACAACAACGCACAGCGCGTGTCCATACGTCCCCCCTTCCCCTCACCCACGTCACACTGTGCCAGTAAATTAATTTCCGACATTCCTCGACCATTGCCGAAAGAAAAAAAATCTTACCGTCGTTTGCGAATAAGCCTCTCGGGAATAAAATCAATATGGGTGCGAATAAAAAAAAATAAGAAAATATATTATCATCAATACATTTGGAATTTCAATAAAATTAATAAAATTCAATTTTTTTTTTACCACTTAATTCAACGATTTTTTGGTGGACATATTGCGATAAATTAATTTTTGCTTTCTCATTTTCTTCGTTGCAATTTGCGTCGTTGTTGTTTTGTTGTTTTTTTCCGATGATTGAAATATCGAAAGATTGCATAAAATTTTCGTGGCATAAATTATTCTTGTAGGAAACATTTTTATCGGCCAGAGTCGATCGCCGGCTGTTGCTCCGATTCTTGTTGCGCACCTCGCGCGGGCCACGACGGGGATCAAGTACCAGCGGTAATTGAACACGCGTGTATTGTCATTAACCGATCCAACTCTAATCCCCGGCAAATATGTTGTTACCGCGACTCCTACGACGATGCTGTTTCACCATTTATTGCTCGTAATTTTTTTCTTTGTTTCTTTTTCCGAAAAAATTTCACGTCCCACGTCGATCAATGTGCAATTAATGTCACCGGGATAGTCGCGATTATTGACAATTTCTGAGCACTCCGATACACATCGCACAAAACTTCTGATCGAATTTTATTTCATCGGATTATTTATTAATTTAAAATAATTTTGTATTTTATTGGGTTGTTTCATTGGGATAGATTTTTCGTTCGATTATTATCGTATTTCGAATTTTAATTCGATCGTTATTGCTTGTGGATGATGAATGAATAAAATCGAATTCTTATTGCTCATTAATGAAAAAAGGGAAAGAAAATTTTCTTCTTCTCATATCTAAAACACTCTTTTTTTGTGGATAAATAAATTATTGAATTCAATTCCCAATCAAATTTTATTTCCTCATCGATGGAAGAATCAAACAAATTTTTTTTATACCGATAATTCGCTATCGAAAATTTTTCCAAAATAAACAGACTCGAAATGAAGCTCGAGCAAACGCGAAAGTCCTAAAAAATAACCTAAATTAAATCGAAACAAATAATCCAGAATCAAAATTAATAATACTAATGAATTTATAATTGAATAAATAATCTTAATGATCAAACATTTTTTTCTTCTCAAATATGGAACCTCGCCACCCAAAAAAATCCAACATTTTCGGGTTTTCGGAGACGCAACAACGAACCAACGTCGACGCCGTGGGCGTTGTGAAAATTTTCAAAGACCCGTGTTATCTCTTATCAGCGTGGCTCGTTGGGCTCGCGCAGCTTCCGCAATCGCGAATTCCGAAGTTCCCGGCGCTTCGCGTCCTTCGAGTAGTTCGACGATGAAATCGGGTAATCGGTAGATTTCCTCGCGAGCGATGCACCGGCTTAGTTCGCGATTCCGGATATCGAATGACATTCGGCTACGTCAAATTTTCCACTCTTCCGAAACAAACACAATTTTCCATGCGTTCGAACCTCCGAGTCAAGTTCACGCTTTCCGTTCTTCGAACAATGTCTCGTTGCAATGACTCTTAAGCCACATGTGTTTATCACAAAACGCTCGCATAACGCATCAGAGGAATTCCGCAAATCTGCACGTTTTGCTTCCGCATAGAGTACTCAAGCCTTTTTGTATTTTTCTCTCAATGTGCCAATTTGACGGGGTGTTGTAGAATACTGTCAAAATTATATTTAACGAAGAAATGAATGAATTTGATAATTGGATGATCGACTAGTTATCTAATTAATGAATAAATTAATAAATCGTGTTAATATTTATGCCACTTATCTATTTTGCATGTCTATTCGTACGTTACTTGGAAGATTGGCCGATTAATTGGCTCATCATTTACTAACTAATTAAATAAATTAGTCGATCAAACAGTGACAGATAGATGCATAATATTGATATTATGCCATTTATTATCTAATGAATGAATAAATAAACAAATGATATCAATATTTATCCCATTTATCTATCTTTCATGTATATTTGTACGCTACTTGAAAAATTGAACGATTAATTAACTAATCATAGGCTAAATAAATAATCACGTTGATTAAACAGTGACAGATAGATGCATAATATTGATATCTGTGTCGTTTATCCCACGTAGCACGAATAGGGGCGTTTTCCCGTGGGTTTTTTGGGATTCTCAGGAGACGGTAATCGAGTACGAGGCTTCGAAGGTTTCGTTGCGACTCGTAAACGGCTTATCGATCACTGTTGACGAAGAAATAAAGCGCGGTTCGGGTATCACGCGAGAAAGCTACAGCTGCGAAATCGAACTTGCGATGGATCGAGCGCATAAAGCTGCTGCATCGATATGGAACTTAGAATCGACGTAAATATTTCGTAATCGGTCAGGAACAATCTTTTCGATTATTCGATTGAATAAAAAATCATAAAAAATATCAACGAAATCGAATTAATTCAAATAAATTGAATTGCTGCAATTAAATGGAATCAATGCAAATAAATTGTTCAAACTTAAATAAATTGAATTATCGTGAATGAATAAACCGCAAATAATTCTTCAAAGCACAAAACTAAAATAGACTTTCAGAGATTAATTTCTTACAATTGTTATTATTTTTTTTTCCATGACAATTTGTAACGCTCGAATGTGAAAAGTTTATGAGGATAACTAAATTGTTGAACTGGGCAACAATCGTACGGTCATCGATGTCCACTCGTTGGTGAAGTTCGGATCAGACGTAAGAGCCATCGAATTTTTATTGCCCAGTGCACGAACGATCTGCATGTAACGCTATCGCGAATTTTTTCGCAACCGTCGTTATTTTTTTATCGTCTAATTCTTTTTTTATTGTCTCTGCTTTGTTATCAATGACATTGATTGTCTACGAATGACAAGAGGCCATGAGATGGACGTACAGTGTCCATTTTTTCTTCGTTCGGATATTAACCCACGAGCGATTTAAAAAAAATAGTTTAAGTCTTGTTGAATTAATTATAATGCCTGATTATTGGCAATTATTTTATTTTATTATTTAAAATGTAATTATCGAATTGACGTATTTCAAAGTTGAAGGACACGTCGGTTTACGTGCTTTTTTTCGTTCTTCATCGAGCTATGTTTTACGTCAACGGAGAAGAGTCGAAGTAACGTCACACAATAACCATATTTTTATCTTGTGCAGTACGTGACATTCCTCCGATGTTGGAAAAACAAATTTAAAAAAAGTCTTGTGTATCTCGGTCGTTGCACGAACAAAATTAACATTCAATATGAAGAAAATAAAATTAGAATGAAATCATTTCGATGAAATCAGCTGAACAAAAATGCAATCTAAAATTAATGCGACGTCGAATAAATTGTATTCCTTCATCGATTGAACAAAAATGATTGATTTCAATAGTTTCGTTATATCTATAGTCTTTCGTGAATCAAATGAAAGACGGAATAAAATTAGAATAAATAACGAAATAAATCTAAGTATTTCGATAAAGTTGTCTCACCGTCAAGAAAATTGGATTTTTTCATGAATTAATTTAAAACGGCTCAACCGTCATAGTCGTTCGTGAATCGAAATAAAATTGGTATAGATGAGGAAATAAATTTAAAGTATATCAATAAAATGAATTTAATATCGAATAAATTTTGTTCCCTCGTTCAGTCATAAAAATGCATACAAGTCCCATAATCTTATCACGATTATACCTTTTCGGCGCGAAATAATAAATAAATATATAAATAGATAAATAAATAAATAAATAAATGAATAAATGAATAAATGAATAAATGAATAAATGAATAAATGAATAAATGAATAAATGAATAAATGAATAAATGAATAAATGAATAAATAAATAGATAAATAAATAAATAGATAGATAAATAAATAAATAAATAAATAAATAAATAAATAAATAAATAAGCTAAATTAATAAATGAATCAACAAATAAATAAATAAAACCACATCCAAAAAGCATTCCTTCAAAATCTATCGGTTCGACAAAAAAAAACTCACCCTGAATCGTGAATATCGCTAACGGAGCTATTTGTCGATTGACCATCTTCTCAGCACAAATTTACAAAACCCCGACTATCTTTTCAAAGATGCGGATCTCCGCGTCTACGTCGATTCACCGAAAAACCGATTAACGGAATTAATTCGATACTGCGAGACGCAACCGCGAATAAAAATTTAAAAAAATAACGTCCGCGAATTAACGTCGATTTCGTTAATCGGGTTTGAAGACCGGAGTCGATGTTACCGATGCGTTCGCCGTTTCCGTCTGCGAAGCAATAAGCAAGACGAATCCGAAGCGGCCCTCGCGAGTCAGCGAATATCGGTTCGGACTTAAGTATTATGTCATGCGCGTGCGGCGATCGCTGATCCACCCGCGCTTCTCGTTACTTCGCTCGTAACTTCGCGAATTCGCGATCCCTTCCTACCACTACGATTTTCTCCGCACGATCGAACATTCGTTCGTTCCATCTTCAATTTCGTCTCCGCAAAAACGAGCCGTTCGAAACCGGAAAATACTTTTAAAAAAAATAAATAAAAATTGAATAAAAAACAAATTAAGCCGAAGAAATGAAAGATTAAAAAATGTAAAAATGTAATATATGTAATGTATGTATATGTAATAATCTTTACGATTAATTTCGGAATGATTTTGCACCATCGCTCTGGTCCAGTCACGCGTATACAAATGGTGGAAAGGACGTGAAAATTGATTTCCTCAGTAAGAGGAAATCTCTGCCGGTGAAAAAAAAAAATAACTTTCGAATCGATAAAATTGTCTCAGGTATCAAATTAAATATTTTCTGTTCCATTTGAAAAATATTATTTCTTGACCGGATGGGATGTGGAACGTTGTTCGATGTAATAGTGATTCGTTGATAAGGGCAAAGAATTGTGGCGCCCGTGTTTAACAAATTTTATCGATTTTCCAGCTACGATAATCCGGTGGAAGCTTATAATGTGAACGAGCAACGCTCGATCGATCGATGAGTACACTATACGTACCTTCGGTGCCTTTATTGCGATAAACAATTGCGAAAGCGTAACAATTATTGCTCAAACTTCCGTTTCAACAAAGGAAAATAAAAATTATTATCCATTGCTCGAAAAAAAAAAGTAAATAAATAATCAATGTTCCGTCGAGTAGCAATCCCAATTGTTCTTTCATCATCACACCTTTCACTAAATTGTCCTCCAATAAAAATAATTATATGTGGATAATAACCTAAATATTAAAAGAAATTTAAAAAAAAAATTGTCCAGATGTGAATTTGATGATAAATAAAATAATTCAATTGCTCACAAGCTTCTTCATTGACTCGCACGAGTCTGGATCGTCGAGGAGTGCACACACGATGAAAAACTCGAGCGTTTCTTGTAATTGGACTTCGACGAGCGGCGCGCCATCGATCTTAAAAAAAAAAAAAAAAAAAACTAAAGGAAAAAAAATAATTCTTTCGTACAGCCAACAAGTCTCGATTTTTTTTTCTAATTTCCTTTTATCTTCTGTGTACTTAACATTCTCTTGTACAGTTGGAAGCTCGATCCGTGAGAATCGTTATTCACGATGCTATTTGCACGTGTCCTGGGTGCGGTCAGTGCGCGGCCTTAACATTAGGCTCGTTGACCGTAAAATTATTCGCGAATCAATACAATTATCTTTCGGCAACACCAATGGCAATTTATCCCTGGCGATCCGCTTCTTCGAGTCTTCGACCATCCCCCCGACCCCCGTTGTCGTCATCCACACGAGCCACGACTTCCACCGCCCCCCTAGACCGAAATTTCGCGACAAGAACGAAGGTCAGGTAAAAAAAATTTGACAAAATGTTTTCGCTTCCCAAATTCATTTTAATCGTTTCTATTAAATAATACATTCTCGCGCGCCCCGTTTCACACTCGCAGTCTCGCCCCACGAATACGATCGTAATCAGGTACAACGCGTAATTACAATAACATTATTGATGTATTTTTTTTTTTAAATTTATTTTTCTATTCATTTATTTATTTATTTTGAATAAATTTGTTTTCTTCGAAAATTTTTTTTTTTTTAAATCTTTTTCGGCTTTTCCCGCGCAAGAGCGCGGAATATCAGAGCCTCACCGACGTTTTTCACGTTCCTACGAATCGTTCGTTTCGCAACGAGAGGAAAAATAAATAAATAAATAAATAAAAATAGCCTAAATTAATTTAAAAACCGTTGGACGAATCGCGCTCGACCAGCGAGTGAAAACCGGGCAAACTATCGACTATTCTTCGTTTTCGTTCGTTGATTCTATTCGTATCGTGCGACGATTGGCGCCTTTATCACGATTTTCTCGGGTTTTCGCTGGAAATCAATTCCGCCATCGTTGCTCGGTCGTGAGCGCGACGACGAAGTCCGGCGCCGAAGGCAGCACGAGACAATCAATCGACTAACTAATGGGGAGACGATGGGCGCGGCGAGCCGACTAGAAATCGACGTTGCCCGATGTTTTTTTTTAATTTTTTAATTTTTAATTTTTTTTATTCGATTGTGACCGCACGATGCCTTCATGCGTTGATCGCGGGGCCTAGACTGGCGTGTTTCAACGGTGCGAATGGCGTCGTGTTGCGGATCTCTTTTTCCAAGCATTTGGCGTATATGTCGGTCGTGAGCTCGTGCAGAGGAATCTCCTTGTCGGCCTTTGCGATCTTCACAGCTTCGTCGATCTCCTTTCTTATTTCCGTCTCGATGTTCTGGAAAATTATTGTTCAGAAATTGTTTTTGTATCATAGATAAATTGGCATAATCGATAATTGAATTTGAGCATTGCATTGATAATTTAGAAAATTCAATGATTATTATTATTCAATTATTTTAGATTATTATATTATTATTGTTATTATTATCATTATTATATTAAGATATTATTTAATTTATTTGATTGTTATTATTTACAATAGTATTATAATCATTGTTATCATTGTAAAAAAGGAAATTATATGACATTATCGATTTTTTGATCAGTTGAATTATTTTTCATTGATAATTTAGAAAATTGAATAATTATTTTAGATTATTATATTATTATTATATTAAGATATTATTGAATCTATTTTATTATTATTATTTTTCAATAATGTTATAATCATCATTATTATTGTAAAAAAGTAAATTATATGACATCATCGATTTTTTTATGAGTTGAATTATTTTTCATTGATTGTTCAGACAATTTAATTATTATCATTGGATTATTTTAGAAAATTATATTATTATTTATTATTATTGAATTATTTCAGATTATTATATGATTATATTTTATTATTATCATACTGAGATATTATTTAATGTAATCAATTATTATTTACAATATTATAATCATTATTACTACTGTAAAAAAGTTAATTATTTGAAATTATCATTTTTTTTTATTATTCTAATTATTAATTAAATTAATAATGATTCATCATTATTTTTCATATTTTATTTATTTAATTAAATAATTCAACTGAGTAACGAATCAATAAATTTGTTATTCATTTATTTATTCATTCTCGATTATTCGAGCTCATGGTCGATAAAGTTCGTCGAAACTTTCACCCACTTTGGGAAAAACTCTTATCAAACGAAAATCGTACTCCGAACGTTCCGAAAATTGGTGAAAAGTTGAATTATCTTCGTGACCATTACCTTGAGCTCTTCGGCAGTGGCGAGATTGGAATTAAGAATTTTTTCTTTGAAGCTCGTGAGAGGATCGCGAGTCTGTCGAACTTCTTGGATCTCCTCTCTCGTGCGATAACTCGTACCGGGATCGGACATGCTGTGCCCGCTGTATCTGTACGTCGTTGTTTCCATGACGAGAGGTCCTTTGCCGGACGAGCAATAATCCAGAGCGAAACGCGTGGCTTCCCTCACCGCGAGAACGTCCATACCGTCAACCTAATTTTTATCATTGTATTTTTATTTATTCACATATATGGGGAGGAACGTCTCGAATCACCGAAATAAAATCCCTTCTTTTTTTTTTTTTTTTCTAACGATCATAGAAAATTTAATTGTTCGACGATGAAAAAAATTTTTTTTACCCAAATTCCGGGAACGTAATCGCCTCGGGTGTAGTACTCGGTATTTGCCGATGCACGGTCAGCGCTCGTGCCCATACCGTAACCGTTGTTCTCGCAGATGAAGATACAAGGCACGTCCCATAATTTAGCCATGTTGTAAACTTCGAATATTTGTCCCTGATTCGCTGCACCGTCGCCGTAAAGCGCCAAACAAACGCCACCGTCGCCCTTGTACTTGTGGGCGAAGCCGATTCCCGCGCCGAGAGGTGCCTTCGATCATTGTCAAAATCATTAGATTGGTCGGATATTTTTTTTTTCTCTTCGAATTAATTTAAAACGAGTTTTAATCTGTGTTGAGAATTTTTTTTCGCGTCTTTGGGGCACGTAATTGCAAGTCGCAAAGTCGATTTGATGTCTAGGAGCGGTATTTTCATGAATCGGATTAAAATTTTTTTTAATTTTTTCAATTCGTCATTTGAAGATTTTCATTCGAAGAATATTGGAGATCTTGATTGATTGAGTCTACGTTATAGATTGGCTGTAAAATTGTTGTCCAGGAGGAATATTTTGATGGCGGCTTGATTTTTTTCCAATTTTTTAATTTACTTACATTCTTTTTTTTTTTTTTAATTCGAATTCTTGCGTGAGAACACAATTTTTTTTTTTTTTTTTAATTATCAAGAATTTTCATTCAGAAATAATAAAATCTCGAAGATTTTGTTTTATTAGGCCTACATTATGCATCGGTTGTCAATTTATCGTCCAGGAGGAATATTTTGATGACGACTCGAGTGATAATATTCAAATTAAATTCGAATTATTTATCAACGACAAAATTTGATTGATGATCATCAGACATTTCTCCATCGACGTCATATTAAACTTCAAAGATGTCGATTAATTAGGCTAATATCACAGTTCGGTTGTCCTACCTGTGCTCCGACGATACCATTGCCACCGTAAAAGTTTTTCGCATACATGTGCATAGATCCACCTTTTCCTCGGGCATTACCGGACTGACGCCCCGTCAATTCGCACAAAACACCGACCGGCGAAATTCCCATCAGATAAGTCCAACCGTGAGCCCTGTATGCTGTTATCACCGAATCTTGCGGACGTAGAGCTGCCGACATTCCAACGGCGCACGCTTCCTGTGCCACGAAATAAATTATGTAATTTTTTCTTCAAAATTGTTCCGCTCTAAAACACTGCATGTTCCGTCTACGGCCCGACTCCAGAATATTTAATACGCAGGCTAGATTGGCATTGAACGATGCTCCAAATTTTCTTACCTGGCCCGAATACAAGTGACAGAAACCTCTCACGATCTTTTCCTTGTAAAGATTGCCCGCCGCCGTTTCCATACGACGCACGGTATGCAACTGTTTGTACAGCTTAAGAGCGTCATCCCGATTGACGCTGACTTTGTTCGACGGGCCTGAATCTAACTTGTGCAGCTTGAACGGCTTGGTTTCGAAGCTCGCTTCGGTGGCGTAGCCATTCTTCTTTGCCGAGAAGAGCGCCAGAATCTGCAAACAGCGAAGGAAGCGAAATGGTCTCAGTATCGTCGGAAACATTTTGGCAGACGCAACGACTCGATGACCTTGATCCAAGCCAAGCTCAAAAAAATAAATCATTGAACAATTCTGGATTCATGAAACGGTCAAATTTGCAGATTGCAGCAACGACAAAAAAAAATTTGAAAAAGTTTAAATAATTTTTTTTTTAAGCGCGAGAGTGAGGTAAAATTTGCAACTGAATTTTGTTCAAATATTTACCTCGCTCCATGTACCGTACTTGTCGCGCCGCCCACGATTCGATGAGAAGTAAGATAAATAACATCACAAATCTCGTGTTTAGGCACTCATCGATTAGCATAATAATAATAATAATACTAATAATAACAAAAATAAATAATAATAAATAATTTAAACAATGAATAACAATAATAAACAATTTAAGAAATAAATAATAATAATAATAAATGAATGACAATTATAATAATAATTTAGATCGCGAAATCGCGTAATCGAGTTCAAGTTCATCAAGACCCAATAATAGTTGAACAAAATGAAAACGCGAATTTCGCGCGATTCGCCCGCGAAAAAAGGTCATCCATAGAATCGTTCGAAAAAAAAAAAAAAAAAACAGCAATCAAGATTATAAATAAAACAATGTAATTGAGAAAATTTTTCAAAATGAGAACTCACATTTCTCCGCGAGGCCTGTTTCCCGACGGTTTTCACGCAGCACGCCATCATTTTTACGATATTACTATTATTATTCTCTTATCAATGACGACTATCACGGATATATCGTAATAAATTTCGTTCTTTATCAATGTTGTTCTCTTTTTTTCTTTTTTTTTAAAGAAACAACCCGTTTGGGTTCACGAGCCCGAACGTGGCGCGATCCGTGTGTTCGCAAGGGCCAACTGTGTTACGAGACGTCGAGGTCGTGCCGTCAGTGAGATCGAACGATACGAAGGCAAAAGAAAAAAAAAGAAAAGTCCGACGAAACGAAGGAAAAAAAAAAAATACGTCTCGTAATCTAAGCGACGATGACGGCAACGACACGAGCGGGTGTTTGCTTCGCGGTCGCACTCGTGCTCGGCTTTAGGATGATAGCTGATTGCGTGTCCCAACCGTCGATCGCGATCGTCGCTGATGATCGCTCGTGTCCCGCGCAGCGGACTTTTAGAGGAGACAATTCACGGGACTAGATATCGAACAGCCGCATCATTATCGCACGATGTGTGTCATTTGCCCAAACGACGTTGCGGAAGTACGGCGGAATTTTAGTTACGGCGGGGGTGGGAGGAGGGAAGAACGTTTTTGAACCCGTTGAAAAGTTTTTTCGGGGCGATGGGCGTAGTTACCGCCCCGGACGCTATTGGCGCTCGTGGCTGTGTCGTAAACGCGTACGTGTGGCGCCACCGTCGAAAGTGGCGCCATTACGATTGATCGACGATGGCAATAAATAATAATTCCCCGTCGAAATTACGAAAGTCTCGATAATCATAGTTGGACAAAAGATGACTTAGAACAAAGCATGAGATTTGGAAGAGAGAAACAAAGAAGACTTGAGAATTACTCTCAATGGAACGCCGTAGTTCTATATTTTTTTAATGAAGGTGGATATATTTTCTTTTATACGAACGGCATTCTAATTATTGAGTTGTGGAATATGTCCAATGTGATCGGCAATCCTTACATACTCTATCCGTTGAAAACGTAGCTTTTCGTCTCGCTCCCGCCGCGAGAACATAAATGTCATTTGCGAACATAAATGTCACCTGCCGCGGAAAAATTTTCGACCAATCCGACGGCTCGAGCGAATCGCCCACGTGGAATTCCAGCCAATGGCCGTCGTCCCACAGATACCCGCGCAATCTCCGAACATTCGTGAAAATCTCAATTTGCCCGTCAACAAAGTTTTTGCCACGCTAGAGGTTAACAAAATAAAATTCGTTTTATTCGAAACTGTCATTATAAAGGCGGAGCGTTATCAGTCGCTTACGCGTACAACGATTCAACACCGATTTCTGTCAAATATCTCATCCACCCGCGAGCATTCCCCGGCACGTGAGTTTAATTGCGAATCTGAAAAAAAAAAAAACAATAAAAAATCCACGACTGTCTCACGATTATTGACGATTAGTTATCGTTTGTGGAACTCGAAGCAGCAATGAGCCACGCCACGATGTCTTTTTGTAGTTACACATTCGGTGTAACATAATTTTTCTTATGCCACACGGGGTTGTAGGGTTGCACTCGTGTCGTGTCACGTGGGGGGGGGGGATTGCGACATTGCGTAATCTCGGTGTACGAGGATTTTTGGGTTACAACTGAATAAATATTGACGAACGAATGGCTTGACGGAATAGTCAAGATCGAGTAGTCGTCAACGATTCAAGCCGCACACGTACATCGAGTGTAAAAAAATCTAAAAAACCGTACGTCAACGTGTCAACGTAAGCCGATGCGAATTCTCGACGTCGTCGGGTTTCGCCGAAACAACGAACGTTTATTTGGAAGGAACATCGACGAAAAACGTTAATCAACTATTATTCGTGATGTGGCCGAAACGGACGATAAGTTTATTATCATGTACGTTGAATTCGTGAATCGACATAACCTCACTTTCACGCCGTATTTGCGTTGACGCGTCAGCACGTCCTTGATTCCGTGCCACGTCCCGAATTTCTCGCACACCCGTTATAAAAAACGAATGATTCGAAAAACCAATAACGCCAAATGATTTTACGAATCGTCAATCACGATGATCGTAAAAATGTTTGTAAATCATCAGAGCGCGTTGCGTCTGGGTTCGGCTCTGTTCTACGGCGTGTCGTCGCTGTTGATAACCGTAGTCAACAAAACGGTATTGACGTCTTACAACTTTCCTTCGTTTCAAGTTTTGGGAATAGGCCAGATGATAGCGACGATCGTGGTTCTCTTCGTTGCAAAAAAATTGCGTATCGTGGATTTTCCAAATTTCGAAAGATCCACGATAACGAAGATCTGGCCGTTGCCCATGATTTATATAGGGAACATGATTTTTGGTCTGGGCGGCACCAAACAATTGAGCCTGCCCATGTTCACGGCTCTGAGAAGATTCAGCATTCTCATGACCATGATAGCCGAATTTTACATACTCGGAGTCAAAGCCGCGACTTCGGTGCAATTGAGCGTTTACACGATGATAGCCGGAGCAGTCGTGGCTGCTTCCAACGATTTGGCTTTCAATCTGGAGGGCTACGTTTTCATTCTGCTGAGCGACGTCTTTACGGCGGCTAACGGAGTTTACATGAAGAAAAAATTGGATTCCAAGGAACTCGGCAAATACGGTCTCATGTATTACAACTCGATGTTCATGATTTTGCCGGCTTTGGCGATGGCGACTTACACGGGCGATATCGACAAGGCCAGAAATTTCGAACATTGGACAAATTTTATGTTCGTCGCCCAATTCGGATTGTCCTGCGTCATGGGATTCGTTCTGTCTTACAGCGTTATTTTGTGCACTCTTCACAATTCGGCATTGACGACGACCATAATAGGATGTCTCAAGAACGTGGGAGTGACTTATCTGGGAATGGTCATCGGCGGAGATTACATATTCTCTTGGCTCAATTTCGTCGGACTCAATCTCAGCGTCATGGGCAGTCTGGTCTACACCTGGGTCACGTTCAAGAAAAAAGACGCCGCCGAACCTAAATATTCGCCCTTGAACAATTTGTCCGCATCTAAAGTGGAAGACATATGATTCGCTCCTTGCCATTTGTAAATTATTCCAAGTCGAGAGTGTGATATATTTTTTTTTTTTCATTTTAATACCATCCTCGATTGAAAACTGGATGCGCGCGAGATTCGTGGAATCGAGTTTGAAATGAGTATTCGGATATGACCGGAAATTACTAATCGTCCAAAGATAATCCAAGTGAAGATTTTAATTCCAGTGGTTTTGCAATTGTGGACAAATATTTTTAGATTTTTTGCATCTTTTCGTCAAATTTTTCCTACACATTTCGAATCATGGTCCAACTTATGTATAATAAAAATGATTTATTTTGTACATAAATTACAATTGGATCGAATCGAATTGTTTGATCAACGAAAAATAATTTTACAATTCTTTCGAAGTTATCGACTGTATTAGTTGCGATAATTTCGAGATTGTATTTACCTTTTAATGATTATTATAACGTAATAATAATTATATTAATATAAACATTGTTATATTAATATTAATTATTATAATTTGTAGATATATAAGTATAGTAATTATCGGATACGATGAACGAAGGAACAGAAAAAAACGGATTATTTCCAATAACGTTGTAAGAAGCTGTATATTATGTTGCGTGTAATTAGTGCCATGTCCGATTAGAATCGAATAGTTCCTACGCGGCGAATCATTGTACATTCTAAGTACCCGTCGTCCATAGTAGAAAAATAAGAAAGAAAAAAAAAAACATTCTTCCGGGGACCAGTTCAGTTTTCAATCGAGCCGAAGCACGCGTTATTTGTATAAAGCCTATGTAAACTACGAAAAAAAAAGAAAAAAAAAAAAATTATACATTATTCCATGGTAAATACCAAAGCAGAGTAATCGGCAGTCGCGGGGATTTGAACGAAATTCCACGATTCGATATTATTTTAATTGATACATCAAATACATCGATACGAATAAATATCAAATAAAAAAAAAATGTCTTCGCCATTCTGGAATCAGTTTAAGATATAAAGAATTTAAAAAAAAAAAAAAAAGTATGTAAACGTAATGGACGTAAGAATATAGGAAAAAACCCCGCGACCGCAGAAATTCCTCTTCATTAAGGCCAAATATTCGAATAAACTTAATTTAATAATTTTCTCATAAACGCTCGACATATAAAATTGTAAAAATCGTCGTGTATATTCATACGCGTATATTTCAGTATTGTATCTTTTCTTTACGTGTATGTGTGTATTCGTGCGTGTGTGCGTGCGTGTGGAGGCTGTAAAAAAAAACGAAAAACAAAAAAAAACGCAGAAAAGAGGTGAAAAATAAATGTTAATAATTTGACGATAAGACGAGAAGATTCATTTCAATCCTTGATCGGTTTCAGGGAGAACCGTCGTTCGACGTTTCTCGAGTCGCGATGGATTCGTCGAGGACTTTGCGAAGCATCACGTGCAATTGTCGAAATTGCAACGCGGCGTTCTTACCGCTGGTGCGGCCGCGGTTTCGCTGGCCGATCCGTTTCGCGCAGATATGATAGCTTGTCTCGGCGAGACGACCGGAGAAAAAGCGCTTTCTCACTGTCTTCGTCGCATGCGAATCTCGGCCGAGGGACGACGCGTGCTCGACGTGAAACCTCGTGTTAACACGACTACCGTGCAATTGTCGTCGCTCAAAGATTTACCGGATGGCACTTTGGGAAAAACTTATTACAACTTTTTGGACGTAAATGTAAGAATGATAAAAAATTTTAAAAAACTCCCGACTGGAGTAAAAATCGAACACAAAAAAAATTAGAACGAAAAAAAAGTAATCTGATAGAAAGCATGAATAAAATTCATGAATCTAAAAAGAATACAACAAATTAATGAATTTAGAATGGAAAAAACAAATTAGTGAAATTGAAAGAATGAATTAAATAAAAAATAAATAAAATCGAGTACAATTTAATTTGAAGAATGAGTAATTTTTGTAAAAAAGGATTTGAAAAATCGCGAACATATCGTACGATGTTCGATGGATTGTTCGGTGTTGACGTGACGTAGAATTTTTAGCGATTTTTCATTTTTCAGAAAGTAACGCCCGATTCGAGGGATCACGTTAAATTTGTCGACGATATCGAATTAGCTTACGTGATGCAGCGTTA
Organism: Sussaba pulchella; assembly: GCA_963971145.1. Classification (NCBI taxonomy): domain Eukaryota; kingdom Metazoa; phylum Arthropoda; class Insecta; order Hymenoptera; family Ichneumonidae; genus Sussaba; species Sussaba pulchella. The sequence goes on along the minus strand of OZ020167.1, from coordinate 14,434,040 downwards.
CCGAGAAGTTCATGATATTTTTCACGCGGTGCTTGTGATGCCGACGACGATGCTCGGCGAGGTGACCGTTAAGTGGGTGGAAGCGTTGCAAACGCGATTGCCTATGTGCCTGAGCGGCGCGATTTTTGGGGCTGTCAGACTTCGTCCGAGGTATTTGAAATTAAAATATTGGCAGCGTTTCCGAATCATTGATCGCGAAAATTATCATTTCGTAGACGAAGGCGATAAGGAGAAAAAAAATTTTTTTTTTCAGAAATAATTCCGAATAAATGGGATTCAGTATTCTGTTGGTAAATTAATATTTCTAGTTTAAAGAAAATTTGATTGGGGATTTTGGAGATTTTAAAAAGTTGAGAAATTTTATGATTATTGTATAATAATAATATCAATATAATAATAATAATTAATATGATAAATATTAATATTATTGTATTATTGTTATATAATGATTATTTTTATTATTATTATTATTGTTATTATTATTATTATTATTATTATTATCATTATTATTTTATTATTATTATTATTATTATTATTATTATTATTATTATTATTATTATTATTTTATTATTATTATTATTATTATTATTATTAGTATTATTATTTATCATTTATTATTATTATTATTCGAAATGAATCTTACTATAACGATAGAAAAACACGAAAATCCAAAAACTCTGATCAAAGTTTTTAAGGCGTTTTTCGGTAGAATCTTTTTTGTTAATCGTGCGGAGAATTTCCAATAAATTTCTATTATTTTTTCCATTCTCTTACAGACAGAGGAAATTGTACGTGGACCATCATCTTCCGTGGGCCCTAAGTACCGGTAAAAACGCGGGTTTCCTGCTGGGCGTGTATTTTGAAGAGCGTTGGGAGCAACCGCTCGAAGATTTTCACAAAGAAATGAACATAACGACTCTCACCTCCTGATTCAATGCCCCATTCTTGTTCGTCAAGCCTACGATCAAAGATGTAACGCAGATGTAGCATCGACGAACCCAAAGTATTATTTCTTTCTTGGTTTTTTATTTCACTTTTTGTTCCCTTCCAAACGTAAAATAAAAAAGCGATGACTCGTACACAGTATAACAATTTTTTTTATTGATTATAACACTGGAAATATTAAGAATATAATTTTCAATGAAATTACAATAATACGCATTACATCATCGGTAATACGACAAAGTGGTAGGTATGGAACTACGAATCATTGCTATTTGCGATGTTGCATTTGTTTTTTCTTCGTTTTCACGGTTTCTTTTCCTCATTTTTTTTTCTTTCGATAGAAGGTAGGTTGTATAAATATCACTTGGAATTCATGATAAACCAATATATATTCGTTATTCTGTTGTTTCTGCATCGTAATTGGCATTTTGACAAACTGATCGGGGCAATGCGCCGCGTTGTGGTTCGAAAATAAGCGTTATTCGTTATGTACACAACTCAAAACGAAGAGGATGAACTAAAAATTAATCGGGGGATTTTGAACGAAGCGAATAATTTACATAATAAACAGCTCGAAATCTACGCGCGATTTATGTCAATCCCATCTACGATTATAATCAGACCGATATCCGCTATTTATTTCCGAAAAATTGATTGTCGTTTTTGGAGATTACACATTAAAATCAGAATCACCGCAAAAAGCAAACGCGCGCGATGCTAATCATTGTAAAGTGATATTTTATTTTTACTTTATTTTTTTTCGTTTTTTTCTCTCTTGATTTTCTCGTTCGTTCTTCGTCGTATCACTGATATAACGAGCCGAAGAAACGCCGCACCCTGATATACTTACATAATCGAGGAAAGATTAATTTTTCGTTAGGTTTTTTTTTGTTGTTTTTTTGGGATGGTTTCAGTTTGACTCGGCACAGTTTGACCCGTCCCAGTTTGACCCGGCACAGTTTGACTCCGCGAGTTTGACTGATGAGAGTCAATCTTTCTCTGTCAAACTCAGAGAGAGTGTCAAATGTCAAAGAGAGCAAGAGAGTGACTTTCATCTGTCAAAATTTGCGGAGTCAAACTGTGCCGGGTCAAACTGAAACCATCCCGTTTTTTTCAATAATTTTTCATTTTTTTTTCTTTACATGCACTCTCGTGGCAATCAAATTGGATCGCGTTAATCATTATTTTCTTCTTGTCTCAGTACACTCACTTAGCCCTTAGGAGTATTCTAATTTAACGGTAAATGTTCGTTTACTTCGTATTATTTTGTTTTTCCTTTATTTTTTCATTCATTTCTTACTATCAGGTTGCACTTTTGAATTATGATAAATAGTGTTGTTTTTTTTTCTTCTTTTGAAATTTCCCTCGTACGATATTTCGACAAAATAGTCTTTTCGTGGCTAACGTTAATTCTTTGGTATACACACGTGATATTCGAAGACGGAAGCGCTTTCACACTTGAAACTCGAGTTGTCTTTCCCGGGGGAAAAAAAAAATTTCGTCGAAACGAATTTTTGTCGACCAACCGAGTTTGGTGTGATCCCACGGACGTTCGCCAATAATCGATTAAGAGGTAATTTACAATGGATCGCTTATCTACGTTGCTTCGTGCCGTACATATACATTCGTTTATCGTTCGCGTGGTTGCCTTATCAGATTTTTTATTTTTACGTTGCTAAATTCATTTTTTTTTCGCTTGTTTTCTTTCATTTTTTTTTCTCAATAATATATATTTATATCTATATATTCATGTTCATATAATCTATATGTATTATTCGAGTGATAAGTGCGAATGAGAAAAATTGTTGAAAATTAATATGATTTTTTAACGAAGATATGATGAGTCGATCACGCGCGGGCCGGAAGAATGATCTATCGTCGCTATGCAAAGAACGAAGTTTCCGGCCACGTCTATAAATATATACGGATGTATATATATATTTGTTTATTTATTTATTTTTTTTTTAATATGTATTACGCGAGGATTAATAATTTTTATCCGGAGATTGACTCGACATTATTTTTTTTTTGTTCGCATAAACGATTTGTCCGGACGTCGTTCTTCGATTATTGACTGGATTGACTGGACTGACATTCATGGATTACACATTCACAGACGGAAGACTTTGTTCGTTTTTTAGTTCTTCGCCCAACTTAAAATCCGCCTGCAATCCCGTTTTATCAATTTTACTCGATACACGAATAATCGTTATTTTCTTTTCTTTCGTTTTGACACCGAATTCTCAAAATTCCCTCACGTACTTATTTTAATAATCATCGTCGTCGTGATTCTTACACGTTTACACACTTACAGGGTGAAGGTAAACCTAGTTGAGCATAAGTTAGTGGCCAGAGCATCCCTTCGGGGGTTGTTTTTGATACTCAATTCGAAGAGAATTTTGTGAAAACGAAATCTCAACGATTGAAAAAAAAAAATGAAGATTGATTTACACAATATTTGTAGAAAAATAAATAAATTGTTTAAATAAATTTGACAATCGAAAATAATGATACTGCACCGTTGGGTTGTCAATAATTCTATGTACACAGTAAGAATTACGTTTGTTTAATCGAACGATAAATCTGAGTCAATATTTTCTAATACGATAAAATATTCCGATTAAACGAAATTAATTTTCTCTTCTTTATTTCCATGGAATCAATTATTCGTGCGAAATTCTCTCCGCGCTGATATCTCTATGAACTCGTCCGTCAGTGTGTCTGTATTTTTATTTTTATTATTATTTTTATTTTTCGTTTTGTTTTGCTTTTTTTTCTTCTTAGTTTCTTTTTTTGAATCTTTATTCAGGAAGGACACGCAAATGTACAGGATGCTGCATAGCTGATTGTAATAGTTTTGGTCCACGCCGCTCGTGCGTCATTGATTACGCGTTCGTTTCAATCGAAACCCAATCTCTTGAGAAACAAGTGTATCTCTTCGAAGGTGGGCCTCTCCTCGGCGTGTTTGCTCCAGCACTTGGTCATCATGTGATAAAGATCTCTGGAGCACGAGGGCGGTTGGGGAAGCACGCGGGGCTGGTTCTTGGGATCCATCGCGTTACCGTGATACCATCTGCTGCAATTCTCCAAAACTTGTTCGGACGTCATGTCGGAGAACGGAAGTTCGTCGCAGTGATTCAATACCTCCCAAACCGTCGTCGCGTAGGACCAAACGTCGGCCCGGCAGCTTTGCTTGCTCTGATTAAGATTGAGATGAGGAAAATGATGTATTTGTTTATTATCATACATTCGTGTATTTGTTTAGTGATTTGTTCGTTTGGGTTATTCGTTTGTTCTTATTATTATTATTATTTTATTATAGGATTATATATATTTATATCTATAATAATGATGATAATAATGATAATAATAATAATATATACCACCTACGATTTATTATATATAGTAATATATATAATTATTATTATTATCTTATGAGAATTAAATAATTAAGAAATTATTCGCCGGGCTAATTCGAATGAAAAATATTTAAACAAATGGAATTGCTATGAGCGTTGGAATTAAAAAAAAATATATATTAGATATATAGTAGTATATATCGTTATTAGTAGTATATTATATAAATTGAATTATTGAAAAATTATTCGGCGAGCAAATTTGAATAAAAAGTATTGAATCGTTCAACGGACGGAATTTCTGTCAGTGTTAAAATTTTCCCGAGTTAGAAAATTTGTTTGTTTTAATATTTGTTGATAGAATACAACCTAACAAAAATGGGATTTTTTTTCCTGTTGACATTTTTTCTTCCGTCGGTGTTTTTTATTGATTCATTCATTTTCTATTTTTAATAATTGAACGATCAAGTAACGCACCAGCAGTACAGCCTCCCACGCCATCCAGCGAAGAGGCACCTTGGCGTAGCACTCGTTCACGTAGTACTCTCCGTCGTACTTGCTGCAGTACATGGCATGATCCGATACCTTTACCACGAGATTTTTGCTCACCACGCAATTTCTGAAATTCGAGATTTATCTTATTACCATTCAAGCTCTCAATGATTAAATGGATAAATAAATAAATAAATAAATAAATAAATAAATAAATAAATAAATAAATAAATAAATAAATAAATAAATAAATAAATAAATAAATAAATAAATAAATAAATAAATAAATAAATAAATAAATAAATAAATAAATAAATAAGTAAATAAATAAATAAATAAATAAATAAACAAATAAATAAACAAATAAATAAATAAATAAATAAATAAGTTAATGATTGAATAATTTTGGTTTCATGAACGTACCTTGCGGCCAAATCACAGTGCGGTATTCTGAGACTCTCGAGATATTTCATTCCCGACGCTATCTGGGTAACAAAGTTCAACAAACATCCGTAACTCAGAGGCATGTCGTTGTTGGATTTTTCGTGATCCCTCACGAACGTCGGCAAATCGCCGAGCTCGCCGTACTCGAAGACCGCGCCGAAGGGTTCCTCCTCGACGAGGGCTATTATTCGTGCGATGTTTATGTCACGTATCTCCGCCAGAAGGCACATATCCTTCATGAAGACTTTTCTGAAATAATCGCAAGCATCGCTCGGCTCAGTATTGTCCGAAAAATAAAATAAAATTTCTGTGGGGTTGATAACACAAATCCAAAATAATCGCAGAAAAAAAACCAAAGAATAACTGCACGGAAAATGATTGGTAAATTCGCCGAAATACAAAAAAAAATAAGAGATTCGTTGATTGTTAATTAATAATTTACTGTAAAATAATTATTGAATAATTATTCTTGTTTATTAAATGGATTTCGAAGAGCTGCAAAATTCTACAATAAAAAAAACATTGAAAAAATGGTTTCGTACAATTTTTCAGATTGTAAAATAATATACGAGTGTAACATAATTCAATTGATTCAAGTTGCTTTTTTTCTTTTTCATCTTAATGACTTACTTCAATGAATCCGTAACTCCCCGCCAAAGCGATCTCACAATCACGACTTGACGATTTCTCGTGGTTCCCAGATCCGGACTCTGAATTCCTTTAGCCTCGCACAGATGGATCTGCGATAATTCGAAATTATGAAACGACAGAAAAAAATAAGAAACTTTTTTACTCTCTTCACTTTCCCTCCAATTAAAAAAAAAAGTACACGACGAAACTCTGTGTAACTCACAAATCCGAAGCTGCCTTCGCCAATTTTGTCGAGAATTCGAAGCCTGTGTCTCGAGATCTGTTGAATATTGAAAGAATTCGGTACATCGGAAAGACGAGCGCACTCGTCGATGTGAAGTGACGTGAAGGGGCTCAACCCCGCGTGCTGTTCGCGTCGTTTGATCTGGAAAACAAAAACAAGAAAAAAGAAATTGAGAAGAAGGAAAAAAAAACAAAAATTAAAAAGACAATCACAAGAGTTAAGTACTCGAGTGCATTCGACTCTTTGATAATAAGATCAATCCTTTCGCGTTTGATCCGAGGGTTGTTTTGAACAATCTCCCCTCGAATCTCGATGCTATCGCTCACCGTAAGAATATCGGTTGCCGCGTAGTACCCTTCGTGCACTTTGGTGTTGGATTTCGAAGTCGGGATCGACGTCGGCCCGTGCCGTTTAACCGGAAACGGTGTCTGAAGGATTCTGTTCAATACTTTGTCGCCCTGAAGATTTCGTTCGCTCACAAAACCCGTGACATCTTTAAATACATTGATCAAAATTGAAAAAAATCGTCGATACGGGGTAGTTTAATACATATTATATAATGATAAGAATGAAAATAAATTATTTATTTATTTTTTATAATTTAATATATACACCTACTGTATATATGTAATGATAATAATAATCGGAAGTTGATTAATCTAATGAATATTGTAAATATATTGACTGTTAGAAAATTGATTATTATTATTTTTGAGATATAAATTTAAATATATATTATAACATATAATAACTACTAGTACTACTACAACCACTTATATTACTACCACTACTCTACTACTTATATTGCTACTACTACTTATATTATTTATTATATATTATATTATTAATTTATAATATATATTATTCATCTATTTATTATAACGAATAATGATAATCGTAATAATTGAGTGTATAATAGTTATGATATCTATAATAATGATTACATTCATTTCTTCATAATAATAATAATTATTATTATTATTAATAATAATTAATATAATAATAATAAGCCTAATAATGATAATAATAATTATATTATTATTATTATTATTATTATTATTATTATATAATAAATCGATAAAGAAATTAATTATATTAATAATATAATAGTTTCATACATTTTCTAAATATATTTTTTTGTTAAAAACTTAAATTATTTATACCAAAAATGTTACCTGTATATTCGTTTTTGCACGGATATTGTTCGTATGCCAAATTTTCTTCCGAAAATAATTTGTAAGTTTTTTCATAAACGCTGCAATTTTCGTACTCGTTGCCGGAATTATATCCGCCGCTTCGTATAGACGAGGAATCGTTCGGCAGTCCTTTGTGCTTTATCGACAATCTCGAATGGGACAAACCATTCACGACAATTGGATTTGCGAGTTTAATGTCTTTCATATTGATGGTAATTCCGGGAGTCGGAGAACCGCAAAGCAGAGCCGTGTGTTTCTGCAGCAACGCCACTTTGTTTCGGCCCCGTAGTTTCATGAGAAACACGGTACAGGTGAGAAGGAGAGCGAGAACCATCAACGCACCGCTGACAAGTCCGATGTACGTTTGCGAATTGTTTACCGGAAACGCGTCGGGTGTGAGATTCGGAGCAATTTCGTAGATCGTCTCGTTGTACCTCGAATTCGATCGTTCGGTGTCCGAATTCGCGTTCGACGAATTCTCGATTCGATTCGTGTTTATCATGGTATCCGGCACGTCGTTCGTGAAGTTTCCCGGAGCTGGAACTGATGGAAACCGTTGAACACGAGAATCTGGTCGAATGAACGTTCCTTTAAACGTATTTCTACGCGAGAAATTGAACTTTTTTTGGGGGGGGATTTTTTGGACTTCGTTTGTGATTGATTGAAATTTTATTAGAAAATAGTTGTGAACTTATTTTTATTTTTTTTTCTGGATCCTGACACTTCTTATTTTATATGGTTTCTTGAAAATTATTTTATGCAGGATGGAATAGAATAGACAATTATTTATATGCGTTATATGATATAATATAAAATATTTAGGATAGTCAACAGCAATTTTTAAGAGACCATAGATTTTATTTAATGATGTATAAATTAATAATGTTATAATATGTTTCATGGTGAATATTATAATTTTTAAGAACCTAAATATGGTTAAAAATTTATCTGGGCAGAGGAAATAAATTGAAATAAAATGACACCAATTTTTCAACATAATTGCAATTTACGATCAAAATTGAACCAATTCATTTCTTTCTCACATTAAACATAAACTCCACAAAGACATTAAATCCATGAGTAATTTTTTTTCGAATTATAGAAATATATTTTAACAATTTTTCTCACAAAAAAAAATATAAATAAATGTATAGAAAAATGTTCTTACCGCTCTCGAAGATTATCTCGCTGACGAGCAGCCATTTGGATTTCGGAACCATTTGCAGCTTAACGAATCTTCCGCTTCGGGAAAGCAATTCAATGGACATAACCGCAATGCTCGACCTGATATAACCGGAGAATTCGGCTTTTTCCTCGTGGGTCTGATAGTTCTCGCCATCGTGCGAGAACCAAGCTTTGACCGTCGAAAAAGGTTCGATGCCTCTTTCGGGAGCATTTGCCACGTGTAGCGTGCAATTTTCAAAATCTCTCGTTTCACCGAATTCGAATACAATTTCGATGGGATTTAGATCCGTCCAACCGACCCAATTGGTCGAACTGGACGATTCGATCCTGTAAGGCTCCTCGCCGATTATACCGTCGGTCAATTGACCCAAACCACCCACGAGAAATCCATCTTCCTCCATTCCGTCGTAAGAAAAATCCTCGACGTTTGCACCCTCCGGTCCGAACACTTCGCCCCTCGGAGCTTTGTATCTCAATATTCGTTCTGCGAGAAAAAAACAAACATATAAATGAATAAATGAATAAATTAATTAATTAATAAGTGAATAGATGAATAAATGAATAAATGAATAAGTAAAAAAATAAAAATAAAGATAAATAAATAAATAAATAATAAACAAATAAATAAATAAATAAATAAATACATAAATGAATAAATAAATAAATAAATAAATAAATGACCTATATAACCTTAATGAATAAATAAATAAATAAATAAATAAATAAGTTATTATACATATAAATAAAAGAAAAAGAAATCATAAACTGGCTTTGTTTCAATGGCTTCGAAGTTTTTAAGGCAATATTTTATCGAGCCACGTGAAAAATCTCCATATAGGAGGAAAATTGGAACGAACCAAGTTGCGGAATGATACTTACGATCCCACACGCATCCGAATATCTCGACTCGCATGCAAACCGTTCGGGGATGCTGACTATAGGGAACGAATCTCACTCTGCTCGCCACGAAGGGTAGATCCAACTTTTGTTGCACGACCAGATACGTGTTGCTGTTGCCGCGGAGTATCTGCGAACGATGCCAGGTTAAGGCATTGTGAAACTTCGGGATTCCGATGCAGTGGGGCAGATAAGTTTTACGATCTTTTACGAGTGAGGAAATTTTTTTTTATCGTTTTCCTCGAGTTTGCGGAAATATCCGGGAATCGTAAATCACTCGGCTATCGACTGGCCGCGATGGAGACCGGGGTTAGTTGGTCGCGAAATTATTTTAATTTTGTGAAATTAGAATTTTCGATGCTTTTGGAATTTTTATGAAAATTTTATAAAAAGATGTTGCGAATTTTTATTTACTCATGAATTAGGTTGGGAAATAAGGAAATACTTGTTTTCTATGATACGTAAATCTCCATGATTTCTCTATTTCTCCGTTTTTAAGAATTATTGGGAACGATTATAGATTGACTGAGTAATAAATTTTCTTATTTGTTTTTTAGAAAATATTCTGAAATTGCAATAATAAAATTGTAAATATTGATGAGACCATAAAAAAACGAACATAAAAATTATATAAAGATGCAGAAGAATATTTTTTGACGAAAAAAATTATTTTTATATGGCGCATTCCATGGCATTCCGGGTAGTCGCGTACCCTTGACTCAAAATGTTTGCCCCACGATTTTTCACATTAATATACATCGAAAATGAAGAGACACGTGTTTCGGGGTTTGGCGTTTTCAGCGCTTGTTATTGAGATGCAATGGAATTAATATGTATATTGGAAGAAAAAAATTCTCAATCTCGAAGAAAAAAATTGTACAAAATTGACGCAACCAGCCCCGACCTCCGGGAGAATAATATTTTATTGTATTTTCAACGGTTCCGTAAGATCCGGTAATTCGCCACGTGATGCATGCATGGGGGAGTAAACGCGAGGAGCGAACGAACAATAGTTCTGTATCTCGAATCGCGTCATATCGTTATCACCCTCACCTTATCACCCTTCAACGTTCGGTACGGATGCCACTTGGAATCCCGCCAGTACTCGAGGAAGAAGGCCTCGGCGTACTCCTGACCCTGACCATTGCCGAAGCGGCCCTGCGTCTCCGTCCACGTTATCCGATGGTCCTTCGTCAGGTCGACTTCCAGATACTCCCGAATATCGTTGCTTATTTGAGCCTTTGGGCACCAAGCGCCGCCATTCTTCTCCTGTCGTATTCTTCGGAATAACGCGAGCCGTTATAATTAATTGATCGATCGGCAAAAATACTTCAGGCCGTCAATTATAACTTTTTTTTTAATAATAAAAATCTCATCGATGGAAAATCTTCTTTTAAAATTATTATTCGGCCTACTGAATTTTTCCCTGAATATTCATTTTAATATTATAACTTAATTCAATGTTCTAATAATTATAAATAAATTATAAAATTTTTTTTACCGACAGCTAACTTGTAATATTTTTTTTAAAATAAATTTAATAAACAAAATGTCTATTAGTTAGAAACGATCGAATTTTATTTTATTGAAACATCGACGGACAACAGTGAAAAACAAAAACGCTCGAAACAATTAAGATCGTGACACGAAAAAAAATTGATAATAATTTTTACGTCATCTTTTTTTTTTTTTACGTTTAATACAACGTAAATTTAAAACGTTAATTTCGTTGGTACATGATAGTGCACGTACCTCGCATTTTGTGGCCCAACGGATTTCATTTCGTAACTCGAGGATGCCGTTATCGCGTCATCCGGTATTTTTCCCTCCTCCATGCCGAGGGGAAGCTTACACTGCCCTAAAACGTCATCAACGTTATCCAATTAATCCCCGAGACGACGACCCGGGTTTCTTTCGTGCGTGCTTCATCCACCCACACACACACACACACACACACGTACGCGAACATCCATATTTATCCATCCCTCGAAAGTGGTGAATAAAATTTCAGTCACGTGTCCAAAGGACAACAACGACGACGACCGCAACGACGTCTGACTAAATCCTCGGTTCTTCCACTTAACTTCCTCCCTTCTTCGTGTTTCTTCGTTAATTAATTTTATTTTTTTCCCCCAACATTCTCTCTTCTCATTCGTTCGTCAAAGAAAAAAATAGAACTAGGTAATCATGAATTCAACACGCATGGACGATTCTGCACGACCGACCGGAAGTCGTTCCGCGGCCTCTTGCAAAAGCCACCCTCGGCCTTGCCGAGCTTCGGCTCTGGAGATTCATTCGTCATTCCCGAAACGAGAGAAACATCGGAACGAGCAGAACTACTTCGAAATGCAAATCCATTGACCCGTCCGAAAGCTTATATTCTCTTCCGGACAGTTCGCCGGATATGCAGCACGCTGGACCGACCTACCCCGCGTTCCCTCGAGACGTTCTCAAATTTCCGGTGTGGCCCCGTCGTAAATATACGTGTATATGTATATTATGCGGTACGTACTGAGTTCGGCTCGCTCGTTTCCTCGCGCGATAATACGATTTATGTAACCCATTTAAATGCAAACTTACCGGTAACATTATTCTTAATCGTATCCTCGGCGCAAAGGGCCACGGACGCGACGAGGATTTCTATCAGAAACACAGCTATCGCTCTCATGATATGTAACACGATGATATCCTACGGCGTCACGATTCGGACTTGTTATACTCATGATAAGTCGCCTGCTGTCATTGCATTTTAGTCTGAAACAGAGAAGAAGAAAACAATTTTGACATTATTGACAATCTCAAGAAGATCAAACGATAAATTATTCAAAATTTTCGTCATCGATTGAAATTCATTGCTTGAAATTTCCGATTGATCAAATTTATTATTTCATTGATTCTCATGTATCTCATTGATTAAAATTTCAGATTTCATCAGAATTTTTTATCCCTCTCGATCAACCAAGCGAAACAATTTAGTTGATCGTCATGGAACATTTGTATTAACCTTTTTAGATCGCAAAAGATATTTATTGTTCGATTAATCAGTCCATTTAGAATATTTATAAATAATTTTGCTAAGCTCGTGATAAGATTCCGTTGCCGTTTAATATTACAGCAATCTCCAGAACGAAACTTTACCCGTATCGACGGAAGACGAGAATAAAAACAAGAAATTCCCAAAGGGCAGCCCTAAGGGATGGCTCATCGACGTTTCTTCTGTCGCGCTAATGCCATTTCCGTTGACACTGAGCGCCGTCTCAAGCCAACGTAAGACACTTTCGCAGCCTTCATCCACCCTCCCGCTGCCTCCATCTTCATCAATTCGATCTCCCGCCCTCCACCTTCCTACACCCTCGCTCGATTCCTTCTCTCCCGAACCCCTCGAACGATTTTCCCACCCATAAAAAAAACATTCATATTCCAATTAATCGAAGAAACCCACGTCACGTGACTCGTAACTCACGACGACAGCATTTTTTTCTTCCTCGTGCCGCGCGTTTCGTCGTTACGATGAAAATTCATCGTCGAGTGCGAAATAACAAAAAAGGGTTGAAGGTACAGAAGCACGAAAAAGTCCCGTTGAAAAGTTTGAAAAGAAAAATTAATCAAGAACCGTTGTGCGACGTCTGTCCAAGACAAATAGGATGAGACTTTTGTTATTCGCCCGGCAGCCCGCGAAACTCCGCATGCAAATCGTCGTCACGTGCCACCCACGCATTCACAAAGCCCTGCACATACACACGCACACGCATGTGCACTCACAGTGACGATGGAAACGGACGTACGGACGGATAGACGACGTTTAATCGAGGTCAAAGATTATTTCGCTCCAACGATACTCAAAGCTATTTCGTTCCATTGTACAACCATCGATTGTACTACTCTACAGACTTTTCACCGCAGCATGACGAGCAGCAGGAGCGACAGCACTGGCAGCCGGTCTGTAAAGTAGCAGCATCCTACCATCCTCCGAAAGTTTAATGAGATTTTGTATACAAAAAAAAAAGTAGAAAACAATTGACCAAAAAAGGGGAAAAAAAGAAGGAAAAAATAGGTAGAAGATCGAGCTGTCAGTGGAGAGCGTAAAAAGCGACTCGTACGTGTCCGTGTGCATGTGGGGGTGTGTGTGTGGGTGGGTGGATGTGGGTGTGCAACTCTCTCCATTCCATTTCGTTTCTGTCATCAAGCTTTCAACTCGGAATAGTGAGAGGCGCAACTTCACCCCCAACCCCACATCCCACTTTTCCATCCACTTTTTGCGCTTTTTCCCATGCAATTCTCCCCTTCCCGTTCCCCTTCCTGCTCCGCATTCGCCGCTGTTCCCTCGAGCCGAGTGAAACTCGCGCGCGTATAATACCGGATGCCGTGTATGCAAGCTCAACGATCGTCGTGGACTCGACTGCGAAACCCCAAAGCCAGACAATAAATGGAATTGGCGTACTGCGTACCGGGTTCGGTCGGATGGTAACCTCGACGAACGTTAGACGTCTCACGATCCAATGGCAAAAGCTCGTGTCTGAAGTAATTAGAGGATCGTTCTCTCGCGCTCTCTCTCGGTTTATCTCTCACTCTCTCTCTCTCTCTCTTGCATTACTTCGTTCTGGATTTCTCTCTCTCTCTCTCTCTCTCTCTCTCTCTCTCTCTCTCTCTCTCTCTCTCTCTCGTTATCAATGGTTTTGCAGAAAGAATGGCTCAAATTGAATTCATAAACGACCCAGAAAGGGGACAAGTGTCGTACAGGGAAAGGTACGAGTACGTGAAATCGTTTGTAGTCTCTCGAACGCTGCGAGCCATATACTCGTAATTTTGCTTCCTCATAAAGGAAGCTTTGTGACGGTCAGAAATTTTTTTTTCGAGATTTTGATGTCAATAGGTTCAGAATGTCCTAAAACATCCAGAAAACACATTCGGAAAAAATGTCCGGATGTATGTGTGTGTGTGTGTGTGTGTGTGTGTGTGTGTGTGTGTATGTATGTAACCACCCTCTAAAATTCAAACGTTCATAACTCGAGAACGGTTCAAGCTACCGTACTCAAATTTTGCACACATGCGATGCCTTCTAATATGTATGTAATCTGTAAATTTCGCAATTATCGACGCACTTATTCGGCTTCGACAGTGTTTTGAATTTTTCAAAAAATGTCTGTAGCCACGCTAGCGTCCGCAATTTTCGACATATTCGGCTAAATAGTTTTTTACATATAGAATTGAGTACAAGGACGGTTGGTATTGCATTTGAGCCGAATCCATTTATAACTTTAGATTTTATGATTTTTTGAATTTTTCAAAAAATCAATTTTTTTGCTCTATTTGTCGTTAACTTCAACCAATCGAACCATAATTCTCTGCAAGTATAGGATGTCATTGTGTTATAATACATATCAAATTTGGCCGAGATCGGCCGAACGGATCAAGATCTAGAGCAATACGAAATTTCTAAGTTCCAACCTCTGCAAATTAAAACTAGCTGCAAGTAGAAACTTGCAAAGTGCTTCCTCCGTAATCCTCCGCACTTGAGCCAATGGACGAAATCCTTTATGAGGAAGCCAGAATTAATAAAGAAAAAAGGTACTCATGATCCTCATAAAGGACTTCGTCCATTGGCTCAAGTGCGGAGGATTACGGAGGAAGCACTTTGCAAGTTTCTACTTTTTTTTTAATTGTTCGACGGATTCCATTTATTGGAAAGAAATGGGTCGAGGAAAAATCGTTTACTTGAAACTCGAGAGTCAGCGCCGGGGACTCGTTGGAGAACAAGAAGGAATTTTTTAAGCATTTTATTTCTTCGGATTATTCATTATTATTTATTTTTACTTAGGCATCGTGACGTTAATGATTTTCTCGTGGAACTCTGAATGTAGGGTTTGTGGGTAAAAATAGGAATTCGCTCGAAGGTTAGATGAAACGCATATCAAATTGTCGAGAACCAGCGGGCCAGAAAAAAAAACAAGACAATTATTTCCAGAATCTTTTCAATGACAATTGTACAAAACAAATGTCAGAATCCAGAAAAAATAAAAATAATGGAGATCACAACATTTGTTATCGACATTCAGTAAATTTTTTAATCAATTAAATTTTTCGTTCTGTGCATTGACGATTTATTTAAGTGTTCTTAACGATTAGTTTGATTCGTGAACATTTTAGGGGAGACATTAAGTCTCGTAATAGACACTTTACCGTGATACAAATAAATTTGATGCTACTGCTGGGTACATGCTCTATTATATTATCGAGAACATACATACGTATATATATATATACACATGTAGGACGTTAGATCCCATCTCGGCCCTTGTCGAGGGTAAACCTATAACGGTTCGTCGTGTAACAGAAAATTACTCCGCTGGAGCGCGCGAGCGGGCGTCAATATTTCCGTCGCGACCCCAACTACGACGCTTTTACGGGGTGTGTCAAGCAGACGGGAAAGATATCCGTCGAGGGAGAATGGAGCCTGAGCGTTACGCGCGGATGAGCGAGGCAGGTTGTATGCCCATAAGCAAGTACCCGGCTGTGTGAGAACCGACGCCAGGTTCTTCGGTTCCACGTTTATTCGATGCGAACGAAGGGAACCAACGATATTATTACATCACGATTACAATGCGACGCTATTTCGGATCGTACAAAGCGCAATCATGATGATACGGCTAAAATATTGTGCAAATCATGGAATGTGAAATGAAAAAATGTAAACATGGAAATAATTATTTCCGAAATTATTTCCACGATCGGGCATAAATTTTTCTGATTACTGATTAATAACGATGTAAAAATTATAATTTCTATACTCCTGACGATGCATCCGAATTAATAGAAATCCCTTTTTTCTGCAACAATAAATAATAAATGAAAGATTAAATAAAAAATGATGAATATTATATATTAATAATATTGATATTAATATTATTATTATATTATTACTTTCCCTCACTATTATCATCAATATCATTGACATGTAATATGAATTATTCTTCAAGTATTCATTTATTTATCATGCAATTGTTTTCAAATAAATCCCAATATCAAATAATAATCCAAATTTCACAATTATTCTCCAATAAAACTATTAAAAATCCATTTTCATTGCCCCCGGCTTCATCCAACATCCCTTGTTCCACCACGAGTGTCTGCGACAGCCCGTCCTCGACTCCTCGATTCTCACGCTCGACGATAAAACCCTTCAGACAGTGCGTTATCATCGAACCCAATACCCGACGCAGCTCGAACTACATGAAAATCCGCCATGAAAATTCATAAAAATTTATACAACGCATCTCACCCCCTCGTGTTTCGCAATTGTACATTCTCACGATGGATTCTTCACATTCGCTCGATGCCTCTCGCGATTCATGCGCCATCGCGAGTACGAATATTCTCGTATCGCGCCCAATAAATTCTTTATCTGTTTTCCAGGGTCCATACCCCTCGAGATCTTTTTTTCTCACTCAGCTTTCCCTTTGGCGCGTCTTCCGCTACCCCCCCTCGCGTTCATCTCTCGCATCTCCGCAGCGCTCACTCACACACACACATAAACACACACGCGGACACAGGCAAAGCGCAAAGCGCATCGCCGCATCGGGTAGAGGGGGTGGGCGCAAGGGTAACTTCTCCACGATCTCTCTCCCTCCCTTCTTTCTTCCCTCCCTCGGCCAGTCCGGAACTTTTCTATTATCCGTCAGTGCGGCGGCGATGGCGAAGCGCGAAGAGGATTTACCGCTCTTCCTCTTGCCCTCTCGATCTTCCCTCTCGCTGCTCTCTCACGCGGGCGGCTGCTTCGGGGCCAATGTTTATTTTAACTACTCTTCGTTCTCCCCGGCTGCGTCAGCACCGAGAACTGCCAGCCAGACAGCGAGCTAGCTAGCTAGCTAGCTACCTACCCACCTACCTACCTTTACCTTTGCCGTCGTGGACCCGTCGCTCTTCGTGCCCCGGCAACGGTTCGTCGTTTCGACGGATACATTATGTACGTAAATGCGCCCGGGCGAACGAACCGACGAACTCGCGAATGATATAAAACGCGGGTGGAGGTCCCGGAGCGCGAGAGAACGAAGGAGAGAGAGAGAGAGAGAGAGAGTGAGGCAACGGAAATGGAACAATTCTATAGCTGCTGTTTATTCGAGCGTCTCGTTATCGTCATACACCGTGCCAACTGCTCGCAAAGTAGACTTTTCAAAGTCTTTATTCCCTTAAACTATTATGATAGGTACGATATATATATATATATATATATATATATATATTGTGTTTGATTCTTGTGTGTATATATAGATATATACATATATTTCAATAATGATGATAATAATAATAACCTAAATAATCTAAATAATAATAAATATTATTATTATTATCATTTGCTATTATTTCCGTGTAATATAATATATATTATATACATTATATATATAAAAAATACACATAATTATATTAAAGTATAATAATAATAATAATTATCATTATTATTAT
This sequence comes from Sussaba pulchella, assembly GCA_963971145.1. Classification (NCBI taxonomy): domain Eukaryota; kingdom Metazoa; phylum Arthropoda; class Insecta; order Hymenoptera; family Ichneumonidae; genus Sussaba; species Sussaba pulchella. Next base: position 14,416,191 of record OZ020167.1, on the reverse strand, counting down.
TATATTCTATAACTGCTACTACCATTATTTATAATTTGACACATATTTTGTTGAATTGTTATTATATACAAAATTTCAACGAAATAAATGTGAAATTATAATAAGTAGACTTTTCAAACTCTCTATTTCCTCAAACTCCAAAATTCCTCAATTCTCCATATATTTTTCTGAATCCTTGTGCATATACGAGTAAAAGTTTATAATCACCATTACAATTTTCCAACCTCTCTTTCTAGTATAATTCGAGATATATTCTGCTGAATTATTATTATCTCCAAGAATATAATAATACAATATACAATATAGTCATTACAATACATTTTATTATTATTCCTACTCCAATTCTACAACTGCTACTACTATTATAATTCGACATACAGTTCGTTCAATTATGGTTATACACAAAAATTAAATAGAATATATATGTAATTATAATAGTTGAACGAAATAAAGAATTTGAAAAGTCTACTCTTCATAATTGGCAGTATATGTATACATACGTTATAACTCAATTGTCCCTTCGGTCTGTCTGTCAGGCTGCCTGCTCGCTCGGCCTTCTGCTACGTACGCTCGGATTTCTCCGGCATTTCGTACACCACGCTCTCGTCTCCGTGAGCTCGCGGAGTTCGAGAACCAGGAAACGGAAATAATATAATACGAACAACGGAACGGAGGGGAGGGGACGGGGGGCAGGTTGCGTGAAATACGCTCGAGCGTTATACGACCGACGAGATATTGTAGAGACACTTTATACCGGTACTTCCTCGATTCATAATGTATCCATGATATATTAAGTATTTCATGAAAACCAAGTTTCTCACTCTGCATTCGCCACACACTGCCGCAACCATATTTATTTTTCACCTTTGTATGCCATCTGCGTTATAACGTTTCACGGAGCTTCCCGAAAATTTGTAATAATTCATGACGCTTTTTCTACCTCCCTTGGGATCAACCTTTTTTCCTCCCTAGATTTTAATTTTTCAAATATTCCCAACGGATTACCGCGTAGCGAGGAAAATTATTTAGAAAATGTAAAATCATTGAAAGCAGAGAAAAAAAAAATCTGTAATCCGGCTTACATATGCACCGATGCGAATTCGAACGAAAATCTGTCATAACTTGGAAAATCCAACTCGACCCGCTTAATTTCCGCAATAAATTTTCCCGGATGATGATCGCGACGAAAAAACGGAAAAATCGAGAACGAAAAAAAAAAAAAACGTATCAAGAGTTCAAATTCTATTCGTACGGAAAAATGTGAAATAACAACCAAACTTTCCCAACGCTTGCAAACAGCAGAGCTGTATTTTTCCCCATTCTCAAAAAATGGCCTTCCATCAAAAAAAAAAATAAACAAAAGTTGTAACGAATTTCCACCGAAAATCGCGAAAATATTGAACGCAACGACGTCCCACCATCCTCGGGCATTCGATTAAAAACTCCATAGCCTGTACCGAGCGCGAACGCTATAAAAAAAAAAAAAAAGCTGTAACCATTCAGTCACGATTCGAGGACGGGCGAGCGAAGAAGAAAAAACGAAGACGTAAAGAGTGCTCGAAGGATCGTCGGTCTTGTACTCGTCGTCGGCGTTTTTGCTCTTCTTCGTCGGCGTCACGACCGTTGGGATACGTGTACGTACATACTTCCCAATGTCCCGGGTGGTGCGTGGGTGCTCGGTTGGCTCTCGAAGCCGACGACACCCCTAGTGATGCTCAGTGCTGAGAGCTCGTAACGTCCCTACCCTTACCCCGTAACCCTCTTACCCCTCGGTGGAACGAGATATACAATTCCGCATTGTTTTTCGAGCTTCCCCTCCGTTGAACGAGTCGCTCGTGATGTACAGAGCCACGTCGGACGGGTTACAGGGGCAGAATCTTGGCACGAAGGGATTCAGGGGGGTGGCAGTGGGATTGGTCGGAGCCAGATGGGCGTAGGTGGAAGAAGAAGAGACTGGTTGAGTGGGATGACGATCAGCATGCAGGAGCACCCGAGCCGTAACTTGAGCACGGAGGAGCTCGCGAATCTCGCGACCGCAAGCGCAGCGTCAACTCCGCACCCCAAAAGCTTCACATCCAACTACGGTAAGGCACGTACATATATATCATACCCACACACACGTACACGGATACGGATACAGTCACGGCGAGATAAAATACTGATGCTTCGTGTGACGAATATTGTTTCGAGCGTGACGCGTAATATTTGTTCCAACGCTTTCGTTGCTCAACGAGTGAGCTTTGGCGAGATATTTTCCGGTAGAAAATCAACGATGGTTGACGTTTGGGGGCGTGATGTATTTGGAAATAAAGCTTTCGAAAGGTTTCATGTGTACGACGAATTTTAGTTTTTATTTTTATTTATTTTTTTTTAATGAGGATTTTGATTGGAGCGACTTGATTGTGGGATTGGGTTGTTATGGATGATAGTTAACGAGGCTCCATTGTGGCGGAGGGTAATGAAAATATAATGAGGGGGTATTAGCGGGGGCAGTTATACGGATGACGGTGAAATGATTCGTGGATGCTGACAAAGGAATTTATTTATGGTCCATCGGAATTTTGCGGGGCTGACCGAATATGGCTGTGATCCCTTCGTTTGAACGATGCCTCATTATTCCACTGAATCGATTAGCCCTGAAATATACCGATTATTTTTCGAAATTTATTTCCCACTAGAAAATATAATTGTCCATGGCTAAAATTTACGAGTATATATCTCGAAAACTCGTTTTATCGACTTATTCAGTGTTGCACCGAAAGCACAGATATTTTTTTTCTATTTCACACTTATCCCAGTCGTTTCCATCCCGGAGCCCTTGATCCTGCCCTAAATATGCTCCCCGCAACGTCATAAAAACCACAGTGGTCTAACCTCAAGCGTCCGTCACGAAAAAGAAGAAAAACAAAGTTGTCTTCGCGTTATCAAACAAAGATTACCGCCGACGTTGGAAAATAAATTGAAAATACAAACCGAAGACAAACAAAAAAAAAACAACAGAGAACAAAGAATAAAGGCACCAAAGACCACAATGTTATGACGAGAAGCGTCGAGAAGATTAAGATTAATGGATCAACCGCCGTGACGAGCATTATCCGCCCTTCGTCGAAGAAGAGACGTAGAGATCACATCCCGTGGCATCTTCTTCTCGAAGCTCTTTAAATCTTCGTCAGCTTTACCGTTACAAGGGAAATCGATGAAGTTTACCTAAGCCCGAGAGTCTAATACCGGACTATCTCCGCAAAGTTACCCGTCGAAGAGGGCACGCAGGGAGGGGGGGGCACAGCGGGCGATGTAGGGAGAGTTGGTCGAGGGTGCAACGCTTTGTGGTGGAAAAAGGCGAATATCCCGGACGTAGATAGAAGCCAAAGGGCCTCAACATACATACATACACCCACATACATAATAGACATAGATATATCCATTGTGGAAGAGACGCCGAGCAGACGTCTCGTTGCTGTCCCTCACAGTTGAACCGGCCTCGTCGTCGCGAATGCCTGCAAGTCGATAGCCTCGATCGATATTTGTTCGCTGTGTGGAAAAGCTGTTCGACTAGAACAATGGCTATCGCGAACATGCTCGTGGCGTTCGAGCCCACACACACACACACACACACACACCCCCGGCACAGACGCGCATCGTAGACGAGGTTCGGAACGAGAATCGTGTGAGTCAAGCCATCGGAGAATATGCGATATATATTCAGCGGATAACTCGCAGACAGGTGAACTACCCCCCTGACGACGAAGATAGAGCAAACCGACTCGGGTATATAAGCTCGCCGGTAACACACAGCTTCGCGCGGACATTGTAGACGACGAGTTTCAGTTTGCCACGAGGTGTTAGCGACGCGAACGGAGTTTGGGGCGTGTGCTCGTGATGGTCCGTCGGCTCGCGGTACTCGACCGAGCCTCAACAAAGTGGTATAGTGACGTTGACCGGTCCATAGCAGTCCGACCGGTGTGCAAAGTGGTTGTGTTTCAGACTGGTCAGCCGGCAACGGCACAGCGGCAACCAGCAACGGCAGCAGTAGCTACGCCAGCAGTAGTTCGAACGTGTAATCGTCCGGCTGCCCGGTCGGGCTAGTAGTGCGAGAACGCATTGATCAGACGCTAAGTAGTAGGGATATCTGATGGTTAGCCGCAGTCAGCAGACCCGCGGCTGCAGTGGCGTCGCCAGGGGCGGAGGCGGAGTGAAGGGAAAGAGGCCACGCACCCTGCATCCGACCAATGGGTTGCAGCGGTCAATGCGCGCGTTGTACGCCCTTTCCTTATCATATCCGACCTTTCGGTCGTGCGTTCCATTGCCCACCGGCAACCCGTTCATGTCCGACCGACAGACGGACATCGTATTTCGTTCGTAACTATTATCACATCGGCTTTTGTGCCGAGCTATCGACAAATTTTCGACGTTGAGTAGCAATTCGGCGGAAAATTATTCGTTCTCGCTTCGTTGCTGGTTGATGATCTCCGTTGGATTGCGCATGACGATGGGCAATGATGGGGAATTTTTTCGCTGGGGTGGAAGAATTTGGTCGATTATTCGGGCGTTGATTGGGTTTAATTTGATTGAATTTGATTAATTGGTCTATCGAGAGATATTGATTGAACTGATTGTGATTGTATTTTCGATATTGCGGAAATGGAATTTGGACGGCGTAATCATTGGCTAATTGTTATCGATATATGTATAATTAAATATATGTATATACTTTATTTTTATATGTACATATAAAAATAAGGTTATTTATATATGAATATATATAATAATAATAATACTATGTATGATTCATAATCCACATATGTTATTATTATTAATATATTTATCGATATATAAATGTCGTAAGCTATATAAATCACGTATTATATATAGTATTATTATTACAATATATAATGATCCATAAATAAGTATAATATATTACGTCGACGTTAGTTCATCAATTCCGCTCGTTCTCCCATCTTTCGCAGTTCAAACGAGCAATTATTATTCCCTTCATCCTCCCATAAACGATGAATGCCGATAATTACTCTCTTCAGTAGTTACAACGTTGGCCAGTCGTACAAACGAGCGAAGAAAAAGCAAGCTGAAAGACGAGTGGTTCGCGTCAGGGTTGAAAAAACAAACGATCCGTTGGAAATAGGATCTTCATTCCGTGTCTGTCCTATTCCGTAACGTTAATTACATCTGTCCACAGCGTCGACAAAGACAAACGTAGTTGGGAAAAACGGTAGTTCCGAAAGCGATGGATCGAAAGGGCTTGGATGGTAGTGCGGTGAAAACCATGCCGGCGGTATAAGGGCGGTTGCCCAGCATCCCTCTCGTTCTCCGGCCGGTCGAGCTTGCCGGCGGCGTGAGCGTTTGCTCTGCGCAACAAGTAAAGAACGATCAATACGCAATATACTTGGCGTGTCCGGGACGCCGAGGGGAAGGGAAAACGTGCGAGAAGGACAAAGATCTCGTGGTACTTCATATATACATATATATGTGTATATATATATATATATATATATATGTATCCGCAAGTGGCGAACGAACGAGTGTGTAAGCGAGCTCATTCGCTCGACTCGCGAGTTTCGTCCAAACCCCCAAACCTAATCAAACTTCTCGCTCGACAAAATTCATTGTTACTTTACATATTGCAACGAATCTTAACCGGGACGTTGGTTGGCCATGTAACGTTGCCGGGGATAGTAATTAACTCTACTCGCTGTTTTTCACGCTCGAATAACTTCGGCTTCCCGGAACTAGCGCCGCGGGGATGTTTGTGCGGTAGCCACGGCCGAGATATTCTAAACCGTGTCGTAGCTGTACGAAATCCTTCACCGCGGCTTGCTTTCCATCGGCTTTTACGGAATTTCTCCGGTGTCGCGGGTTTCCGGCTAAAAAGCTCAGAACAGGAATACTTCGTTCGTGCGCGCGCCTTGTGGGTTAGGTGGAAAGGGGCGGGAGGGAGGGGTTAGAGGGGGAGGAAAATTGTTTTTTCGGTTTCACCTCTTGTTCATGAACTTCGCGAATTGTTCGCCGACTTTTTGCGACCATTTGCGTTTCACGAACTTCGTTTTTCGTGTCTACTGTGGTATCGGGTCTCTTATTTCCAAAAGAGAACGAGTACGTGGCAAATGGACGAGACACAAAGGAAACCCGTCGCAGTTCGAATGAGAGACCGGGTGGGTGTCGTTCGTTGGCTGTGATTATTAGTCGGGGATACGGAGAACGAGATACGAAAGCGTCCGGTCGTGTGGAATCGTCGTGGGTCACAGAAGCCACGACAAAGATTACCACACGTTGTTTGGGGTACGGGAACGTTGTCCGAGTGAATAATTATGTTGTATCTACGGTTTTTTTCTTCGATAATTATAATTTTGTTGATGTTAGAAAATTCGTCTTTGATACTTCTGTCGAAGATTGCCACCCGGGGCAGATATTTCCATAATTTGGGTAATCATTTATCGATGGAAAATAAGCTAGAATCGACACCATAGATAATATAGAATATAGTTATAATAATAATAATAATTATTATTATAAGATAATTATTATTATATTATAATTTCATATTATTATCATACATATCATATATAATTATTATAGTAAAAATTTCCATTTGGTATCATTATTGTCATTGGTAGGACTAATAGTTATAATTTATCTATAAATTATATTTATATATAATTTAAATGTAGATTAGAACTAATATAACATGATATAACAATTTATTACATCATATTATATGTATTATTTTACATTCTTATTACATAGTTTTTGGAGTGAAATACAATATTCACTCGTTAAAAATAATGTAATAAAGTTTATCAATTTTGTTGTATATCAAACAACGCTTTTAGGAAGTTAATTGCTTTCACTTACGCGGGCGTTGCGACGACACTTTCTGACCGCGTTGTAATAAAGTTCTCCTCAATGGGATATTGCTCGAAGAACAAAAGGCTTTATATTTGCCTCTCTCGTTGCGACGATGGCTAATTGCGTTACTGCTGAGCAGCTTCACTCTAATGCTTGTTATAAAATACCGCGCCTACAAGAGTTGTCGGCGATATGTTTATATATATTTTTTTCGTACCGAAACACGTTGCCAAAATGACGATAAAGTAAAAATAAAAATCGTGACTCCAAATCCAAGCTTGATTCCGAATTATTACGATGTTATCAGAGCTTTTCAATGGAAACGACATTTTTCCCTCAACCTCGAGTGAATAAGGACCCCAACAATATTACTCGAGTCTCCAATTCCTACCTCTAATAACACTTCAATAAATGTCAAACGTCATGAGAAAAAAGTAAGGATAAAAAAATAGAAAAAAAGAGCGATTACGGTATTGTCAGCGCAAGTTGCCAAGAAGCTCTTAACAGAATTCTACTGGGAGACTTGAAGAGAACTTCCCGTCTCGTTGCTGTTCTTATTTGTCCGTGTACAACAGTGAAAGGCATTCGAGTCGCTTTTCGCTCGGCTGAACGCTCCGTCGACGTCACAACCCGAAAGGTTCAGTGAAAAAGCTCGAAGGAATTTTTTCCTCGACTGAGAATAAAATTATTACCGTCCTGCCGTTGCTTCGACTAGTTTGCGAAATAAGCATAACCGACGGACAGTAGGTAAGTCATGTACGTGACACTGATAAATAATTACACGACCACCCCCCCCACCGGGCGTGGTCGACCTCCCCACTGTGCGTTCTATTGTTCACGACGGACCGACCACGAGGGTGGAAAAAAGAAGATGAAAAAAAAAGTTCGAAGGAATTTATCCAACGAGAATAAGAGAGAATAAAAGAGAGATCGTGCGGGACACGTGGAAAGGAAAATGAAGAAATGTGGGCAGCGAAAAAGCTTTCGCGGCCACAGGGGTATTGAAAGAAACCCCGCCAGGTTGATGGACCTTCGGTCCTTCTTCTCTTTCCGCTCTCGCTTTTTCGCTCCCTTTTTTTTCTTGGGCAACGGTAAATTCTAGCCCCACCTCCCTCGCGTACGTTGAAAAAACCCGCGCGAACCTTTCTCCACAACCGGAAACCCATATCCATCGGGGGGGTCTGTCAATAAAACCCGGAAATAACCAAAGTACGTCGTCGAACGAGCGATAACGTTGCGAGGGCCAGGTTGACGAGGAGGAAAAGGGGAGAGGGCGGGAAGGTGGAGGTTTCTCCACGAGATCGAAGAACGTTGGCTGAGGAAAAGGTTTTTCGAGATAAGGAACCGACGTCGAATACCACACCTCGTCTACGACGACGACGACGACGACGACGACTGCGACGACCTTAAGAGATGGTAATCGATCTCTGACTCTCCGTACTTTCTCCGACCGACGTATACATACCTCTTCCTTCTGTCTCCATCGTTCGTTTTATTGTCTCTCTCTCTCAAAGCTCCACACTGCGTTCTCCGTTGCAGCTTTGCGAGGAAAGAGGAAGAACAACAGCCCTTTGGGAATTGGCCTCGCTCGCCCCGTGCGCCCCTGGCGCCGGAAAAGAAAGTTTCAAAGACAGAGGTTGGCCTCGGAAGGGGGATGAGGGAAGGAGAGTAAGAATATGGATGGACAGATATAAGCTCGTCTCGTGGTTCCATGCTTCTGAATATACCCGTATACGGCGGAAAGATATGGAGTATATAGTTATACTCGGTCACTGCCGCAGTGGTATATCCACTCTGGATGCTTTGGCTCGTCTCCGTTTCTGCGGCGTATGGATAAGCGCGTCGAGTACGCGAGGCATATTTACGATCTCTCTCGGTATACTGCGTACTACACTCTGGAGCGAAAGAGTCCTGGAGGAAGGGAGCGAGAAGGGGAGGGAGAGAGAGAGAGGGCTAGTGGATCGAGTTACGACGAGTATGATGAATAAATCTTGCTGCGAAGGGAGATCTCCGGGTTGTTGCAATTTCCCGTGGCCCGTTAAAGTCGGCCCTCGTCTTCGTCCTCGTCCTCGTCGTCGTCGTCGTAGTCGTTCTCGTAGACCTCGGCGGTTCGAATCGAAAGCTCGGATGATAAATGAGCCAAAAGCCACTCGGGTGCTCCCATGTAACCTTGCCCCAAACCCCGTTGGGTTTGCAAACTTGGCATAATGTTTCATTTTGCCTCCACTCAATCATAACCGCCGTTGTAATATCATTGTCCCGGGTTCTGACTGCGTTCTAAAAGCCGTATAAAGACCGCGGGGCAGAGAGGGGAATGGGGCGAATGGGCCCGGGAAAATGTCTGGCGGCGTTGTGTTTAATGTTTTTGAGGTTTTGTGAATGAGGACTCTGAGGGGGATCATATGTCGTGGGTGGAGGATGTGCCGCGAGTCCGGTGGCTCATTAGTTTTGACTGGGTCGTCTAGAAAGTTTGAGGCAATGATAAATACTCATATTTATAATATTTTTTTCAACCGGGTAATTTATGAAATTCGTATTATATGGTATAGGAATATTCCTTTGGGCATAAATATGATTAACCGAGAGTTTGACGGTTGCGTCAAGCATTCGTGAATTAGACGGTAATCGAGAAGCCACATGCAAGCTTTAATGGAAAAATAATAGTGATATCCGCTCTTACGTTGAAAGGTCAAGAATTTTCAATTAAAAAGCTACGTCGGGAATTTCATCCGACGACCTTTCCATAATCAATTAATTGTTTTCATTCAATTTGACTTTAATTTTCAACTCGTTATGTTTGTGAATGACTGATGCGTTTACCCCCAGCCGGCCATTTTCACGTGTTTCACCGACGCCACCGCCAGAGGCGCGTCGGTCCGTTCCCTTCCCGTGCGACGATTAGTTTCGGCTTGACGAGAAGTCGCTCCGAAGTGGATCCACAGCTCCACGAAGGTTAGCATCAACGATTCTCGAGGATTCGGGAATCGAAGAAAGTTCCGGAGGTCGATGATACGTCGGCCGAGGAAACATCCCGGGAGAGAAAGAAAATTCGAAGTCAAGAGAAAAGCCGGAAAGACGGGAAGATGGAGGAAGCGTTGGTTCGGGTCGTGGCGATGCTGGCTCGGTGTCGTTAAAAATGTAGAGGTTCACCGGTAACGTGAAAAATTCATCGTGGCCGAGGGTTGAGCGTGGAAAATTCACCGGGAAAACATGGCGGGGAGTCCGTGGCCGACTCGGCGAGCTACGTACGCTGCGACTATGCGGTGTCTCTCGGTTCTTGGCAGCACCTAGCAGCCACGTAGGTCCTTACCACTTCGGGTCGAAATATATACTCGGTCCACGGTCCTTTCCCTCCCATCTTGCCCATGCTTCTGCTGTCCCATATATACCTTCATAATTCAAGAGACTCTCGCGAGGAGCCTTCGACCCAACTCCCGGATACAACATTGATTAGAACCTTTGGGTGGATTATAAGCTTGGCTGCAGGAGCTCACAGCAACGTCACTCTCCACGTCAGCGCGGTCTCCAGCGAGCTCTAAATTACACACGAGGTCCGGTTATCGTCGAGTCAAGGAGTCACGTGACGTCTTGAGCCAGGAGTTGCAAACGTCAATTATTTTTCACGTTATTCTTTGGTAAGAAGACTTTGAAAAGCATTTACCCGAAGGATTGGATTTTTCGTATTTTTATTTCGTGTTCAGAATTCTGCAGCGAAGTGCGAAAGAATTATTCCTTTATTATCCAATATTTATGAAGAATAATGAAAAATATTTGCTTATCAGTGAAGAGAAACTTATATGGACGGAATGAAAATACGTATTTTTCCGCCATAAATCAATATATTATCTAAATTTAGGAGTCGGTGGGAAAAATATGTTTTTTATCGCACGAATAATCCCCCGAACGCTCAATAAATAATTAGAAAAAAAAGTAAAAAGTTTCCTAAAACTTTAGCATATAATGATAAAATCAATCAATCAATCCGAATCTAGCCAAAAAACAACATACATTCTTCCATTGCACGAACAATCCCACAAACGTGCAATGAATAATTAGAAAAAAAATTCACAAATAATTCCTTTCATTTCAGTTTATATTAAATATGCCAATCACTTTGATATATCGGTAGCCAATAAATTATCCGAACTTTCCGATGAAAAGAAAAAAAATCTGTGATCCCGTTGCGAGATGGGTTGTGAAAAATTAATGGACCTCAACGTTTCTCGCCCTCGCGCACACCCACACGTATACACGCAAACCCGCACGAGGAACTTTCCTTCGTCCTCCATTCGGAATTACAGTCGCTCTCGGCTCGGTTCGAGCTGTCTCGCCCACCGAGATGGACGTAAATTCTTGAAGGACCGAAACGGCGTGCGACATTACACACTGCCGTCGACGTCACAACCGTCAATCTCTTTTCCTCGATCACGACCCCTCGAGAATGCAACGACCGAGACCGAAATTTCGCGGCACTGGAATTTCCGCGTGACTCGTCGTGATTCCTGTCCCATGCATTTTCGAGATTTTCTTCCCTACCGCCCTTCGAGGTTTCGCGGTCGACGGGATCGTCGATGCCGAATAATTCAATGTTGTGGGTCTCAAATACACGCGCGAACGTCGATAAATCCGTGTACGAGTTGTAAACGCATGGAAAGGTCCGACGTGAAAATCGTAGAACGAGAAGATGGAATTTGGTGCCACGTATTCGCGGCTTCGCGAGCATTCAATGGCCCGTTCCTGGCTCACTTTGCTTCGACGTGGCTCGTTGCGTGAATGGAAACCCTTCCCTCGAGCACGCATTGTGTCCCACTTGTTGACAAATGGTTCACGCTGGAGCGAGACAACCGGAAACGGAGTTTCGGAGAGGAAAATGGGTTTGAGAAGTCTTGGAATGTCTCGTGCAAGAGCAGGCGGATATAATAATGGCCATTTGGCAATAATCGTTGCCACCCGGTGAGTTAGCGAAACGGATGTGCTGTATATAGATGGATATACAGATGTAGGCCAAACGGTGGGTGTTTAATTTGGTCCGGATTTCCGAAGGTGCGATCGATCGTCGACGATTGCGAGACGTTTAACATTGAATGGAAAGCCGAATCGGTCGACCTGGTTTCAGCGATCCACGATGACGATTAAAATTCTTGGGGAGTTGGAAATAGTGCGGAATGGTGTTGACTCGGTCAGGGACAGTTTTAGACGAGGATCGGGCTGAGGAAAAATTTGCGTTCGACTTATTTTCGGAATTATTGGTGATAAAGGTCTTCGATAAAGCTTAATAAATTATTTATTATTTATTATCAATGTTGCGATCCAATTGCAACTCTGAAAGTTTAGAAAGCTAATAAATTAAGACTTAAAAATGATAATAATAATAATTCGGTCAAAAGTTAAGTTTGGAATACCTACCACAGATTTTTGTGATGTTTTTTCTTCCACGTACTCGCTATTCCGATGATTATTCGAGAATATTTTGCAAGAAGTAACGAAGAAAATATTGTCATACGTAAACACAACGAGTGAAATATATTCAGCCGCCTGAACATTTTTCCACGCTATCCGCGTGGACTTTTATACCGACCGGTAAAATAAATACAGCGAATAAATATCGTGCCCGTGTATTGACACATTAAAAAGACTTTTTATTGACAAAAATGTCGACGGATCTGAATAAACAAAAAGATTTAAAACAAGCTGCAAGCTGAAACTTGCAATTGGCTTCCCCTGAATTTTCGGTAGTGCACGAAATCCTTCTATGAGGAAGCATTTCTCGATTTCTTTCATTTTATTTTTTTTAATCTTCGGCTTCCTCATAAAGGAAGTTCCGTTCACTACCGAAAATTCAGGGGAAGCCAATTGCAAGTTTCAGCTTGCAGCTTGTTTTATGCAGGATATCCGTAGATCCTTCCCTCCGTATAAAAACCGACTCGAACGTATATAACAATTCAATGTGTCCCAAAATTCGAGCGCGTTGTTCAATTCCTATCTAATCTAGTAACAACTTAAGCTGACGGTTAGTTTGAGCGTGTGTATAAATTAAAGCACGTTCAGTCCAGTGGTTTTGAATTTTCAAGGGTTGGAACTTAGAAATTTCTAATTGCTCTAGAACTCGATCCGTTCGGCCGATCTCGGCCAAATTTGATATGTATTATAGCACAATGACATCCTATACTTGCAGAGAATTATGGTTCGATTGGTTGAAGTTAACGACAAATAGATCAAAAAAGTTGATTTTTTGAAAAATTCAAAAAATCATAAAATCTAAAGTTATTGATGGATTCGGCTCAAATGCAATACCAACCGTCCTTGTACTCAATTCTATATGTCAAAAACTATTTAGCCGAAAATGTCAAAAATTGCGGACGCTAGCGTGGCTACAGACATTTTTTGAAAAATTCAAAACGCTGTCGAAGCTGAACAAGTCCGTCGATAATCGCGAAATTTACAGATTACATAGATATTAGAAGGCATCACATGTGTGCAAAATTTGAGTACGGTAGCTTGAACCGTTCTCGAGTTATGAACGTTTGAATTTTAGAGGGTGGTTACATACATACACACACACACACACACACACACACATACATCCGGACATTTTTTCCAAATGTGTTTTCTGGATGTTTTAGGACATTCTAAGCCTATTGACATCAAAATCTCGAAAAAAAAATTTCGGACCGTCACAAAGCTTCCTTTATGAGGAAGCAAAAATTGTAGATGCAAAGAGGAGAGTGCTCGTCAGCATGTCACCGACAGTCTTATCACAACGGTCTCCATACGCGCTACAGAATTGCAACAACAAAAACAATACACAAATAAACTATCAAAAAATCAATATAAAAAAAAATGAACGACTAAAATTTCCATCGCTTTAATTTTCCGATTGCACATTGCCAAAATATTTTACAATCAATAACTTTGAGAAAAACGAGAAGAGAAAACCAATTGCAGAGTCGAATAAAACGAAACCAAATTCATTCGAAGTTTATTCTGGAATCACGAAATTTCGCTTACATAATCACAAACGTCAATGTGTGTATCTTGGCGCCCAACGGCTTCCCTTTCATTTCTCTTCTCCTTTAATCACTCTAATTTTCCAACGTCCAAAACCCTAATAAAAGGTCGTAGACGAATGGGCGTCGGAAAGTTCGCCCCGGGGATACGTTCTCCATCCCGTTTCTCTCCCTTTCATCCCCCAAAACTGCGCTTGCAGCCGCGGGAAATGTAATTTACAGAGGTCAAATGTGTTGCGCGTAGGCGGTATGGCTTCGTCCGTGCCGTAGCCCACACCAATGACGTGCAAAAGCGCGAGCGGGTGAGAGAGAGAGAGAGCGTAGACGCTCGAGAGGAAATAAACCCCTCCGCGTCGTGCGCCCTCTCGCCGTAGTTGACAAACGTCGCCCCGACCGGAAACTAACGTTCCGGGGGTCCGAGTGCCCTCCGGCAAGGCGCTTCGACCGCGATTCGCGCAACTATACCTGTATTATACTCGTGATATACAACCCCGAAGCATATACAGCGATCGTTAAACCCTCTCCCGCACGAGGAATGCTCGTCGACAATGCCCTTCGTGGCGCGAGAAAGCACTTATTGCCCTAAAAAATGTCACTTCTACGCTGTACAACCTCGACTTGCGTCCAAACTCCGTTCCGAGGTGCATAAAGAGACCGGGGCTGGTTGAAACGGTGTTTATTTTACGGTTTTGTACGCGGGAGAATGTATTTTCATTTTTTATAAGTGCGATAAACAACTGGGGGGGTCCTTGTGGGTAATGAAAAGAATGATGAGGGAAAGGGGGAAGGGATTAATCCGTTGTGAGAATGAGTGGTGGATGATGGGGTTTATAATCTGACATCTGATGTGCGTAGAATTTTTTTTTCTTCTCATATCTTTGTATTACAGGCGGAAATTGAATGTTGAGGGCTCATATAGCCCTGTGTGGTTCACACCGAACGAAATTTGACAAATTATGATAGAGGTCGATGATATTGTTTTATCATAATTCGATGAATTATGATAAAAATGATAGAGGGCGGAGTGAAAAAAAAATTGAATTATTGATGTCTCTGTATGATGAATGATGAATTAAAAAAAAAAAAATTTTAATTTCAATTGTAAGAGCGAAGTTTGATTTAAAATTTCTTCGGTCTTCAGCGCCCCCGGGGTATGTGAGCCCTCAATCAAACATCGATTGAATATATTTCTGTCACAAAAGTTTCGTCAATGCTCGTAAATTTTTATATTCGGCGTAGATATTCGGTGTATCTATAACTTTGTTCTCCAATTTGCGCAACGTCCAACAAGATTAAATGATAAATTAAAAAAAAAATAATAATTTAAATTATGGTCACGTTCTATATAACATCTGTCGTCATACAAAAAATCGAATATCACGATGGTAGACCATACTTTATTCCGACGATAGCTAATCCCCGATTCAACCCTTATTCAGCCAGAATCGTCCGATCCACAACGCCCCGATCATCCGTCGAATCTCGCGAGCCAAGTGACAATACACAGAAAGCACGAGGTTCAAGTCTCATTCCCGAGAGCGCGCGCCGAGTAGTCCGCAGCATCATCAGTCGGCCCGGGGGCTGCGGGCGCCCTTAAAAACTACCCCCCGAAGCCAAGCACTCGAGAGCGCAAGAAGAATAAGACGGCCCAACTAGAAAAACAAGAAAGAACGAAGAAAAAAAGATGCCGCACCAAACACACGAGACACAAGACTGAGATCCAAAAAATAAAAAAAATAAAAAAAAAAGGAAAAAAAAACATGAGTACATGAGCCCGGAGGCAGACGTGGCAAAGACGCCGGTAGTTGATTCCACGCGCGGCTTCCACGTCCCGGGAGAAGGCGAAAATAGCAGCTGTAAGCCCGTGAGAAAGAGAAAGAGAGTAAGGTTGGAGTTGGACGAAGACGAAAGAGGCGGAGGTTTGCGAGAACCGGGAAAAGAAAGATATGAGAAACGCGAAGAAATAGAAAAAGCTATGAGCGAGTGGCATCGAGCACGAAGTAGTCTCTCACCGTGGTTAGTCGCAACAAGAGAGTAGCTACGAACACGCGTTTCCACCGCGGGGCAAAACTCCAGCATCGCAACGGAGTTCGTCGGCCGTCGGACTCTCGCTCCCACCCTCGCGAGCGTTCGGGGGGGTTGGATCGGTTGGGAACTGGACTCCGCGCGGTGAGTTGCACACGGTCGGACGTGTGCGCGGTTACCGGAGCAAATATTTCATCCGGTAGCTTCGTCCGTGTGTGCGTGTGCGAACGGTCGTGGATTGCACACACGGTACGGGGGGGGGGGGGGGGGAAGGAAAGATACGAGAGCGAGAAACACGGAGAGGCTGCCTGTGCCGAGCGTGAAGCACGCGCGCTCCTTCCGTACGAGTTGAACGCAGCCAGGTTCGTAATAAACGGAGTTTCACGTTCGTCGAGACGCGGACGAGGACGAGGAGTATTCGCAACGCGAATCCCGAAAGGGTGGAGGCGAGTGCGGGCCCGCATATGTTTCTCGAAACGTAGCAAGAGCACCGGTTAACGTTGCTACCTGGCCAACGGAAACTCGGGTGCATAACTGCGTTGCAACTGCAATATGGGAGAAGTAGGAAAGACGGGAGAAAAATATTCACCGTCGAAATGGGTCACGGAGGTTTTTTTTCGTAGAAAGAGACGGAGGTTTTTTTTTTGGCATGGTTTGAGGACGGGGGGGTTGAAGGGAAAATGAGTTTTTAATATTTTTTTTTTGCGAGGGAGGGGAATGGGTGAGTTCTTGGTATGTTATTTTTGAAAAACGGGGAGATGGAATAAATTAGAACCGACTATAATTTCATGATATGGGGAGACTGTGTGGTGGAAGTGGGAGAAGGGGGAAAATGTTCGACATCGAAATGGGCTACGGAGGTTTTTTGTAGACAAAGTCGGAGGGTTTTTTTGGATTGTTCGAGGATGAGAGATTTCTAGAGAAAATGAGTTTTTAATTTGTTTAGAGAGCGAGGAGAGTAGGCGAGTTTTTGCTAATTATTTTTGTAAAATCTTGAAGATAGAATCGATTAGAATCGATAATGATTTCACGATATGGGAAAAAACTCGGGAAAATTGAAAAAAAAAACGGCGGTATTTATATTCGAATGAAGTTTTTACCTCGGTTTTTACAATCCCGGCTGGGTCGATATTTTCGTCGACGAAAAAAATACGAGAAAAAATTACAAAAAATGAGAGAAAAGAACGTTTTATCTGTCATTCGCCATGCAGGCAGTTGCGAAGTGCTCGATGCACTTGTGCTTCGCGTATACCAGAAGCAAAGCCTCCAATCATATTCATAAAATAATTCATGAAATAATCCTCCGCCGCGTACCATACCGTGGTAGCTCGTAGTTATGGGAATAAGCTTTTTCGCACTCCTTCTCTCTCTCTCTTTCTCTCTACCTCGTGCTCTCCTTGTCAGTCTCTTTCTCACTCAGTAGCCTCCCCGAAATAGCTCACTCGCTTTTTCTGCTAGATGGACGCTCCGAATTATCGCAAATTCCGGTAAGCCCCGAGTGAGTTTCGCGTGCAAACTCGAAGCGCGCAGAAGCTGCAGAAGCAGCAGCAGTGGCATAACGCAAAAAAGAGGCCGGCAAAAGGTTTCTCGCAAATGCTGTGACTCGAATCACCCTCGTTTCACCCTCGGTGCTCCGTTCTACACACAGACGGCATATATACACTGCAACCCCAACCCCGCTCACATAATATATTATATTATATACATATGTATGTGTGTGTGTGTGTGTGTACACCCACACAGTCGGTGGGGAGTAAAGCCTACGGGGGTTAATGCTATTCGCGGCTGCCGCGAGCTTGATCAAACAAATGGGGGGGAGATCAGGGGTTGGGGAATAAGGCGAGACACGCGTAATACAGGTTCGACTTGGTTGGCACGCTTGGACATCGTTTCGTCGACTTGATGCCCTTTTCTTCGACCCCCCAACGCCAAATCCCGCCCCCACATCGTTCTACCAAAAAATCTCCGTCATTCGTCCCAACCAATCTCTTTTTTTTCCACCAAGCTGCTTCTCACCACCGTCGATCAATCTTCCACGTTGTGCAGATGACGAAAATAGAACTAAAAATAACGGAATTATTCTCAACGATAAGAAATCGACGATTCTCGAGCCATTACGGAATGTTCAACAAACGAGTTCGACCTTTTATCGTGTTTAAAATTACTTTCTTTCCACGGAATGACTTTTATCGCTCCTTATTTTATTTTTAGATAAAGTTATATTTTCCTCAATTCCGCGGCTCATTTTTTTTTCCTTCGTTTTTTCTACTTACGTCATGGCTCGCGGGAGCGGCCCGTAATAATCCGCTAGATTTACTTTTCCTCTCTCAGACTTTTCAATCTACCCTCTCCATCGTCCCTCCCCTCCCTCCAGCCGCCGCGTCAATTTAATTCTTTTTGTTTCCCCCATTGTTGTTTTTTTTTTCCCGCTTCATTCGCGAAGAAAGGTGAACTCGGGGCAGTGGATTTTTCCCGGCAATATAATTCTCATTGCCGACTCGGTATTATGCCCGGGCACAGGTGTTTAATTTCTTGGCAGTGAAAGGCGCTGAGAGCTAATAAAAAAAGATACGAAGAAATAGAGAGGTTGATCAAACAAACGGAAGGGATGAAAAGAACGAAGAAAAGAAGAGGAACGGGCGGGGAGAAAAAAGTTTTCCCGCTTACGTAAGCCGCCGTGTGCTTTTCACCTTCGGGCTTTGGGTCGAAGGGTCCGGGAGGGTTGGTTTTCGACCCCTCGGCTCCTCGCGTCTTCAATGCCACGCGGGTTTCGGCGCACGAGGGTGAAAACGAGCGAGAGCAAACGCTAGGGTGGTACACACACACACAACGCGGTAGGGACATCTACAGCACGGCCGACACACAAGCCTTCGGGACAATGAGCATGTGCCAACAAAGTTATCACACCGTTGAATAGCCGATGAAATTATTCACGGGCAATCTGTCGTAACCGAGTTAATTTCGGTCCGTTGGAAAATTTACATATTCACGAAGATAGCTGTGCCAAACGGCGATGCTGCGAATTCCGATGTGCTATCCGGGGAAAGCACAAACCCGAAGCTACGAAACGGCACGAACGGCGGTATTACACCGAAAGCATTAGCTCGACGCTTAAGGGGTTGTTTTTTTTTTATCCTTTTATTTCTTTTTACTTCACGCCGAAACAATTTTTCCACGTCTCGCGGTCTGTCTCGCATCTCGTGGATTTCCCAAATGTGCAATAGTCCAAGGTGAACTCGGCTACGTCGGTGTGTAAAAAAATAAATAAATGACGATGTAACGCGTATATACGACACACGCGCGGCGCGCGGAGTTATCGACGCGTTAACCGGTCGCTCCTCCCTCCGCCCTCGTTCCCTTCGCTGCCCCTCGGTCCCCGGGGAACAGTGCTTTCAGCAGATCGAATTTTTCAATCGGCCAGAATCAATATTGTACTGCATGTCGGCTATTGGAACAACAAGGGTGGGATTTGCAATTAGCAATAATTGCCAGTTGCTACCGAATCAATCTACTTTTTTTATTTTATTTTCAAACGTGGACAAACTCAAATTTGATCCGACAACATTTGTACAACAAGTACACGAAAATCCAATTAATTGCCTCGGTCAGGGTTGTAGAAGGGAAAAAAGACCTTGATGGACTCTCCGTCGAACTGCAAACAATTTGGGAATTGAAGAAGGAAAAGAAAAATAGACGATTACGTGGAATTTTCATCAAATACATATTTTCCGGCAATTAGAATTATTTCGTTACGTTCAATGGAAATATCGCGGTATCGAATATTCCACGACAGTCGTCAAAAGATGAATATCGTAATAATAGTTTGTGCATTAGCTATGCAAATTAAATATGCAAATTACACGAGAATTCTGTATTCTACAAATATCATATCGTTCGTGTAATTTCATTTGTGGAATAACAATGAGATTCATTTTTCGCAATTAGCAATAATGAGCAATTGGTGCGATCGATCGGTGTTTCAATTATGCCGACGGTACATGCACCGTAGCCCGCCCCCTTCACACTCCACCCCTTTACGAATCCACATCCGCCCGTTTAATTTCCTATAAATTTCTTTTTCCCGGGTGTCAACAAAATTCGCGAACGTTGCTCCGTTACCGAAGACCAAATGTGGTTGCACATCCTCCCGCATATGCATGTGCATTACCCGCCGCCCCACCCTCCCCCTAGACCCCCGGACCCTCTCATATTTATCTTTAATTAATCACGAGCAAATATTGAACGTTTCGAGTTCGGGCAAAGCCTTGTTTGCATATCTCCAAGGTCGTGCTTGGCGTTTTAACCGACGCAAGCATTATTATGCCAGAGTGCTTGCACTGCTACCCCGTTATGGCCGAGCTATATTAGTACTTGTTGTTATACACGGTCGAGTGCACGCGGGAGACCGGGCTGAAAACCGTTTTCAGGAGTCCGTGGCTCGTCGTCTCGTTGCCCATTTGCCCAATTACCGGACATCGAGGGTTTGTGCGCCTTCTCTCTCACTTCGCCAACTCGTGGATGAGGTATTTTACGGAAAATTGGCCAGGCTGGGACCTGGGTCCTCCCGATTCAGTTCATGATTTTTTCATAGTTTTCATTCGACTCTGGAAAGAACCTTCATTTTTTTTAGAATTTTTGGATTAACCCGGAGTTTGTTAGAAAATTGAAACCACCCCCGAACCAAGAGCAAACGCGTACTTCGACACTTTTTACAATTTCGATTTTTTTGGTGTGGTTTCAGTAGTTGAAAAAAAAAAGTTTTTCAAAGTTTCAGAGTGGGATCTGTATTGCAACTATTTTTTTCTCGAGAGGGAGACATTTTTTTTGGGTTAATTATCATTTTTCTCCGATCGGTCGAAAAAATGATTGTATCAATAATTTTAATGATAATAATAAGTAAAATAATGGTAACATCACTTATTTTGTTACGAATCGAATCAAATTCAGGAGGGTTTAGGTCCCAGACTGGCCGATTTGCCGTGGTATACCTCATATGTACACATACGTGCGCATAGAGGGCGCAGGTAGTATGCACTCGCTTGAGGGTTGAACAATAGCTTCGTGCTCGGGTTCTCGTCGTTCGTAGTATGCCCCGAGGCCACAAGGCACAGTTCCTCATGAGCTTGCGAGGCAGATGGATGGAGAGAAGAGAGAGGGAGAAAATACAAAGCTAGAGAGAGGGAGACAGAGAGCGAGCGAGCGAGAAAGAGGAAGATTTACAGAAACATGTGGAGACCAACCGATGAAGAGACCCAGAGAACCGAGTAAAGTCCAATTATCGTTCGATCACGAACACTCCCGCGAGTCCGGGTTGGCCCCGATGACTACGACGAAGACGACGACGAACGAGAATGGGAAAATACCGAGTTACCCTGGTGGAGGCTGCAGACTCAAACTCGAATCCATGCCACCGCAGCTGGTTTTTTCCTCGTTCCTACGATGATGGCAAAGCGTAGCTGGCGGTACCGCTGGTGCGAGACCATCACCGCGGGCTGGATTCACCCTCTCCGAGACAACGCAATCTAGGAAAATAAGGCGCACAGCTGGAGACCGCAAACTGAGTGCCGGATAGCCCGGTTGAGAAGAGAAAGAGACGACGGAGTTCGATTTATTCGCTCGTGGACCACGCTCGAGGGTCTGAAGAGATAGGTGTGTGCATGTGTGGGGCAGGGGAGTAAGGGTTGAACGAGAATCTACTGGGCGAACATTTCCAGCTCTTTTAACTTTTGCGGTTGCGTTTTTTAGTCGGATGTTTTTTGTTTGAAGCGATGAGAATCGTGTGTGCTTCTATTGTTTATCGATCTTGTGATAATCGATGGATTTAAAAGTTTGTGACCCAAAGATTCTGAAAATTATTTCATCCCCAAATAAGTATCCTAACTTTGGGTATTTATTTGGGGATGAAATAATTTCTATTCGTATAAAAAAATAATAAATTCACTGATTTTCGTTAGTTTATTCTTCAATTTAAATTTGATTCAAGACATATATTAATATATTGTTGCTTCGTATCAACAAGACTGCCGACATTTTTTGTAAAAGAAATAGCGCGTATCACTGCGAAATTATTCACAGAAAAAAACGAGACGGAAAATGTAAGAATTCAGATCTAAATAAAGTAACAAAACAATAACAATAGTAATAATAATTAACTACTACAACGCTCCGCATGTCGAAAGACAGAACAGAGTCTATTTTAATTTTCCGTGACGTATGTATGTGTGTGTGTGTGTGTGTATGTCTGCGCGAGAGAAAGCGAACGAGCGAGGAGTACCTCGCGAGGTACTCGGAGGCGAGCTCATTAGAGATCGCCGCAAACCATTTCTCATCTGACTCAGTGGCTTTTCTCGTTTTCCGCTACTTCGGGCGTTACACACGGGCTCGTGAGTGTGTAACGGGGCTCGGATATAAAGGGTCGAAGGGCAAAGTTTTTCCTCGTACAAACTCGTTGAATTCAACGTGTTTGTGCGAAATTTTGTTTTCCCCTCTCGACCGTCTATATGCGTCTCGAAATTTTCTCCATACTTTATTTGTATTATGAAAACACGAATGTTTTCATTGAAATTTCTCGCTGGGTTGCATAATAGAGTAGCGTTGGAGTAACGAGTATATTCCAGCTTTTATACGAGGTATCGCATTATTAGCGAAATATTTGTACGTATTGTTGTGTGATACTAAAAATCACGTGACTATAAAACGAGAAAGGTAAATTTGCTTCCGCGGAACCATAAAAGATACGTTCTAATAGTAGAAACAACAACAATAATATTAATAATAATAATAATAATAATAATCATAATAATAATAACAATAATAATAATAATAAGATGATAATAAAAATAATAATAATAATAACAATCAGCTCGATATTTGATATTCGGAGAAATAAATTTCATTTAACCTTATAGTTATTATTTTCTTGTTCTCTTCAGCATTTTCAATAATAATTATCATCATTTCAATTTCCCATTCATGTTCTCGGATGATAGTAATGGTAACCAATATTCCTCAGGTTGCCCCTTCCTCAGGTATCGGCAGTTCGAGCATTTGGCCGACAGATGGCCGACCGGCTTAGCGTTTCTCGCAAGCGATAGACTCGAGACTGTCAAGATGAGGTCCTAACCCTGCGAACAAAAATCCGGGCTACTTCTCTCCGAGAGGGCGTTAAAGCGGACGCAATGTACCAGAAATTCACCCCATATCGAAGTACCCTCCTTCCGGTTGAGCTCGGTAGTAACGCTAAACCGAAAATCTAATGCAGTTTGAAGCACAGCTGAGCCCTGTCTTCGATTTATGTAGCTCCGTGCTCGCCTCGGATCCTGTTTCTCCAAGGCTCTTATGTACCTATGTACCGGCGTCCGGTTGTTGTATTTACGACGTGAAACGTTCGGTCGCTGGCTGAAGATGGTTCCGAGGTAGGAAACTCAGACCCCACTGATCGACTCGGCTTATCGACATTAGCCTCGGATAAATTTCGAATTTGTGTACAACGTTCAGACGCCATGTTCGACGCTTCGCAAGCTCAATGTACCTAGCCACAACCCCTCGTCGTATCTCAAAAGCCTTGGAAGCTCTTCCGGGTGTTCCGTCGACGATGTAGAACCGTCCCGCTCGACGGAGGAATTAAAATTAATTGAGGAAATGTAATTTTATCGTTTTTTTCGCAGGTTGAGCGAATTCAAGAATAATTTATTCGTAATATCTCAGACTCGCAGAAACGTTCTTTTTTATTTCCAGTGATAAAATTTATCCAGAGTCTCGCCAACGACTTAATTTTGACGTCGGATTTATGAGACATTTTTGTTCGAATAATATTTGAGCAAGGTAGTGTTCTTTAATATTCATTATCCTAATATGTAGATCATATATTCTTCATCACGATTTTAATAAGATATCCGTTATTTGAAAAAAAAAGAAGTTATTTACGTAACTCCGGAGATTCGAGTCGACAATTTTAACGTCAATGAATACAAATTGCCGCATAAAGTTGGAAAAACAAATAACGAAATAATATCCTCAACTCTCCCACGTATCTTCATCATTCTTCGAATAATTTATATCCATGTTTCTAGAGAGGGACTGCGTCACGACGTCCCTATCAACATTTGTCCGTGTAATGGTCTTTAATAATTCATAATACTCCCGTTTTCAACACCGTCGACCCACCCGAGGGTTTGTAATACAGAGTGAAAGTGCTTTTTGAATTAATAAAAACGATTTCCACTCGAAACGTAATTGCCAAAAAAAAAACATTAAATCAAAGTAAAAAAATGTGAGCCCGTCAAAGACGAGAGTCCGGGGGTTATGCATCAACGCTTCATCGTACGTTCGACGGTTTATTCGTGATCGTTCGGGGGTGCTACGGAAGCTAGGGTTGGGGCAGACGTTACCGTACGCGATGCTTTCGAAGCAAAGTTGAATACCGAGCACAAGTTTCGCTTGGCAGAGGGAGCAAATCCTCTTCTTTCCGCGCTGCGGGAGATGAAGCTGCACCGCAAGGATTTTCTCCCATTCCCCGGTGGTCGTTCTTCTCGTTCTCCTTCTACTCGCGCGAGCACTAAACCGAACAAGCCTCGGGCACAGACTGGCCAAGGATCTCCGGGAAATGTACGTACCGTGTCCGAGAGGCTTTTGCCTCTCGCACGTACGTTCGAGCTTATCGCGATTACCCTGAATAAATTTCGAACTCTCGCCCCCTCTCACCCTCCCGCCCCTCACGACGGTTCCTCGGGCCACCCTTCTACACTCAACTATCCACTCGGACTCCGTGCTTGCCTCGGTAGGCGAGGATTTCACGTTGCAAAGCTTTTACAAATAGATCCACCGAAATACCGTGTGCTCTTCGTGCTCCACACGTCGATACCATCGTTCGATAATTATAGTTTTTTTTTTTTTGATGACTCGTGTATTCAAATAAGAACCGAATTAACGGAAATGCCTTGGAGTCAAACACGTACGTTCGAGGATTGTCGAGATTATTCTGAATTAATGTTTGACTTTCCGTCTCCTTCGTTGAGAAAACCTACGAGAATTTCTCGTTGGAAAGCTTTGGTGAATAGTTCAAAATGAATAACGTGTTTGAAGTTATTCGAACCAAAGAAAAATTAGTGAAAGACCTTGGTGTTGAATTATTCATGATTGATGTTGCTCAATAAACGAAGAATATTACGATGGAAGGAGGGAGAATTAGTTCATGACCTCGGTTATGTCCAAAGTCAATGAAACAAACTTTCTTCACATAATTGACAATGCAATATAATTATCATCCCCTTTAACCAAAAAGATAACAAATTCCTCCAAAGACCATGGAAACCGAAAAAAAGTAAGAACTACCAAAAATCCATAAAAATCAAACATCACCGAAAAAAAAAAATCATTCCTGTCAAGGTTGACCCTTATCACAATAGTCGTCGAGTCTTCGTTCCCCGCGCTATCAAGAAATCCCATACTTTCTCGCGAATTTTCTCTCAACCGCCACCTGCACCCGTCTGGCTGTCCGTCCGTTTCATTTGTAAATTCTCGTACGCGTTCCCCGGAGAGTAGGTGACTGCGGGGGTGAAGCGCGATGGATCGTCGCGCAAGGCGGAGAAACCGACGGGGATGACGAGAAGAAAGAAGGTCGTGCAAGCTGCCACAGCTCGGCGGTGTATCCGCGTCAGCCGTTGGTGGAAGGTATTACAGTGGATTCTGTGTTGGTGGAAGAGACGAGTCGAGGGAAACTTAACGGCGAACGATCTTCTTTACACCTCCGGTGTGTTGTTGCTTCTCGGGCTGGGCTACTGCTATACAGTTAGGGGGTTGGTGATGGTATTGGTGGTGGTGGTGGTCGTAGCTCTCGTCCCTCGTCACCGTTCTCACTGTATATATAACCCGCTACAAACCACGTTGCTCGTCCCCGCGCACTAAAACCGGACGTCCAATGCAATTTATACGGAGACAAGACCCAGCTGAGCCCGCACCGTCGGCTTCGTCCTTCCAAACCCTCCCCAAACGACGAAATTTACTTTCTCCGGACGTTTACAGCCAGCTCTTCTCTCGCGTAAGCGTGAGTCGGTATGTGATAACCCGTGTATGGGTGAAGTCGACCCGCTGGAGGCCGCGCGATGTCGACAACGATGCGACACACCCCCCCCCCCCCCCATCCAACCCTCGAGCCCCACACTTCCCTCATCTTTCCATGGCGCACCAACACCAACGTTTTTTCATCTCTTCGTTTCTTTCCTTCATATTCTTTCTCATTCTTCTTTTTCGTTCTTCATCCACGCTGAAGACTCGACCTTTATCACGAAATAATAATAATAATAAAAGAATCAACTCCTTGTGTCGGTCCTCGTCGTTTTGCTCGCAGTTGAAGATTTGTCAGCACTGGCTTTTCTTATTTCGTTGTCTTTTCTTTCATCCGCCGCTGTTCTAATTCGTTGCTGTTTCACACTGAGTCCGAGGAGTGAAAAGATCGAGGCGTTTTTATTTTTTATATTTTTTTTATTGTTGAAATATCAATATCGCAACTGGATCGATGAGTCGCAATTGACCGGACAATATTGTTGTACTTAACACAAATTTCATTTCCAACGTTTTGGTATCACACAAATGATATCTGAAAATTTATCAGCAACCAATGACGGTAATGCTTCGAGGATCAAAGAGCAATGTTAAAATTAAATTTCCAACTGTTTTTTCTTCCACCCCAACTTGCTTACGCCCTAACGTATTTTGTCACACAGCCGTGATGCTTTAATTTTAATTCTTTTAAACGCTTTTTTCTTCTTTTCTAATTGAATCGCGCTGATGAGAAGCAGCAAGCCGTGCCAGCTGTGTGTTTTCTCTCTCTCTCTCTTATTCTCACTCTCGTTACTCCTCTCCCCATCTCCGTCTCTCTCTATCCGAGTACAATAATTTGCGCGTAACCCAATTATGCCGATGAGGCTTTCCACGAGGCTTTTCATCGCGCTGCTCAACCTCGTCCTCGTCTCATCCAAAGTCTCCGGCGTTGTCTTGTCTCTCAAGCGCCTCATCCTCCCTCAAGCGCCACTACCGGATCCGGATATTAAGTTTCCAAACTTGATTCGCCCCGTCGTGCCCGGAGGTTCCTCGGCTATATATACAATCTCCACCGTCTCGGTATATATACCCCGTCCTGCCAGGAGCAACCATCTGAATTTTGCTTTCTCGTTGCTTGACGAACCATAGCCAGAAGCATCAGCAGGAGCACCAGAAGCGCCAGCAGCCGCAGTCGAGGACGTCTCTCACGGCGTCGCGAGTTTTCTCGGTCTCTTCCATCGCGACTGGAGGCAACGGAAGCTTCAATCTCCTAAGTGCCAAGGAGTATAAGGAACCCGGGGAAAAAGAGCTTTCCCTCCGGTAGATACCTCTCTCAGTCACACCGCGTGCTACCGGGAGGATCGGGAGTGGGGGCGAAAGAAGAAAAACGAAGACGAGAGTCTATCGACGAAAAAGAAAGTGAAAGAGGTTTTCCCTCGGGCGAGTCCCGTGGCTGCGGAGGGCGTAGGGTTGAGGGAACGAAAAATACACTTAAAAGCGAGGACGATAAAGAGACCAGACTAAACGAGTAGAAAGAACTCGAGGAAAAAATGAAGAGCAAAAGAGAAAAAAAAAGCCGCGAGGAGAGACGAATGTGAAGAAAGAACGTAAGTGGATATTCCCCGAATCGAGTCAGACGCTCGGAGCGGAAGAATCAAAGAACGATTGATTAAGTGAGCCTCCGCGGCTCTGTAGCCAACCTTTCTGCTGCTGCTGCTGCTGCTGTTGGCTGTGAAAAGAGAGGGTGGATATGGCAGACTCGTAAGTTAATTTCCAGAATCCGTTAGGCCTCGTTTGGTTTGACTCTTAGCTGCTCCTGACAGCAATGCCCGTCGACCTGGAGACTAAGCACTCGCCCATGTAAAATCACGGTAGCTCGGAGCTTCGCCAAGCGCGGTATGTACTGGTAGGTAATATACTTGGCGTTCGGTAATGAAGACCACAGACGTGTCGGTATATGGGTATAAGTGTGAACGTGTAGATATATATATCCGTACCGCAGGAGGTGACCGAGGTCGACGCGTTCCAGTTCCAGCAGGCGATCACGTATGCCCTCAATTGGCACCACGAAGGGCCTCCGCGCTTTCTCCATCACTCTCGTCGACCCGGCTGTGTTTGCGTCCCTTTCGCTCGTGCCGCGGTACGTCCACTCGAAGAAGCAACCCGCCCGGAGGACTACGCCGAGGGCTCATGGCCGGATCGCACGTTGAGTACTATCACTGAAACCCATATAACCCGACTACTCCGGGTTCTAACCACGGATACCTCGACCGTCCCTCCAGCCAACGACTTCCACCTTGGTTCGCTAATTAATTTCTTCTTATGGACCATCCAATTTTCATAGAAATTAGAAAACAACCCCCGGACCGCTGCGGCAATTGAATATATTAAAATAACCGGAGCGTGTGCGGGTTTTTAAACATTTTTTATTTTTGTAGATTGTTCACCTCGATATGTAGGTTGTGTGTAGAATGTAGATCATGGAGTATGGTTGAAAAAATCCTGTTTATTATTTCTCCATACGATTATTACGTAAAAATATTTTTAAATCCAATTAGCAATAAGCTATTTTTGTTTTGCTCCAACAAGTGAATTGATTAATTTTCATCCTGAATCGTTCCATAAATATATCTTCATGATAAAAACACGTTGCAAACAATCGTCGAACACGATGGGCGAATTGAATTTACAAGGGAATTCAATCGATAACGAATGTACGAGAAAAAAAAACGTCGAACATCGGTCTGTAATCAAATTGGCGAGCAATATTGGTCCTATTTTGGGCACACGATTGCCGAAGCATCGACGTATGCAGATGCGATGTGTATAATGCGCAATTAATCATTTCTTTTTCGACGCCACAACGATGGTGGATATCAATTAGCGCGTGCGTATGTGCGTGACCGTGTAAAACCGGGGGGATCGCGTACACATCCTCCGGGTGATCTTCTATGGGCGGTCGGGAGTTACGCACGACAGAGGGACAATGCATCCTGCGGCGGGCGAATCAACGAGAAGGGATGTACTATTTATGATCGGAAACATCGGGACATATTTATGCATTATATTACGTATATATATTTGTGTTTATATATATGTATATGCAGAGCGAGAGAAGGAGAGAAAGAGAGAGGAGGGACGAGAAGAGATGGTATGGGAGAGAGCTCGCCCAATGTCCTGGTAAATTGATTCGGTAATGTAGTTGAAATGACATGCGGCTCGGACACAGCGGCGGTCGTGGAAATACGATGCCATCGGCGGTAGAACCGCGAGAGAGCTCTGGCTCACTCCCTGGACTCGCTTAATTTGCACCGTTAATATCACTCCCGCTTATGATTATGATTGACTGAATTTGTATCGGTCAGTGCTCACTCAGTCGCTGCCACGACTATCCACTCTACATCTGTCGTTTCTATGCATAAATATTCACCGTGAAGAGACCGAGAAAATCTACAAATTCTACAAAAAATAATTATTGCCGTACAAAAAAAATGTTTAAATTAAAATTGTACGTATTAATTGAATTAACGGCCGAGAAAGGACGTACGTAAATTGGAAGTTTTTTTTACGTACCAACGTTTTGCTAAAAATCGTAATTTCGCAATTTTAAAAAATAATCGACGATCGTTCTTTCGAGTTTGATGAAAAATTAAATTATTATTTCATCGATGGTTTCGCTTGAACGGCGGAAAAAAAATTCCCATCAACTTACACCTTTCAATTTATCCGTTCGATTAATTGGATAATTTTTCCCTCCATTGGCAATTTACTTGTAGATCAAAGAAAAACATTAATTTAAAATAATAAGCGTAAACAAAAAATACTGCACGAAGATTGAATGTTCTTATTACCTTGTGTACGGAAGTATTACCGGCCGATTTCCATCCATACTTCAAAGAGCCATTCGAATCATGCTTTTGTGCATTATTATTACATTTTCCCCAGATACGAAGCTCTCGGTTCATTTCGTTGTTATCACAACCAACCATAATTCCCGCGTCTCTCTCGGCCCCGTATTTTTGACCGAAACCAATATAATCAGTGGCAACAAGGGCAGAGAAAAATAGCGCGGGAGGGGCGCGAGAGGGGTGAAGGGTGGCAGGCCAGGGAGCAGAGATGGAGGGACGTTGGAGCGGATCGTAGAGCCTGGAGCGTGTACACGATACCGCAACTCGTTATTGCCGTAACGAAGTCGTTTGCTGGGCGAGATAACGACTCTCCCTCATCTATTGAACATTGGAATACCATAGTACGGAATATACACCCCTCCCCATACGCGTTCCTATGTACACGTAAGCCCCGTGGAGTACGTTCGAAAATAAAACGACATCTGGCTTGGCGCATAGACGAACGTTTGTGCATTATATGCACAAAATACCGTATTCCCGCAAGCGCCAACGTTGCTGCAACCATTTGGCGGTCCAAACGATCGTTAATCCGTACATACGTATGACGCACTTACACGACTGTGACGCGGGTGGTTGCTGCGGTACCGAACGATTGAAAAAAAAAAAAAAAAAAACAAATAATAATAAAAATGAGAAATAAAAAATCAAATAAAATACCAGGAGAAAAAAAAACAATGGAGAATGAAAAAAAAATGTAAAACCGATAGTAGCGTGACTATAGAATATTTATACATACGGATATCTCGTATGTATGAATACATATTCTATGATCGGTAAATGCATCGCCCGCTGCATAGCTCACGAGAATTCTTCACGCGGAACCCCCTCCGGCCACCCCCTTCGGCCACCCTCTTCGTGCCGCGCCAGGTTCGCCGTTTCAGCGTGAATTTCGTCGTTGAGAATTCCGTATACGGCTGGGTTTATGTATGAAGTCGTGGCGCATAGCGAGGATACGCTTGGACAGGTAACGGGATGTGTAGCATTATTATATTGAATATCTATAATACCTGCTTGATACCTGCTAGGCGAAACGTTGAAAAATCGTCTTTTTTTTCTTCGAAGAGTTAGGATTCGGTTGATCGTACGTCGAACTATCGGGAAAGCTTTTGCAATTTTAGTTTTTTTCGTTGTTTGTTGAAAGATTCACCGTCGTGGCATTAAATATGCCGATGGGATTATGGGAGTGAAAGCTTGAGAGTAGATATAGCATGCTCGGCTTTGATATTTTTGTGGTATCGATTGCGATTTTTCTTTCAAGGGTTTAAAACGAGTCATGCAGAAACGGTGAGAAAACAATTATTCTTAACTTTGTCATTAATGCAGCCAAAAAAAAAGAATTTTCAGGTTGTACCATTACATTGATTTTTCAAATTCATATTTTTCGTTTTTGAACCTAATAATCCCCATAAAATGTATCATACTACGATATATTATCGTGTCACAATTGATTCGAGCGATTTCTATTCACTCCCGACCTAAAAGAACCCGAAAAATCTTCGATCCACCGAAATTGAAATACAAAAAAAAATTGGTCCAGACAGTTCCGAGCAAACTCCTCAGAATCCATTCATCGCACGTACGTCATTACGGACCGCTCGTGACTCGCTCAAGAGTATTGTCTCGGAATTGTCCTAGAATCAACAAACCCAGTTATTCGAAATTATCTAATCACGGTAATCATATTTGAAAATTCCGCTTCATCGTCCTCCGCGACATTCGTGCCGCGTGTCTCGAGCGTTGAATATTATGCCTCAATAATTCACACAAGGGTGGGTACAGTCGCTGGCGTTTCTCCGCATAGGAAGCCCCGTCCTCCGTCACCGGAATTCTCTCGTTCAGGCGTTTCCGCACGAACAATTGTCGCGAAGCTGGCGAAAACTCAGTGGGATGGTTCATACATCCCTTCTTCGAAATTAATCTCAGTCAGTGGCGTTGGAAAACCTTCCAGGGCTCAACGGCAGCGTCGAATAAAAGCAGCATCGGCATCAGCAGCATCAACATAGCATCAGCACCCAAGAACGAAAAGCTATATACAGTTTTCTCAAGACCCGAAGAACTCGAAAAGCTGCCAAGAGCGATCTCTCGATTCACCTTTCTCTCCGTTTCCATCGTCTTTTTCCTTCATCCCCGAACCGTCACCGGTTGTACCCCGAGGGATCGTCGAAGGAGGGTTGCCTCCGTCGCAATGGACGAAGAGGAAGAAAGTTACGAACGAGAAAGAGGGCAGAGACAAAGGAACAAAGATTCAATTTCCCGGCGAGGGAAACAAAGGTTAAGGATTGCCGAGAAGCTTTCCGGGTTGGCGAAGGGGGGGGGGGGGGGGGGTGGAGGTGGAGGAGAGAGGAAGAGAGCATCCCCTCGACTGTCTTACGGGGTGGAAGGAGAAGGAGGAGGGTAAGACGGAAGAAGGAAGCTCACCTTCGCTCTAACCCATTCCCTCTGCGATCAACGAAGCTGGCTTTATCCCCTTTGCTACCCTTCTCCTTTGCACCCCCCCCCCCCCCCGGCGCCGCTCTAGCCGGCACGACTATCTTCCTCTTTCGAGGGCTGAAACCAGCTCGCTCGGCATTCAGTTTCCTCGGCCACGCGCTCGATGAATATTAATCGAACAATATCGGTTACATTTTTGCATAAATTTACATGAACGCCCGAAATGGCTGAAGCGGTAGTCACGGGTTGTTATTGTTGTTGGCGCCGTTCTCATCGCCACCCACCCCCCGCCGCCCCTGGCGGACTATCCGCTTTTTCATTCCCTTCTTTCGTTGTGACGACCTCGCGCGAGAGTCTCTTGGAAGCCGGAACGGAATTCGCGACTGGCAAAACGCGCGAGGGAGTCAGGGACGAAATATATACAGTGGGAAGGGTGAAATGCCTTTGGGAATTCGGAGAGCGGCCAGGGACGTACGGAAATCGATTTGAATTGGGTAATATAGATGATATTTTTGTTTTATAGCTTGATGTGTAGGTTATAGAGGAGTTTGAGGACTTCTACGAGATCTGTCTGTGCTTTTGATGGGCTTTATCGATTTCCAATCAATTTTCTTGATTCGAGTGACTTATCGAAGGTAATCGAGGTAATTGTCTTTGATTGAATTTATTCATTGGATCGATTTGGTGGAAATTATATTGTAAAATTTATTCAACGATTTGTCTATTTAGGCGTGAAGTTTATGAGCGATTGATACTTTCTCCTCGGAAAATGTAGTGGAATTCGGTGGTAAATTGAATTAATCATGTACGCACCTCTCGTGATAATTTTGAGGTAGTTGTGTGCAGCACAATGCAGAATTTTGAAAATTCAGAGGCAGAGCCGGTAAACGCTACGACTATGGATATGATGGGGGATAATTTAACATCAAATTTCGGCCAGATTATCTTCATCCTTTCGTTACACTGTGGGGCAAAGAGTTTAGAGTCCAGACGGTCTATTATGCTGCGTTCATTGTTCGGACTCGACCGGACTGAACCCACATGATAATTTTATTATGACGTAATATCGCTTCCCCCCCCGAACGAGAAAGAGGAGACTTTTATTTTGCTTTGTAGGGAAAGTCGCATATTTCGTGCCAGATTAATTAAAATAATTATTCGATAATTATTTTGATAATTAAATTCTCTAAAAAATTTAAATAATAATAAAAATTCGGGGAATATTAAAAAATTGTGTTCAAAAGAAAAAAGCGTTTGTCGTACGTGTTCGTGCAATAACTTGAGATAAATCGACTATAATAAAATAGCGTTGGTGTGAAAAACGGCACTGCAGACTGATTAATTAAGCCTTTTCTATCCAAAGAAAAAAAAAGTTTGGAAGGCTAGAAGCGTGCGCACTGCTTTCTCATTATTTTCCACTTCTCACAAAGGTTCCTCCACGAGGAAATCCAAATCGCTCAACGTACTTCTCCGTGGACGAGGCTTTTGCGAAATCTTAAAAATAATGAGAAAGCAAAAGTCTTTACGTGATCGCAAAGTAGAAGGATGCCCTATTTTGCGATATTTATATTTTAATCCGTCCACCCCCAAACTTGATGACCATGAAACCATCCTGAAAATAAACACCAAAAACCCGTCAATACAAAACCCTCAAAAACCTTCAATCCCCGACAAAAATCGTACACGTTCTCTAGTAAGAAAATTTAATTCTCAAATTATCTGATAACCCATACCCTAAAAATCCAATTAAACAGCAACGAAATATATCCTCTCCTTCAAATCTTCAATCACCCAGCTTCAAAGACAGCATCAAACTTCACCCTCCATTCCTCGATCGCACCTACGATAATTGGTCATTCGATCAATGTCCTTCTTTCCCCCAAAAAAAAACAAAAAAAATATAATATCAAAAGAATCTGAATATTCGTTGAACCGTTATTCCTCTGTAACGTTCGTTGTCCCGTACAGGGAATATTAGATTGGCCTCATCGAACCAATAGCCGGATAATTCCCTTTTCCAGTGGCGGCATTACCCTCCCGGCTAGCCGGCGACTCAACCCCCATCGAGGTTTTTAACCGATGAAGCATCTGCCGCCTACCCCATTGCACATCGAGCAGGCACGCAATAGCCGCAACAGCGCTGGAATCATCACGACCACTACCGCCACCACCACCACCAGCATGGGAATATCGAATTGACGCTCGAATCACGCTCCCGTCGAAAACCGTCGACGTACGATCATGTCTCGTTCCACATATATATACATATATATATAGATATATCTATATGTATATATATATCAATGCGCTCGGTTAGAATATAGATAGCCAGCAAGTACGCGTTCGACTCGCTAATTCGCGAGGCTCAGTTACACTAACGAGCCCTCACCCTCGATCCACCCACCCCCACCCCCATCCCCTATTTTCCCGCACATGTACGCTTCAAACCGGATCTGCACGTGTCTCTCCCTGACTCAAATCTCTCTCTTTCTCTCGCATGATCCGGCATGTCAGGGAATTAAACGTATTTACCATGGATTTCGCGATGCGAATATAGACCGTAGACTCTCGGCGCGAACTAGACTCACTCCGATAATTGCGGTAATTAAGATCGTTTGCCGCGTGCTGGCTCTTCCACGGTATATGATATATTCCGCGAACTCGACGTTTTATAATTAAACTTTCATCTAAGGATTCGCCTGATGCGAATAATATAATCGTTTCGCATTTTATTTCGAGGAGAAATGTGAAAGAAATTTTTTGGAAAAAAAAATGTTTTGCGTTTTTTTTTCTTGATTTGGGAGATGTTTGCTTGATTTATGATGGTTGGGGTGTTAAAATGAGATGAGGAAGTGATAAAGAGCTGCGCTTATCAACGAAACTGTGTTTTTTTGACGGATTCAATAATTAAATTATTTCATTTAACTTTATTTCATTAATTAGAGAAGAATTGATTAATTAATTAATTATGTAGATTATATATTAGTTATATATATAAATATATCTGCATTCATTAGTTATCGGCTCATCTTCCAGGCATTCTATCTATATTGTCCGCGACTTTTTCCATCGAAGACGAGTTTAAAAGAAAATAAAATAGAAAAAACGTCTATATGCCTTTCCGTACCTTTTTTGGGACCTTGACTCTGAAAGAGGGTTGCGTACAATGAAGCAAACTCCCCCCCCCCCCCCCCTCTCCCCCGGAGAGTAAGGGAACACCGTTGGTGGAGCATGGTTTGGGCGGTGGTGCTCCTAAAAGCCGTTATTGAATTACGCGCATTTATATAGCGACGGAGGGAAGGGGAGGAGCGACCGGTGTGGCGGTAGGTGGCCGCTCGCGGAAGGGCTGAAAAATCAATGAAGGGCGGATGGTCCAGTCGGCGAGCCGCAGGGGGTTGCAAAAGAGCGTACCGTGCGTCGTGTATATAACACACACATACACACACACACACGCGCGTAGAGAAAAAATAAACACACCCACACACAAACCCTGCAGAAGGGTGAGAAAATCGGACATAGCAAAAGAAACCTTCGAGTCGAAATATTTCCGCATTGCTGCACAGCTTGCGTCTCTCAAAAAAATTGCGAAGCAAAAAAAAAATTTCTTTTCGGCTTTGCTGCCAGTCACTAAAAAACCCGTTTTTGTGCCCTCGTCGCCTCTCGACCGCTCTTCGTCGCTGCATCGATATTCGAGAGATACGTTTTTCCGCAAATTCGAATGAACCTCGCCGGCCATCGCTAACCGAGCAAAAAGGGGTGGAAAAAAACAGTTTCGTCACATCCGCGGACGTTATGCGCATCGCGAAATATCGCGGGTCGACTAATTAACAACTGACCTCAATTTTCCGTTATTAAATTCTTTCGGTTTGACACGCGAAAATCTACGTTCGTAAACTACGTTTTGGGTGTGAAAATTTGGGTTTCGACCAATTTTAGGAGATCTTCCGCCAAATGTGGAAAAAAATGAAAGTTCAAACGGCTGGTTTTGTGTTTTTTATTTATTTTTTTTAAATTAAATGTCTCCGTTGTTCTGGAATACCGAATTTTGATACTTGCATTATTTCATAAGCTACGATAGTCTATTGCCCATAGGAACTTTAAAAAAATGCACAAAGTTTTCGTAATTTTATACAAAATTCGTTTTGAAAAAAATATACAATTTTTGTCAATCCTTAAAGAATTTGTCGACATTCCATGACCCAAAATTTACAACTAAAATTCCTTTTTCAATATAACGACCGTCCATGTCCAATTCCACTCAAATGTATCGCGAAATCACTGCAAATTTGCTCAAAAAAAATTCCAAACCATCAAACGAACATACAAACCATTTTTTTCAATAATTCTCGATCCGGCCTGTATAACTTCCCTCATAAATCTCCCCAAATGTAGGATTAAAAAAAAAAAAACAAAAAGAAATCAAGCAAACGAAAAAAATCAACATACCTAGCTCGCTCGATCCCGTTTCGCGATAACTGCCACCGCGCGCTCTTTCATCCCCGGGACAAGTCCTCATGTGGGGTCGTCCGCGTTAACTGCGACGGCTCTCGCAATATACATGCATATACCTATATATCCACACGTTATACCTACGCATTGTGTAACCCGTGCGCTTTGGATTCGATAGAATTTTTATAAAGTGTTCTGGATTCAGAGCTACAAGAGCGGCGAGTAGATGTATGTACGTCAAACAAACGAGACAAAAAAACCAAAAAAAAAAATGAAAATGAAATGAAGGGCGCGAAACAATGGCGCGACTGTCCGTAAACACAGAGCGAGACGGCAAAGCGCGGCAATAGGGTGAACGGTTTGTGAAGGCGCGAGCAGGGGTTTCGCGCAATGTAGCGCGTAAAAAAACATTTCGGTGATGCGCGCCAACGTGTGCAATAGTAAAAAAAACAATCGAAAAAAAAAAAAAATCGCGAAGCAAATTTGTTCAGTCGGGTATAGCAGCGAAACGTCTCCCCTCGCTCTCTCGCACTCCCCCTCCCAGAGCGGGGGAGTAGCGTCAAACGAGGGGAAAGTGTCGAATCAAATGAGGATTCCCGATCGTTGTAGCGCGCCTCGCGATTTTTACGCGGCGTCGATAAAACGAGAAAAAAAATCAAAAAACGAAAAAAAAATTCCATAATTCGGTCAACGTTAGGTAGGCGCATGGAAGGGTCGCACTCGCCCCTGAAGGTAGTAATTAAAGTGCGCAGGGGTGAGGAATGGAGAAGCGGGGGAGATTGTTCGGCGTTGATTAAATTAAAGAAGCTTTTCGTGCGGGTTAAAGACGAATCCCCTTCCCCTTACCCCGAAAAAAGTTCCTCGTCTCATTTCCCAGCGATATTATTATGTTCATGGAGTATTTTTGTCAAAAAATTTTCGGTTTAGGCGATCGTATCACTCGCGTATTAAATGTGCTATATCTATTCACATTCCCGCATTGGAATCCTTTGCTGCAACGCGAATGTAGACATATATAGTGTGGCAATGAATGAATAGGAATTCCACAGTATTTGGTGCGTTTGACGTTGTTGAATGTATACATATATTCACGAATATTCCAATGATATTCACCATGGGCATAGGAATTCCCAAATGATCCGGGGAATATATGGCGAAATCAAGCCCATGACTCTCGCATCGCGATGCATTGTCGGATGCATCACGAGATCCGGCGGAGGACAACGGGGAGAAGAGGCGGGAAGGGAGGGGGTTGATTCCGAACGGGTTAGGTTTGCCATAGTCAATTCGCGGTCTCGCTCACTCTTCGGTCTCGCGGCTTGGCGTGTAATGACGCCGGGGAACGCGGCCGAGAGCATTTCCGGTTTCCATGAGGAAATAGGCTCGCATATTAGCACGCCCCGTGTAACAGTATGCACGGGGACGTAGAGCCTGCGGAGAAACTATGCGTATTGTCCGCTTTGCCAGAGGGTTGTGAACTATGAGCTTTTGTCGCGGTCACTGGCTAGGTTCAATATTGGACATTGGAATTTCGAAAATAAAATCTCTACGTCATTCAAACTGCGTTTGACAATTTTTTTTGTCAGTTATCCACGGTTGCGAATCGTCGAACGAACGAAATAAAACGTTCCATTTGTTCTGACAATGTTGCATTTCGAATATTTTTTGGGTTAACGATTTTTACAAGAAATGCATTGTTTGAACTATTTTGTTTCCCTGCGGAGAGAGTTTTGTCCGCGTTTTTTAGTTTTTACTGATTTTGATATATTTCGAATGAATAATAATTATAATTATTGATTTGAGGGCATTATGAGATAATTAATTGAAACTTTATTGAGGCGTATGGAAATAGCAAAAAAAGAAATATTGGAGACAATAATAAGAATAATAATGATAGAAATAATAATAATAGTAATAGTCATTATTATTATGATTATTATTATTATTATATTTATCATTATATAACAATTATTATAATTATAATAATCATATAATGATTATAGGATTACTGTGATTATAATTATTATATCATTATCATTACCATCTATAACATTTCTTCTTCGCTTTCAATTTCTATATTCTTCAGAAATTTCTAATTAATTTCTTCGTTCCAATGTTCAAAAAAAGTTTGACTCAAAAAATACATAGAACAGAATATAGTATCACTAGAAACAAGATATATTTAATGGATATCCATCTACATACATACGCTCGGAATATCAAACGTCGACTCAACAAATGTACTTCCGAAAAACGTAAAAGAATAAAAAAATATACACTTTTTCGCTTTTGTCGAACGTTCCATGAAGTTCCGGCGTTCTTCCGTCGTATCCGTTCCGAACCCGTGACCTGTAACGAAAGTGCTCGACATTTCCGAGCTGTAACCTGACAGATACCGACCTTTCGGTTACCACACGCCCGAGTCACGAAGTTTTGACATAGTGCAACCTGCCCGATGCACTTCTCCATCGCCGTGCTGCCTGACACGGGCAAAAAAAAAAAAGAGAGCCCGTTGACGGAAAATTCCAGCCCATACGGCGAACCTATTCGTTTCTCCGATATTCGATTCTCCCGTTACATTCGCAAAAATATAAAAGTTTCAACGTTCGCCGCGAAAGCTCCCTGCCAAGCGTCCTGTAACCATCGTACGTCGCGTGTCTGACCGAACACGTGCATAACTACTGCGCGAATAAAACCCGCTTGTCCGGCCTTCGAAATGGCCTGCGAGGGACGGCGAGGGGGTAGTTTGGGGGCTCGCGACAGAAACGTCATTTCCGGGTTGACATATGAAAAAAAAAAAAAGGTATTGCCGTGGGATAAAAAGAGACGGGGTATAGTTGGCTATCGCATCGTCACATTTTTCCTCGTCGGCTGCGATATTCCGCTTGGGTTACATGAGAGCTTCGCCGTGTGGTTCCGTGCGTACATTTTCGGCTCACGGTACGCGAAAAATAAAATGAAATATATATATGAAAACGCGTGTAGCGGTTCGTACAGGGAGGGCTGAATTCACAAATAACCCGCGTATATACACGTAGCACGGCAGATATATTTATTGGGATTTATGAAACTGCCAGAGAGTTGGCAGGTTCGGCCAGGTAGCCAGTGTCGGCTGCCAATATTAATCCACGAATTACCAAATGATCCCCGAGCGTTCCCGCTCGTTTTCCACGTCATTCCGAATATCCAACGCGAAAACGTCCAACCGGTACAGCCATATTGACGCACAACAGATGTACTACGTGATACGTGAATTAGCAGCGTGTGCATCGACGATTCTCGCGACTGACCGATTAATACGAATATATATTCCAACGAGGCTGAAATAAAATGGCTTTGGCGCGACGGAAATTATGAATAATTGTGATTCACGCTCATATTTTCATGATAATAATAATAATTGAAACAGCGTGATTTTTTTATTTTATTTTTTTTTTCAGAATTGTTAAATCCTGTTTCACGGGAGATGTAATTATTTTACATAATTTTCTACGGATGATCGATGATAATTTTGTGAAACATGGCTTCATAAATACCAAAATAATCTCGAGATTATTCGTACTAACGTCTAAATGCATATGCAGGAGGACTGAGGAAAAAATAAAAAGGGGAAATAACAATTAAGCACCAGTGGCGTAGCTAGAATTTTTTTCTAAGACGAAAGACGAATCAATTCAGCAGTTTTAGCATACACATCTATGTTTATATCGGCGTATAATATATACCTGTATTATTATTATTATTATTATTATTATTATTATTATTCTGTTTTTAATTGGAGTAGAACTTTTTCCATGAATTGACGAAAGCGCCACGAATTTTATAACATCATATTATCTCTCATATCACGTGTAAAATAAAACTATGGTTGTTAGGGTTTCTAGGTTTTTTCAACAACAACGGATATGTTACTATAATTATCATTCTCTCGCGGTGAAACATCATAGATGGAACGAAAAAATCCCCGGATATTTCAAGGTGACGGTGGGCGCTTTCGGCTCCGCCACTGCTAAGCACATAGCTTACGAAATAAAAAAAGTAAAACAAATAAATACTTGGAAACGCCATGGGTAAGCTTTCGAGTGAATAAAAATTTTCTTCACCGCGAGCTATAATGACGCCCGTGCGTTCGCCATTTTGTCCGACGAAGCAATTTCTCTCGGAAGCGGAGGGTCGCGGGGAGTGAGAGGGAAGGGTCGTCGTCGCGACGTCCCCATAAATAAAAAGAAAAATAATAAACGTTGTAGAGCTCGGCAAGAGGGCGTTTCGCTGGCCGGGGGTACGGAGGGGTGTGTGAGAGGGTACGGCTGTGGCGGTCGAAGAGGGGCGAAGAAACGTTTTCCAGGCAAGCCGGGCGAGTGGGCTGGGTAGAGCTTCGGGTCTCGTGTAAATAATCGTGTCTCGCCAAACCACAAAGGTGCGGACACGACGACGTTGCGATACACGCGGCGATGTCGGTGCGAGTCGGTGGTGGTGGTTCTGGTCCAGGGGAATCCCCGCCAACCCCCATAGCACCGAACATTATCCATCCTGCATCGCCCCGCACCGAGCCACCGACCGAAGGCTGGCGCACACGGCAAGAAGGACGGATGTTGGGACCGAGGGGGTGCGAGAGAACGCGAGGGGGTGCGAGAGAACGCGAGGGGGTGCGAGAGAACGCGAGAGGATGCGAGAGAACGCGAGCGACAAGACCTGCGTGACGTTCGCGCTATCGTCGTAAATTCTCGGGGATAAAGAATTTTCAACGTGCAAGAATTCCGGGAAGATGGAATGATAGAGCGGTCGAAGGGTGGGGGGCAGGGTTGTAGTCGGGGGTGTATGGAATAACGGGAAAACGATCGGGCGGTTCGGGCAAAGCGCTTACTCGTACTACTGATATTCTTCTCTCGACCATCTCTCACCTTTCGCTTTCCGCATGGGAAACATATATTTTTTTTTGTTGTCTTCGTGAATTTTCCGAGATTTTCGTGTCAAACGCATGAACTGCTTGGGGTCTCATTGATTGATTTGTTTATTTTTATTTCCGATGGAAAAGCGAAAATTATTTTCTTTTTTTATTTCTATTTCATTGGAATTTTTGCATCGGTGTTCGAGAGTTCTGGCATCCGTGGAATCTCGTCGATTTTTCATCCATAAATTTTTGAAACGAAAATCATGTTTCGATTATCGACGAAGGGAAAAAATAGGTTGGAAAAAAAAAACAAACTATTTCCATCGGTACGTTTTTGAATTCACCTCGTGCTTCAATCACTGTCACGGAACAATGCAGTAAAGGTAGTGAATGAATAAAGCATAATAAATAAAAAAATGATTGAAAAACGGCGCGTAAATGGAAACAATAATGAATCAGAATTTGTCTCGACGTTTTTACACGAAATTGATGTTCCTCCCACGTACGAGCGTACACTCAAATCTTGAAATATTTTTCACAATCTGAGACGCGAAAATCGAGGCTTTCATCGAAATATCTATCGATGTATCATATCCCGTATTTCACGGTTATTTATTTATTTCGCGTCGTTTTGTTGTTATTATTTTTCTCTCGTGTTTTCATTTCCTCATACATTCCGTCTCTACGCCTTCCACTTTCTCTCTTGTCCTGTACCGCTCCTCGCGCTTTCTCTTTTCAACGCGTTTTCGTGGCCCGAGGCGGCAGATACGACGTGTATATTCCCGAACTCGGGCTCGTGCTGTCATTATCCCTGAATAAATGGTCGATGGAGCGCTTGGCGCGATGGAACGTGATGAATAACGACTCGTGGAAAGTGCATGCATGCATCCATCCAACGTTCTATCCCCGCGCCTAGTCGCACTGCATTCTCGCCTGGCGTTGTACATCCCCGCCACCTTCGTTCGCGCATTCTATCTTCCCTACAACTTCGTCGGATGCAACGGGATGCAACGCGCGCGCGGAATTCGAGCATTCGATTACACCGAGCTGCCTGAAAGTCGAAACCCTTCGCTCTTATTTCAATCATAATTTATTATTATTCGTAGCACTCGTATCGAACGTTTCATCAACGTTACGTCAATCGGAAAAAAACTCGGCTCGCAATGCAACCATGGAAACGATTCTACACTACCATCGTTGAACTGTTTATTGAATTTCTATAAAAGTCTGTTAATTAGCAAAAAAAAATTAATTGAGTTCAGAATAGATTAAATGTCTATTTTTGTCAATATCATTTTTTTCTCTCGAGGATCGCTTTTGAAAAAAAATACTGGAATCAAAGCTTATGCAAAATTATTTGAATAAAATACTCTCTCACCCAGCTCACGAAATTCCCAAAGTCTGCATTTCACCTTTTTTTATTGAAGAAAATATTTATTATTCAAAGCACTCGTATCGAACGTTTCATCAACGTTACATCAACCGAAAAAGAAATTGGCTTGCAAT
Organism: Sussaba pulchella; assembly: GCA_963971145.1. Classification (NCBI taxonomy): domain Eukaryota; kingdom Metazoa; phylum Arthropoda; class Insecta; order Hymenoptera; family Ichneumonidae; genus Sussaba; species Sussaba pulchella. The sequence goes on along the minus strand of OZ020167.1, from coordinate 14,373,073 downwards.
CCAACCATGGACACCATTTCACACTGCCATCGTAAATATATTTATTAAATTCCTATGTAAATGTATTAATCAATAATAAGCAAAAAATTCAATTTAATTCCAACTAAATTGAATATCTATTTTTCTCAATATCATTACTTTCCTTTCGAGCATCACATTCCAAGAAATCCCAAGACCCAACCCCAAGCAAAATTATTCAAACAAAATACTCTCACAAAACTCAAAACCGACTCATAAAATGACTATTCACCATTTCTCACATTCAAAAAAAAATATTTGTCGTGACCTCCTAGCACAGGAGAGACCAACCTCATATATTTCTACCTGCTATTTATTCTCTTTTTTAATTACACGGGAGTCTACTGTACAGTTATATACCCGGAGGTGATTCGAGCGCGTGATGCGCGCGGTATATATCCCGCGGGAAGGGGCGGGGAGGGGGGGGGGCAGGCAGACCGGCATATCCAGCGCGGCAAGAGATCTTGGTGGACTGCAAGCACGAGAGAGCATCGTTCTCGACAACTCCAACAACAACGACGTCGACGACGACGACGACGACGACGACGACGACGACGACGGCAACGGCAACGACGACGACGACAAAGTCGTTGAATAGATTTGCCCGAAGCTTCATCCGCTTGAGTACCCACCTCACGAAACTTGCAGCAGCAGTAGCTGAGTATCACCTTCTCACTTTTCTCTCGCTGCCTCATCTGCTATCTTCCTCTTAACAGCCCACGTTAGCAACCAACACACTCTCCTCAAACTTGCCATTCCACTTTTTCCTTTCTATCGTTACCATCCCTCCCACGCCCACCCGCCCCCTCTCCTCGGCCGCCCGTCCAACGGTTTTGCCGACACACAGTTTCGTCCCCTAAAAGCGTTTTCTAATAAAATTTTGCGCTTCCCACGTCACGCGACCATCGTTTTCTTTTGACGAAGGCAAAAGAAGAAGAAAAAAAAAGCCGTGGACGTGCGAGCCTCACGGCGAAGAAGGGCGGATTGGGGGTACAAAAGCAAAACGGCACAGATGACAGCGCGATGCGGGAGCTTTATACGGAATATGCAAAGCGTGAAAGTCAGCGGTATCGGGTTGTAAAGCTTCCTCGTGTTTCTCGCCATTTTTTTCATTTATTTTTTGTTTGTTCGTTGTTGTTTTTTTTTTTTGTGAAAGGAAGTTTTCAGAAAATTCACTGCCGCGAAAAGTGTGTCGAGAAAGCTTTCTCTCGCTTGGCTGGCGGTTGCATCGTTCGTTCGAAGAATGGTGGGTTAGAGGGTGTGAGAAAGAGAGGGAGTGAGTTCTTTTATGAAACGGGCAGAATGAGGAGTAGGACGAAAATCCGATGCCGCAGAAGGGGATTGAAAGAAAGAGCTTAGGGAAACAAGGGAGATATGAAAAAAAAAGATAAACTTCCATAACGAAATCGAGGGCTTGTCGGATACGTGGCGGGAATCATCGAATATACAAGCGAACTGTTGATACAACCATATTTCTCGTATGATCCTGGATCCGTGACTGCTGAGTTCTCGAGGAATAACTTTTTCACCACTTATTCGATCGAATGAACCTTCAAGGGCGTCGAGGGAATATCAAAATATCGAAATCCAAACTTGAAAGCTTGAATTCGTATTCTTTCGCCTTTTTTTTCTCATTTTTTTATGTTGAATAAATAAGAATGATTGACATTGACAGCGAATGGAAAGAAGGACAACGACGCTGTTGTGACATTGGAAAATATGAGATTACTGTAGAAACATTTTTGGTTTGATGCTGTGCAATGCTCTTCCGGTTCAACGAAAGATAAAAGCCGGTGGGAAATTAAATACGCTCGCTCGAATAACTTCAACTCGGAAAATAACTCGTAACGTAACTCCGCCGTTAAATTGTCGACCGTAAAAATAAACTGTACCGCTATTCAATTCTAGAAAATGTATTAATCATATCGCAACTCTACCGTAATTCGATGTACGAAATAAACACTTTATCAGTAAAAAAAAGCCCAACCATGATGATGAAAAAAAAGGAAAACTCGTTTAATGGTGGAATCATAATTTTGTAGAATTTCAACGTAGCAGAGTTTTTATATGGCAGATTTTTTTTCGGCAATAGGGATCGTGGGACAGACGTTATTTTTTAATAGTCAAATTTGCAGTTATATTTTTTTTCTAGTTACTTTCCATCTATTTTACTATATTTCGATATATTTTTTATATATTTTCATATATTTTCACATATTCTAATAAAATTTATATATTTCGATACATTACGATCTTTATTACGACGTCACCCGTATGTAGATTTTCATACGATTCGAGATCGAGCGACTCGTCGAAACGTTCTCCGGAACCTCAAAAGTTGATATCCTTCGTTAAATTGAATTAGAAAAAAAATATATATAAAAAAAAAAAAGAAACTTCGACGCTACCAATGCCGGTGGTTATGATCGCGTTCCCGTCGCGACGCAAGCTCCGGAAAATGCTTTTGCTTTTGCGTCTCCGTCACGCTCCGGTGTATCCGTGTCAAAGAGGATGAATGAACTTTTCAAGGACTCTTTAATCCAGTCGAGATCTTCTCGCATTGCTACACTGAAGAGCCACGGAAGCGCGAGGTGAAGTTTCGCGGAGGGTCGGATCCTGAAACAAGAGAGCTTCGAGCGAAGCTCCAGATCTCGGCTCATCGCTGCGCCGGGAGGATAGTAAATTGCGTACCATTTTCTTCGGTGGCCTCGGAAATGCTTGGTTGCGCACGAGAAACGAGTTCGCCGTACCACCGGGAACCATCCAGACCTCACGGACTATCCAACGTACAGACCACTGTTTTATCCCAGCCACTGGTTTTCTCAGTTATTTTTTTTTTTTTTCAAGCTTTTTTTTTCAAATCAAAAATTCATATCATGAGAAAGTTTCGGAAAATTTTTCGCGCTTCCCCGAAAGCGCACAATACCGGCGCGTTTTTTTTTTGCCCAGCCTCGTCTGCAAAGAGCTTGCACGTTATAATAAGCCCGCCCACATGTACACCATACACACCCGTAACCCAAAAAAAAAGTTGAATCAAAGCCAAAACCATTATTTTCCTTCTCTGAGCAATGAAAAAAAAAAAAAAATAATCAAAATCGCTGCGAGCAATTGAAATATTTCACGTTGAAAATGATTATTACTCGGAAAATTTTTCGTTTCGTTTCCGAACTTTCCGACAATCACATTTGACGGTAGAGAAAAAGAAAGGAAAAAACTATTAATCGACGTCGCAATTTTTTATCGTTATTCTCGCGACGCTGGTAACAAAGTTTTTCAAAATCATAAAGCTTTCTGCAGCGAGAACCCGTCCGTGCGTCTGTGTTGTGTCTCAATTGTCCGACAGTTTATTTTTATCTTTCGCATTATACAACGTCCGAAAGTGCGACGAAGGTGGAACGGGAAGCTAGGAAAGAGCTAAAAGTCCAGAAGTAGAAAAGTCCGTGAAACGAGAAATTTTTCGACGAAGCAAAGAGGTTTGTTTCATTGTCGCAGCAGGCGGTGGTGCGTTGGGTAGGTAGGGCAAGGGGTGTTGGGGGGAAAAGAGGGAAGGTTGTGCAATACGCGCGGATACACACTTGTTCGCTCGAGTGCGGCTATTCCGGGTTGAGCAGCCGGAAGAACTTTTCGCCGACCGACTCGACCTGCTTCACCGCCGCTGTTGCTGTTTCGTTCCTCGGTCTTAATCCAGTTTGGAAGGTTGGTTGGTTGGCTGGATGGTTGGCGGGCGCGCGCGCGAAACGAGCCTAAAAGCATTTCCTAATGGAAAACCAGAGTCCAGTGGCGAGAGAGTCACTTCTCGCTCGCGCTCGCGTTCTCGTCCCCCACCCTTGCGCTTATCAGTTCTCCGCCGAGCTCTTCGCGTTACGTACGAAATTCAGTAGTAAAGCCACATATTCGACCGGCCACTCACCATTATTGCTATTTCTTTTGAAACATTTTTTTATGTCGCGTTCTTAGAACTACAGACATTTTTTTTTTTACGGATTGTCCAGTGAAAATATTATTTATGAACCACATAATATTACTGCTATGTATTTATATTGCATAGAAATGTTGAGGTTTGTAAATTATAATGACCTAATGCCATCTCGATTTTATATCACGCAAAAATAAAACAGGAGTAAAAAACGTCTGCACGGAGTGACGATAATTGAGTTTAATAACAACGTCAAACTGTTCCGTAGGATAAAATCATTTAATATGCGCCATGAATCTATAATAATCAGTGCAAAGTTAGCCGCAACTACGGCGATATTATTATGATCGTCGAACCGCGTATTATTATTTCTGCTCGTTACTCCCAGCGTCCACCAGTGCGTCGTATAACCTCTCTCGGACCGAATATAACCTCCCTCCCCTCCCCGCGCCGCGGAGTTTTCGCGAAATTGTATGTATTATATCCATCTGGCGAGTACGGCCAAGGTAACGACGCGATTTCGCGTGGGTAACAACCATGTCGACGCGATAATACTGCCGGGTTCGTTCTCCATTGGGAAAAGAGAGGTGGAAGCGGAGAGGAGGCATCATCGCGACGCAGTGGAAAAAGTCCGAAGAGGCTATCCGTCCTTGCCTGACTCCTCTCGTCACCCCATGTACACCAAACTACTCGGGTGGAGCACCTGGCGGATACCCCAATAAAATTCTACATTCCACGTGCGTGCGGACGTCAACCGGGTGCGATCCACGCCAAGCGGACGATCGGGGGTGGGAGGAGGTAATTCGGTGAGCAGTTTCCGTACCCGTATATGCGCGTCGAGTAAAACGAGAGCGAGAAAGCTTTCGAGTGGACTTTTCAGACCTTCTGCATTGCGTATACAATTCCGCAAGCAGCGCAGGTCTCTCAGCAGCACCAGGCGAGGTGGCTTGAAGGTTTTGAGGGTGGAAAACGAAAAAAAAAAAAAAATTCCGGAACAAAGAAAAATAGTTGAAAAAAAATGAAAAGGTACGTTGGGGAAAAAGCACGGACGAGTAGGTACGTACCGTGCTGTGTAGTACAGATACCTCGACGAGTTTACGGGGGGGCGCGCTGGGGCTGAGGATAAGTAGTCGAGGGTTCGGTGACGCGGGAGGAAAGCGAGAGGGAGAGAGAGATAGAGAGAGGGGGGGATAGTGAGGGAGTCGGATGAAAAGTTAAGGGTCTGTCGTCCTTCCCGTCGCCGTCGTCGGCCTCACCGTCGTCGTCGTCGTCGTCGTCGTCGTCGTCGTCGTCGTCGTCGTCGTCGTCGTCGTCGTCGTCGTCGTCGTCGTCGCGAGGTGGATACAAGAGGGTATCTTAATACCACCAATTCCACGATGGATGGTTCACGCACGACCTGGCATCGACCCTCCGGCGACATATGTGCGCGACGCATTCTCGTGTACGATACTCGCCTATACGTAACTCCCGGATTGAATATACCGTGTGGATGTACATATACAAATATATATACGTATATACAGCGACATACGGGTGTTTATACGTATCTCGGAGTTTGTGTAGCAAAAGCATCTGGACCGCGAGAAGGCGAGCAAAGCCCGGTGGCAGCTAACGCCAGCTCCAGTAGATGTACAAGTAACAAAGGTACATACACGGCACGAAAGTGGTAGCCGGAGCTTGCGGCGGCTGTTACTACCACTGGTCCAACCTCGGCTCGAAACCCTCCACGTCTTGGAAATAGCTCCCCGGCACCCTCGACGAATTCCTTGGGTTATTACCAAACCCGAACGATACTTTCGTCGAGTCCAAGAATTCTATACGGCGTTACACAGCTACCGTTAAACCGTGTGTACGTATACTCGGGGGTGCTTTCTGGTAAACCCGATACGAGCTAACCCTTCTCGTCCTCGTCTCCTTTCGATATTTCCTTACTTCGTCTTTCTCGCTCGCAACCTTGCGCCTCGGGGAAGGAAAACGATGCCGGGAACTCGCGAACAACCATCGGCACCACCACCCCTCTCGAGCCCTCGACGAACCCTCCTTCGCCCCGCGGGCGTCACACACTAATTGCATTTTCCACCTGATACAGTCGGCGGGCTCCGACGGTGCACGCTTCCGTGCTGACTGGAGTTACGGTATTCCAGACACGTGTCGAGTTTCAAGAATCTTTTGCGAAAACGTGTATATCCCTCCCGGGGCCGCGAGGTGGGGAAAACGGGTTTTAGTTTGTCCCGTGTCGAGATCGTGAATGAAAGCGAACATTTGTCAATCGGTCGAGCTTTCACGGTTTCACTTGTAACTTGGCACGCTTTAAGACCTTCTCGAACGGAAGAATCGTGATTCCAAGCGGGTTAGTCGTCAAAGTGTTTTTTTTTTTTGTATTTTCAATGGGAGTCGATAAACTTTTGTAATTGGGGAAAAAGTCAGTAGTGATTGTTATGGAAATAATCGAGGTCTTATCAGTGACTGAAACATTTCGTTAATTATATTTTTCACGTAGTGTCATCGATATTCATCGATTTAAGTGCGTTTACATTTTTATTCAATATCATTTCATTACCGAATCGAATTATATCTGCAAAAATCGATATTCATCGGCGATAAATATGTGAATACATTTGTACGGAAAATGAAAATTAAATTTTCCGATACCCGTGACTCGTTTCTCCACTTTTCGAATAATCATTACGCGTAATCCGAATATTGAAACAAGCCAATAAAATTCAACAAAATATTGCACGAAACGCTTTTCGAAGGTTTCGAACGTTTATCAGCTCCGAAAATCGTTGAAACGTGTTTCGGGATAGTTTAATTAATCGCGAATACGCAATGCGGAGTAATCGAGGGTTTTCGAAGGATTGAGAGGTTGGGATTGGAATTTATTGGAGAATTTTCAAGGAAATCTAAGATACGTGGTTAACCGGATGTTGCTCCGGTTGGAACAGAGAGCAAGATCTCTCGTGACCCGACGTCGATTATACACAGGTATAGCGAATACACCGTGGGTTTGGAGTCTGGGCTATTGGTTTGGCCGGTAGTTGGAACGTGCCACGACATTCTGCTCGTCGTTATATATACATCGGAATAGAGCTCGGTGGCCAATGCCGGACACCCTCTCTCTCTCTCTCTCCCTTAGTCTCTCTTACTCTCTCTCACTGTCTCCCCTTCCCTTCCTCTCTCCCTCTCTGACCCTTGAAACACGGCCGGTTCAACCCCGCACGAATTCCTCGGGCCATTATGTTACACGCGATACTAATTGCATTTTCCACCTGATACAGTGCGTCCCACCCCTTCGACTCGACGACGAGAACCGCCCCGCCCCGCCGGCGAGCCGTTTCAGTCCATGAAAGGACTCTTGGGAATTGTCTCGACGATTTGTATACTCCTCATTGTCTGCCGGGCATGGGATACGAGTATCTGTATCCCGGAGATGCTTCCACGTCCTGTGTCCTGTCACTGCGATACTGCTCCGTGACTAATGTTACATCTGTTATGATTGTTATCAAAACGAGCTCTCGAAAATCTTCATCGTTCGAAGGTAAACTTATTTTTTAAATTATTCTATCATTTTTAAATATATCTTTGCGGGATTGAAAATTCGTAATAATTCCACGTCATGTGTCCTGTTACTCTGATGCTGATCCGGGAGTAATGATACATCTGTTATCATTATTATCAACCCAAGCTGTCGGCGAATCTTCATTGTTTAAAGAAAAACTTATTTTTCCAGAGAAATAATTTGAAATAAAATATTTACATCGCAGCGAAGAAGATTTTTATTTTATAGTTGAACGAATAAACATTTATTCCACGAGAATGTTTCATTTATTTCTTCATCTATAATCGAATCATTTTTGTAATAAATTTTTCCTCTGCGATTACAGCGTAAAATCGATAATTATCTCACTATCGATGAATAATAAATTAAAACGAAACCTCCGCTAAGTAAAACTTTATATTATCAATTCATACGAAGACGTCGATTCATCAGGACCCCGAGCTTTCGCCTCGAAGCTCGGCGCTCGAGCGTCAATGCGCTCGAAAGCTTTAATGAAGACCGACGAGCCTGATGGGACGATTTCTCAACAAATTAGGCGCGATCCGCGAAACGCCGAAGGATCTCTCGTGTAATTATGCAAAGCTCGAGCTTTCGTCAATCGTCTCAGATGTGTACCCGGCTTCGTTCGAAATTAACACTCGGTCAAATCGAATTACGAAATTGCGAAAGCTCACGGTTGAGTCTCGCGACGGAAACGGCTATGGATATTTCAAGTTGTCGTTCTGTGTACTCATCGTTTATCCGAAGGAGCTTGCGCCATCGTCGCCAGTGTATGAGCAGAAGTGCTCGTAACGAGTGAGCATGCATGAGACGGAGAGAAGGAGCGGCAACACTCGCGAAACTAACACCACGAGGTGGTTTCGAAGCGGTTGTGGGAGGAGAAGATGAACGACAACGACGACGACGACGACGTCGACGAACGACGAGATACGCAAACACGATTTAACCAAGCGTGACAGTGCGAAGCTTTGCCGCACGAATGAGAGGAGAGCGGAAAAACGAAGAAGAAGGAGACAGTGCAGACGGAGAAATGGCGGATTACCGCCAAGATGCAACGAGCTTAGACAGTTGACTTGTGACATAGAGCGCGAGTAGTCGAGGCTCGTAATAATCAGACGGAGGCTGCGTAACGAAGCAGGGCAGCTGACGTATCTACAACGCTGCCATTTTTTTGACATAAAATGACTGACTCTACTGAGAGAAAAATCTACGACATTCTACAGATCGCAGGCGGGAGTTCTACCGACGCGGATTTATTCGGTTGAGTCGCGACATATGGCGCAAGTAGCTGAGGCTTATGTTAATCAGACGGATATTGAGCGTCGAGCCAGGGTAAAGGGCGGATTTAAAACTCAACGATTTATTTTTTTAGGGAAAAATCAATGACCGTTGAATGGAAAATCTACCTCATTTTGGGGATAGCGGATTGCGAAGCTGCCGACGGAGATTTGTCTGATGACGTCGCGATATAACGAGCGAGTAGTAGAGACTTGTAATAATCACACGGAATCAGAATGCTGAAAAAGGTATTCCGTTTATCTTTTAATTAGCACATAATGACTGTTTCGATTCAGAGGTCTACCATTTTTGAAGGGTGAGAGATTGCAGGCCTACCGAAGGTCAATTTTGATTTTTTTTTACCAACAGAAGCGCTGTAAAGTTGTCTGGTGATAGAATAATAATACAGAGATGTATCATTGCGGTGGAATGATGAAGTTGGCGGATTATAAATGTTTCTGCGAGCCTTGCAGCCTCTGACGATAATATGTGGGTTGATATATTGAATATACGTAATTAAATATAATTTTAATAACGTCTCTACGCGGAATTCCAAATTAATTTAATTATATATTCGCGTTAATCGATATAAAGTGGCTTAACTGACGTTAAATTTGTTCATAAAATTGTTAAATTATTCTTTACATCAGCTGGAAATAAATTTTCGAACGTATTTACCTTTCGAGTGGCGAAAAATATTTACAAATAATTTACGTACATTAATCTCTTAGACTCGGATAAAATATTGCGGACAAGAAAATATAAATATTTCACATTCAGAGCTTTCGGCTGCGGGAACCTAAATCTATGTGAATCGGAGACGATTAAACAAATCATAAATCTTTGCTTGAAAAAATACAAAAAAATAAAACCCTACGAATTTTCGTAATAACTAGGAAATTACATTAAATTTTTCAACTAACTTCTAAATCAAATAATTTCGTAACTTGAATTTAAAACTTCAGAAAATGATCTAACAAGTACAAAATTAGCTCTGCAACATCCGTTTAGATTATGCACTTCGTAAATCTCCGCAAAGAAGACCGCACCGTCGAATTTCGCAATACACTTACCGTTCAATCGTGTCTCGAGATGCTCCAAAACGTTAAGAATCTCAAACCCGAGGATGCAACAGGAACAGCAGCGGTAACAGCGTCGTGAACGTTATCAGGCGTCACGGTAACAACAACGTGACGCGAAACAATCGTCATTTCGACGCATGAACTCGGTGTTTCGATCAAGTTCGTCAAGACGCGGTCAAATCTCTACGTCCAAAGATTTTTCGATTACAGCTTCCACAACAAAAACAAAATAACCAGTCCGATTAGATTCCAACCTCCTCCAACAGTTCTGTCCTCGTACAAACTGCCACGTTCTCGATCCTCAAGGCAGGCTTCTCGCTTCCCCGAACCTCCGACACAACTGCCCAACGTGAGCCGCGACGATTACAATTACCTCGAAATAAAAACCAAAATAAAAACAACCCCCGTCACTCACCAAACTATCAAAACTCCCCAACTACTCTCGCGCCCACGCTCTCCCCCGACAAAGATCTATTCCTCGTCAATCGTTACACGCGAATACAACCAAAAAAAAAAACCCAAATATCACAATTATCCCTCAACAACGAATGCCCCGGCGAAGCTCGGAAAAAATTTCGAGAGAGCGATGTATCACACAAGACCGTCGTCCGCAACGTCGTAACGTCGTATATCGCATACACAACGGAATACGCTATTTAGAGGGGTTGTTTCCGACGCACACTGATACTGAGGATCGCGGATATCTCGGTAGTAGGAGAGGCCGGGATGAGAGCGGTACAGCGCAGCGCGGCAGCATCCACCACCGGCACCGGTAAAACCCCCCCCAGTCCCCTCGCGCCATCCCCCTTCCCCATACTCGCGTCTCTCTTACATTGGCTCTCGTGCGTTCTCTCCGGATGGTTCTCCGGGTCGCGCATCTCGCTTCCTCCCACGCGGCAACAGCCCGGCCCGTCGCGTCACAGTAGCCCCACGCGGGGAAACAACCCCTGCGCGCTCCACCCCCGCGCCTCCACCCACGGCCCACGGGAACGGAGGAAGGGGCCGTTGGTACGGCAGTGGGGATTTTCCCGCAGCAGTGCGCAAAATCCGAACATCCCTTCTCGCTCTTCTCGGAAATGCAAGGCTCTCGCACCACGGGGGCTATATGCTATTACGTTATAGCCCCCGTGGCAAGTGCGTGAGTGGTGTTGGTGTCGAGCACTGCACACGGCGCGAGGGCTATAGGCAGCTCTCTATCGAACAACGGAAGTAGCCTTCCCCGCATCCCCGTGCTTTCTCCTCCCCCTTCCTGCCCCGCGCGCCGCGCGATGTTTCCTATTCGTCCCATCTCGCTCGCGTCCCGCTCGTCGTTTCTGAGAAATCCCGGTACCACGTTGCCCGTCGTCCCGGCGTTGAAACGACGCGGCACGAAGATTCCACGAACGTGAAAGAGAACGCAATATCTCTCGCACTCTCGGTCGGGCTGCTAATGCGAGAGCGAAGGCTCGCGCGCGTGCTGCCCGCACGGAAAGCGAGAGAGCGTTAACGGATGCGAAGGTTGTGCGGGGCTACCGGAACCTGAGACCGACCCCGTAGACTGTGGAGAACGGAGTACGGAGGGAAAGATAGAGGAACGGAGATATCTGGCGTTTGCGTTGGATACCCAGTCATCGGATTTAGCGCGGTACAGTCCCGCAGCGTTGGATTATTGCCTCGCGTGATGTTGCCCAGGCTCCTGCTGCTAGTGCTGCTTCTATTATGCGATTTGGATGCTGGCAATGAAGATCATTTGGAGAATAGAATGGGGGTCATTTAGAGAATCGGGTTGCATTTTGTTTTGCGTTACGAAATCATTATTTTATTGTTAATTATTTGGAGCGATTGATTCGTTACTGAGAATCTGACTTCGTTGGGTTTGCATTTTTTTCATTTATGTCTGACTCTATCGCGACTATTCTACTGGGGAGTTGATAAACGGAATGACTCTCGTATGTTCGACACTTGCGGATTTCCCTGATCGTGAGAAAATCCCGAAAAGATTCGGCAATTTCTCGGACACTGTTGCCGCAATAATGGTGACCTTTATTACCCAATGACGCTAGATGCCTTGACCGCCCTCGAAGATTCGTCCCGGTACGACGAGAATCCACGGGAAAACACAGCGGGACTGCCCCTCCTTCACTCTGCCCCTCGTGAGCGCGCTGACTCGCAGGGGTAAGCGAATACAATACGCCGTACACCCAAGACAGTGGTGTGTATGTGAGAAATCGAGAGGTGAGAGAGAGAACGGTAGGGTGAGAGACGAGAGCGTGAGTGACGAAGAACGAGTTCAGGGGATGAGGTTAGGTAGCCACCTTGTTTTATGCGTTTCACCATGGGTGGTACAGCGGCTCTCCCATCTCCCCCCCCCCCCCCCCCCGCCCGGCCCGTTTATCAATAACCTCACTCGCCGACATCCCTGTCGGCCCTATGGCGTTTATACTGTTCAATAAATATATATATACCACATACATATCTATATATCTATGTATTTATACATATAAATGACGACCCCGTACAGACAGTGCGATCGCGTACGCCTACAAGGACGTAAATACCCCCATGGCATTCTGTTTCGCAAGTCCCATGCAGAGACGACAGGCGTTGCGCGTATATAGCACCGTTCGCGATCCCAACGACCCTGCGCCATCCCTCTCTTTCCCGCCCTTTCTCTCTCGAGTGATCCGCCAGGGATATATGTAATTTCGACGTGTGATAGCCTGCCAGCTCTCGGTATATATCACTGCGGCAAGTCACCCCCAAACCCCGTCGCGCTCGGCGACCCCTTCCCCGCCCTCCAACTCAACCCCCGTAACGCCGAACGACTGCTTGGTGCATTTCTCGTGACGAGCGACGGACGCGTGAGCGAATCCTCGAACCTTCTGCTGCGCTTTCAACACCGTACTGCATGATTACTTTCCTCGGTTTCGGTTTACATATCTATATATGTCCGTGTGTCGGGGGTGTGTGCGTTGATTATTCGGTCGTTCTAGAATCCCGGTTTATAAGATTACACTAAAACATTAGCCAACGAGAAATGAACAATACGTATGCTGCTAATCAATGCGAACATGTTTATTTTTCATTACGGAAATATGGAAATGAATCATCGGCCGAGACTATTTTCATTACATTTCGTAATTAATTATCGTTACAAATTGACAATTCTCGTAACTATGTTTGATTCGTTTGTTCGTCGCGAATACAACGCAATATCATTATTTACGAGAGAAGAAGAGGAAAAGAAAATATTAATAATCGTGTTACAGTCGTAATTCAACGTAACCGATCGTTGTCGAGGGGTCGAGTATAATACTTCCACAAACATATTTCTTGTTCCACCCCTCCGCTCTCTCCCTTATATCCCGGATAACGATGCAATATTCGTGTGACGAAGGTTAATATTAAACCGTCTCGTGGTTTAATATATATATATGAGGGTAAATGAAAAATTTCTTGATGCGCGGGTGAAGCTACTCAGTAATAATAATTCGGGTATGGGAGAGGGATGGTTGCGACGATGAGAATTATGGGGAGAACGGCCCGGTCGAGTCATCGCTGCTTGTGAACCGCAAGAACCCCCCATCTCCACCTGTTTCCGAATGTTCCAGTAGTCCGTAAGATAAATGACGCAATTGGAGCTCCGACCGTCTCACCCCTCCCCCCACCCCCTATTTTGTCCCCGCCCCGGCGTTCCGTCGCACTTCGATCATTAATCCACGTATAATATAACATTCTGTTACATACAGAATAGTTGGTGGAGGGTTGCGTGCGAGAAAGTGGTCGAAAGGACAATATGCTACCCCGGCGGGAACAACGAACGAACAGAGGGGGTGGCTTTCTTCCATTGAGTAATAGAAGGTGGCTCGAGTTTCGCCGCGAACGTCGTGACGTCTTGATCGAAGGTTCATCGCGAAGGAGTAAGATCTCACGGAAAAACTTTTTTCCTCGTCGTCGTCGTCGTCGTCTCGGTCGTCCTTTTCGTCGGCGTCAACCCCTTCGCCCTTTCGGGACGCCCACGAAGACGTGTATGCTTTGGAAAGAGGAAAGAGCACTTCGATAAACTTTGGCTTGGGACAACTTCTAACTATAACTGATGAAATTGTCGGTTAGCTCGGGAACGAAGCGTAGACGGGAGAAATGGAACGAGAAATACGGAGATAACTGTCTCGAGAACGTACGGAAGATGGACCGACGTCGTTACTTCGAAATTACGCGTTTATTTATACGGAAATTTTTAATGAAGACGTTGAGTCGAATTATTATTTTTTTTTCTTTGGTTCAGATATTTTATAATCGATGTGAATGTCATGACAATGATAATGAGAATAAAAACAATGATAATAATAATAGTAAAAGCACAGAGAAAAAAATTATTACTTCATCACTCGTATCTCAAAATAATTTCTACGTACACTAAATTAACAAATGAGTAAGAGAAAGATGTTTGAATCAACGCGAGTTGCCTATTAACGATGAGACGATTACGAACGTAGCCGGACGAAGAAGAGACTCCACGGTTTCTTCCTTTGAGAGCTATAACGGATGTCGAATAAACCTCGCGCCAGTAGCGCAGCGATATATAACAGCCCGAGTAGAAAGCGGACGTACCTTTTCGTCTTGAGCTTCATCCCTTTCCGGACATCTTACAATTAAGCCGAAGGTTCGCGCAAAGGAAAGGGCCAGCAGCACCGCTACCACCACGAAGAGTAGCAACAACAGAAGCAGCAGCAGCGGCAGCAGCACTTGAAGGTTCGACCGCGACGTTGCTCCCTCAGCAAGATCAAACGAAGTTGTCGAGACCTTAAACCCTTCGTAGTTCGTCCTCTGCCGGCGAGGGCGAAACCTCGTGCTTTTCTGCGACGATCCGAGTTCACCGCAGTGCCGGTGCAGTTTGCAGTTTGCCCCAGCGATTCACGGGGTATTAGGGATCTAATACCAGGCCCGAGAACGGGTCCACGTCTGTGTGGATGTAATTCTGTAACCACAACTTGGATACAGCGAGGAAGACCGAGTCCGAAAGCCCCGAGGCCTCTCGTAGCAACGGCTGACCTATATATCCGCTCATCGAACCTCGACCGAACGATGCAAACCGAATCGATACAACCAATCTTCTTTCTCATCACTTTCGGCTACGAAAACTCATCACTTTTTCATCGTGAAATATATATATGTATGACCGATTGAAATTAATTGCGATGGTTCGATCGAAAGGCTGCTATTTTTTTATTTGCTCGTTGTTGTTTCTCGTCGAAATTTTTTTTCTTTCTTTTTGGTCCCTCGACTGCACAATTAACGAGATGTATGCCAGTGTGTTGCATGAAAATACAGGTGCCGCATCGTAACTCATTCAATTCCCTCGATTTCTCTCGGATGTTTGCGTACAACCGTGGAAAATGGGACACCGGACGATTCAACGAAATATTTGAAACATTTAATCCCGCTAAAATGTTATTCTTTATTACTTTCTTTTTTTTTTTTTAATTTTGTTCGACAATTTTTTTCATCACACTTTTTCCGGAGAGATGCGAGAGGTTCAGAATCATTGGAGAAAACACGTCGGAAAAATCTTGATATCACTTCGAAGATTACTCATCGATTACATGAAATTCTTATTCGTCATCGATTCAAAAAAATTTTAATTCTATCTATGATTTCTTCATAATGTATAATTATAATTTTATAATTTTGAGAAAACAAATTACTCGCAAGGACGATTAATTACACAGGATGAAGAATGTTTATCAGGACGTAATCGGATGATTGAATTTTGTCTCATGGTTGAAATAGGACGCTGTTACTTTGGCTGGTTGAGCTACTTGTGCGGTTTCTGGAGAGTATCTCCGCCCGCACCCCTCCCGCCCTGCCGGGTCCCGGCTGATCCCATCCAAAGGACATCCAGGAGATGAGCGCTTTGGTTTGCCGGACGGTCTTAGCTCGTTTCTCGACTCGTGGTCAAAGACTCGCTCTTGGTATCTGTGTAATACTCGAAGGAGGATCGAGAGATCAAACGGATACCCTCCCCGACCTTCTTACCCCCCCCCCCCCCCCCCCCTTGCCCCTCCCGGCTGTGCCACCCCATTGGACCACTGGGGCTGGTATTTCGTTCCGCCAAACGCAATGACTCCGAACTCTTCCGGGTCAGAGACGCACAGCTGGCTGTGCTGGAAAAATTTGTTGCCGACTCCGAAGCGAAGTAGTGCATACCAGTGCATCGTCAGACCGTTCGAAGCCACGTGACTATAGGTCGAGTTCCGGAATGCAGTCTATTGGACTAAGCAGTTCCGTCTATTTTGTAAATACAGTGCGACGCAATGGCTGTGAATATTTATTGTTGGTCAAATCAAGCGATGTTTAATTTTTTGTTCATAATTTTGTGATATATCGTCATAAATTGAGGGTGTTTATTATTACGACGGCGTTTGGCGACTTTGGATTATATTTTTGGGTGCAATCGAGGACTTTCGATAGATTACCAAAGTGATATGATTTTCATGAAAATTACGGAAAATCTTTATTGAAAAATGAAAATTGAGACAATTTTTTAGTTTTTTCTGTTTGTTCAAAATTGAGAGAATATTTAATTTCAACAATTCACCATTGTTACTATGTAATTGATATTAATTTTTTTTTTCGATCCAAAACTTCGTCAATAAAACAAATGATAATGAAACTCCCAAATAAAATGTAATTCCTACAATTTTACTAGATCTAGAGGTTTTTAACCGTGAATATATATTTGTTAGGTTAAAAAATGAATTGGATTTAATTGTAAGATTGTGTGCCAACCCGATGGTCGACATTGTCGAGAGCAAAATGAGATTTACGTCGCAGTTTCATTCTGTCAAACGTATTTCGCACGGAGCGAAGCCAATCCAGCTTCAGCAGCGCGGAACGACGAAATGGATTTACGTTTCTTAAACGTTCTTTTTTCCGCGGCGTGCTTACGAGTCGCCGCGAACGCGGTAAGCTCGAAGAAAAGTTGGCCAAGACTCGGAGGGGTTCGGTACGGCACCGTCGGGTGGCTGCGTGTAGCATATTTACACGACGGTTGATATATATATATATATATATTCCAAACCGGTTACAAGTCCCTTCAAAAGCAGACGGTTTCCGTCAGCGAGTTACCTGTCAGAGTCTGTTGCTTCGCCAGTTTCGAAACACAAAACAGCAAGATGGTATAAGGGCGTTCTCCAGTTTCTCCCGGTCCTCTTACAGGCTTTCCCCTTTTCACAGCGTTTCCTTTCAAAGGCCCCCGGGCTATAAAAAATAATAATAATGATGATAATAAAGAACTTTGCCGAGGGAGACGCGAAAAAGCAGCGTGGGCGTCTGTTCCGCCATGGTGGACGATGAAAAGAAAATAAAAAATAAAAATAAAACATTTCTAAAAAGTAGTTGCAACCCCTGTACGTATTTCCCATCGTGCTAAAACATTATTGGGAAACATTTTCGGAGCGCATCGTCATCCCGAATAACGAGAAAATGGAGTTTCGTTCGCTGTGAAACCGAAGAAAAATTTCTCACGCGGATTTTTAATTCAGTTGACAAACAATTATTTTTTATTCTTTTTTGTTTTGTTTTAAGGGCGAAACATTGAGCAAACTGTGGGGTGCCTAAGTCGATGGTTGAACAACCTCGAAGAGACTCATTAAGGCGCGTAACGAAAATGAAAGAACTCCGGACTTCGATGTTTTTTTTTCTTCTTATTTTTCAAATTTGTTTTTCCGTAAATCCGTCTCCGACAGTCCCGTAGGCGCGATTTACACCCTCGCATTTTCTCACCCGCAGTTTCCGGATGACTAAGCGCATCGGCATCACGAGCCCCTCAACTTCCGTAACGGAAAAGCGAGACAGCCGAGTAAACCAAACACGCGGCGAATGAGCAAACGGTGTTTAAAGGAATTTTCACATCGGTCAGGGTCGGGGAGACGATGGTTACGGGGAAGGGTGGATTTGGCCGAGAAGCGAAAGCGTGAAAACGGACGAGTCAGAACTCCGAGGGTGGAAGAATTCCTGTTAAAAGTTACCCTCTTACAGTCTTCCCAACCGTCGTAACAATCTTCGGCCGCGCCACGAGCGTGAAAGCTCGTTTCGAACGACCGATCGCATTTCGATGAGTACCGCCGCGCTTCGAAATCCTTGTTTCACGGTTTTCCCAGATTTTCCAATCATCGACACTATTTTTTACGTTCTTTCACGTAATTTTTACATTTATCCTGGGCGGGGATTTAGGACAGCCTTCAGCAAATTGTTTTTTTTTTTACTGTTACGGCTGAGAAAGGGAATGATTTTTCTATATACGATTTGTTTGATATAATTTCGAAGATGTGTACATATATTTGTAGATTTAATTTTGTGGATCTCAATTTTTCGTGGCTGCTGAAGCCATTTTTGTAATTAGTTGTTCGAAAGCCGTAGTTTTTTTTTGTTGATTATGTATGTTTGGGATTTTTATGGCTTTAGAAAACGAGTTCCTAGATTTTTTGTTTTTTTTTTCCGTTTGGTTCTTTTCAATTTTTTAAGCCTTATTTTCGCATATTTACGGGAATATAAATTTAAGATCAGTTTTTGACGTGAAATTCTCGTAGCTTTTCGACGAAAATTTAAGTTTTTTATTCAGACCCTCGGAAGTATATCAAAATCGAATTTCGAACGTAAAACCCGATTTTCGCAGATTGACCCAAGTTTGAGTTTTTTTTCGAATGCTTCTTTCGAAAAGCTGCGAAAATTTCACTAAAAATATTTTTCCACTTGAAATCAATGTAAGTTTCCCTGCCATTAATCAAAGAACAAAAATTCAATGCCAAAAATTCCAAAACATTGCAATTACAGTTCAATTTTTTAAAAATGAATTCTAAAAAAACTGTTAAAGCAATCAATCAAGAATCAAAATCGATTGTACAAATTATCCCAGATGTTCAAACACCGTAATTCACTCGTCCAATAGCTAATCCAAATCCGACAAAATCCATCGACTTACACCCGCAATACCTCGATAATCCGAAAAGTGCCCTTCGGCACATTAGGGGCTGAAAATCACTGGCCGTCGCGCCCTCGTTGCACGGTTCAGCCGTCGGATCTCCCGCGAATGGTCATTTTCACGAGAAACGATCGTAAGTAGACGTTGCGCGGGTGAGATTTCCCGTCGAAAATTTTCCCGAGTGTACATAGGCCGGAGGGGGTTGATAACGGTCAACGGATGAAGGAGAGAACGTCGTTGGGTAACCCGATGAATTAACGTCGTCGAAAAGGCAGAGCACCGAAGGGATTACCGCCGAGTCGAGAGAGCACAGCATCCAGCGTTGGCTGCGAAACCGCTGGTGCTGCTGCAGCAGCAACTGCTGATGTTTCTGGAAGGGAGGGTTTGGGGAAACTGGGCGAGAGGGTTTGCACCGTGTCGTGGAATTTTCGCTGTTGCTGCTCCGGGCGAGAATGAAGAGCCGAGAGCGAGTGGCTCGAGAGTCAGTGAAATAGAGAGTTACACACTATTTACTATTCCGGCCGAGAGGACGAGCTTTCAGCACCCAAGGCCGAAGGGGTGGCTTCGGGTAGGAACGGGGAACGGTAGCGAGGGTCGGACAACGGCGCGTTACGTAGCCGGCGGATGAAAGAGGAAATTCGAATTAAGGGGATGAGAGAAAGCGTGGTTCAAGAGAAGCAATGGGATTGGAGTGGGGAATATGAGACTCGTTGAGTCGTGAGATGAGATACAACCGTGTGAGTGCGAGATGAAACTCCCGTAACATTTCAGATAGCGCTCGCGGGTGCTTCGATGTTTCTCCACGCGGTTCTCGCATTCGGGGAGGGGGATTCAATGCTGTGTTCGATTCGCCCGGTCTCCGCCTGTTGTGCGGTCAAGCCGCACGGGGATAGAGGCAAAACATGTTGCCCATACACCCGAACATGCATTATACGTACGGCGTGTGTGTGTGTGTGTGTGTGTGTGTACCGGGGTTTCGTGTTAATGTCTGTCTCGCGGCGTCGCCGTATAATGGATTTCTCGTCGACTCCGAGCGACACGGACGTGCCCCGATCATTTATCATTCTTCACTGGGTGCAAATGTCTCCGAAACGATCGAAAACTACTTCTAACCTGTCAACCAATATTATCATCTTCTGAAGCATGATAATAATAATAATAATAATATTGGAATAATAATGTTATTATTATTATTATTTTGTTTCAGAAGATGATAATATTGAGTGACAGGTTGGAAGTAGTTTCCGATCGTTTCAGAGACATTTACATCCAGTGACGGATGATAAATAATCGGGGCTCCGAATAATAATAATTATAATAATGTGGATGTATGTACGTATAATAATAAATAAAATAACAATGATAATAGCAACAATATTATTATTATTATTATCATATTATTATAGAGAGAATGTTCGCTCCTCGCTCTAAATAGAGTAATATTATTATTATTATTATAAATATAATAATAACAATAATAATAATAATACTGTTGCTATTATTATTATTATTTTATTATATTAAATTCAATTAAATTAATTAAATTTGGAGAAAATTAATAAAATTAAATAATTAATGACAATAATAATGATAATAATAATTATTATTATTATTATTATTATTCTTCTGATTATTATTATTCTTATTATTATTACATTTTTTTATCAAACAAAGTTTTTTTTAAATGCTGCTTCAAATATAATTTTTTTCTTCGTATTTTCCAGAATTGATTGATTCGGCAATGAGTAGGTATAAAAATGTTGAAAAAAAAATGGAGACTAATCTGTTGAGTCTGGGACATAGGGAGAAAAGAAAAAGTGGATGAAATGGTATATCTGGCAGTGTTTGATGGCGAATGGAATATACGCGAAATGCGTGATACCCGGAACCCCAGAAGCTGCTGGTATATCCTCGTGGGGACAACCCCAATGTCCACCACGTTCTATTAGTACAGATATGTACATATACGTGCGTATATGTATACATCTAATCATACGTGAGTTATATTCGAAGGGCGCACGTGTTGAAGATAGAGACAGAGACGAAGGCCGGACGTGGGAGGGAGACTGCGATAAAACATATATTTTTTTTCTTTTTTGTCAATGAAGAGAAAGCGACTGAGAGAAGAGAACAAGAGGGTGAGCGGAAAATCGAGAGCGAAATCATCATTTCCACGGTCAGTAATAAATTAAGGGGGAGTACCCACTCCGAGTGTCGGGGGGGGTGATGGATCAACGTTCCGAGGCGAATTAATCGGTCCGATTTGTTGTTTTTTTCTTTCTTCGACCAAGGCTCGTTCTCTTGCCCTCGCTTCTCGATTACGTCTCGGTGGAACGTTTCGTGTGCACAGACGGTTTTGCCGCCTCCCCGCAGACCATCCAAGCTACCTCGCCAGGGTCAATACGGACCGACGGAATATTTTTCTTTCGAACCGCGGCTGTTGCAATCGCACCGGGCGCCACGAACAATTGTTTACCGCGAAATTCCGTTCCATCAATCGTTGGAAATATCCGAGAATGTTGTGAACAAATTGATTTGTTTCGAGGAAATGAATGATAATAAATTAGTTAGGTGAGATAATTATTCATCAATACATTTATTGAGATCGATTAAAAAGATGATAATAAATAATCGAATTATTTGATAATAAAACTTTTATTTGTCAATTTAATTCAATTTCCAATCATTTGCATTTACGAGTTCGAATTGGAAAATAGAAATACATAAATAGTTAAAAAATTAAATACTCGAATACTTGAACAGTTAAATAATTGAATGAATAGTAGAATGATTCAACTATTAGTTATTCATGGCAATATTGACTATCAATATTATAAAAACAAATCATATTACTCAAAAACATTATTATGTTATTGTTATTATTGTGATTATTATTATTATTATTCAATATAATACAAATTGGTATTGCTATTATATAATATTTTTATATCGATAATATAATTAGAAATCAATATAATAATAATTATTATTATTATTATTATTATTATTATTATCATTATTATATAAATTATTTTCAGTAAATAGGTGAATAATTCGAAAATAAAAATTACAGTCCGTTGATCCATCTCAGCATCCCCGTTCCAAATTTCCCTCTGTTGTCCTATACGTTCACGACTATCCGTCTCTATTTCTCCCGTTCCTTCATCCCTTTAACTTCAATTTTTCTTCTTTCTTACGTTTTTTTGTATCTCTTTTATTTTTTTTTTGTTTCCCACCCAGCCATGCGGTCCTCGTCCCCCCCTCCTTGCCCTCCCGCGCCGCCTCGTTCCCATTTCTCCATCGCGCCTCGTTCGTATCCAACTGTAGCCAGAGCCCGAGCACACACAATTGCCAATTCCGCGGTGATGCTTGCGGGCCCGCCGAAGGGAGTAGTGGAGTCCGGACGCGCGAATGTGGAAGAAAAAGTTTCGAGGCACCCCCGCGTTCGTGGAACGAGGAGTAGGGGGGGGTGGTTTGAACTCCTCCACCACCACCACCGCCGCCGCGATCATCGCCACCACCCCCGTCGGCCTGGTTCGCTACCGCACCACCGCACCGACGTTTCAACCCTCCAACAGCAGCCAGCATCAGCATCAGCAGCAGCAGTAGCAGCAGCAGCAGGAGCAGCAGCTCACAGACCGGCGCGTTTCAAGCTTTAACAACCGATCCATAACAATCCGGCTCGCGTAACCTCAGCAAACGACTCTCATCCATCTGACCGAACGGCAATATGTTCGGTGTGTGTATGCGAGCTGTGTGCTACACGGTTATTGATAAACGGGAATTCTGGCAACGGTTCGCACCCTTCTTTAGCTGTTTTTCCGCGCGCCCCCTCCCCCTCTTATCCCTGCACAGTCACCCCGTACACGGCCCGATGTCTCGCGTACAACCCCTCGTCACGAGAACGTACTCTCCCCCGGCCCCCCCTTCGGGCTCTGGCACACACCCACGACCCGAAGACGAAGAATAGTTGCGGTCTTGTGTGCCAATGATATCCCTCTTTCGCGATTCAATCACAACGCGGTGGGCATTGTAAAATAGATTGTTTTTTTTATTCTCACCAACGAGCGTGTTTTTTGAGAATTTTTTTTTAGCTATAATACGAAACATCTGCAGCGTCTACGCATTGTGGGCGTGGTTGCCACGATAACGGAGAGAAAAACATTATTCATAGTTATTATTGTTATTATTATTATTATTATTTTATTCTTTATTATTATTATTATTATTATTATTATTATTTTATTCTTTATTATTATTATTATTATTATTATTATTATTATTTTATTCTTTATTATTATTATTATTATTATTTTATTTTTAAGCTTTTATAATTTATCTGAATAATTATTATCATTACTTTTATTTTCATTGATATTATTATTATTTTTTTCATGGCCGGATCGAAAACAAAGTGGGTGAGAGGGGTTGAAAAAGGGGTAAGGGATGTCCGTTGGCCCTTTGCCCGAAACAAGAGCAGCGAAGCTTTTTAGTATTTTCGCTAGGCCGTGTTATACATATTATATTTATGTATAAGAGTATCCGATTCCGTAGCGAACACGAGATAAGCTCGATTAATTATAGAACGATTCGCTAATGGTGGCTCGTGCGCTGGCGAAGCTTGGCGAGAGAACGCGGGGAACCCCTTCGCAAATGGACCGCACGGATGTAGTTTTGTACACATATCATATGTACCGGATGCGAGCTTTTCCTCGTTCGGTTAGCGGTCTCCTCGACGGAACCCTCCCGCCCCTTGCCGCGCACTCCAACCCCGGTAAAAGTACGCATTCGCCACGTACACACGTACATAATCTGGGGGAAGGCCCGGTGTTACGCAGCTGCACGTGTATTTATTAATTTAAGATTCCGCGAATTTTTTTCGTTTGTTTTGCCACCAGCTGTAATCAGCGGAATATTCGGTTTGAATAGTACTGGTGGTTTTAAGGGTTGTAATTAATGGTTTGAAGGTTTGAATGTTTATTGAGAAGAATTTCGATGAATGATCATTGATGGGTTGTTATGATATGAGAATTTATGAAAATGGGGTATTCATATTTGATTGAATCGAGTTTGAAATGAGAAAGTTAAAAATGATATATTCAGAATAAAATGAGATCAGAGATTTAATCGTAAAATAACAATCAATAATAATTTGTTATTCTATAAGAAAAAAATAGATATTGAATAAGGAATATTGATATTTGATTAAAACGAGTTTAAAATAAGAAAATTACAAATAAGTTATTTAGGAAAAGATGGAATCAGCAGCTAACCAATATTTAAACAAAATAATATTCTTACACTTAAAATCCTCAATTTAATCGTAAAATAACTGACAGTAATAATTTATCATTTCACAAAAATAAAAAAACAACAAAAATTAAGTTCGAATATTTTCATCCGACAACTCAAATCTCAAAGAATCAAAAAGAAAAAGAAAACGATTTATTTTCCGATACTCCGGAAGGATAAAAATGTATCAAAACTCACACAATCCCGAATATTTAATCAACGATCACGCGATAATTATCGCAACGAATCTGTCAAATGAAAATCAAAACCGATAAATTCTCGTCAATATCGTTCGTCGCTTCGGGAAATGGCGTGGCGCGGGTACGGGGGAGAGGCATTGAAACGAATTTAGTAACAAAGCTTGGATGGGTTCGCCACTTTCGACGAAATAGGGTTTGAGAGAACGAGACACGAGCAAAGGGTAGCTTTACAATGCTCCGTACGAAGGAGCGAGCGAGAGGCGAAGCCTTTGAGGTACCGAAGCGTCGAGCAAACCGTCGAGAGTGTACACTCCGCAACCCATTTTCCCCCGATTCCACCCCCTTAATCGCATTATATGTAGTACACCAAAACCCGGTGGCCCTTTCGCTTCTGCCTCGACGATGATGCCACGTCTTCGTCTTCGTTCGCGTCTGTACCTACTCCTAACGCAACGCATGCCACGTTCTGACGTTAAGGGCGCTTCGAGCCCTCTGAAATACATACCCTTATAACGAGGAGCTACTCCGATGACGATAAACGAACGACACACGCGGCCCCTTCAACGAAGCACGATTAATTCAAATCGTTCGATCGCAGCAGCATCAAATTATTATGTCAATATTAATATTCATCAAGAAATGGTAAAATATAATAACAATAAATATTATAATATTATATACATACACGTATACGAATAATAATAATCAATTTCTGTGTGAGAAATATTTTTGGAGAAAACGATTATTATTCATATTGAAATTGATATTAAATATAATAATAATAATAATAATAATAATAATAATAATAATAATATACGTATAACAATAATATAATAATAATATACGTATAACAATAGTATAATAAAAATATATACATATTATTGTTATACGTATATTTTATAAATACATATGAATAATAATATTTTTCTCCGAAAATATTTCGAACAGAGACATTTTTTATCATTATCATTTGTTCATTAATTGAACTTCATGCTCGTTTGTTTAGGGAAAACCTTTCTTCTTTTTTTTTTGTTTGAATCGACATGAATAGAATTTTAAACAAAGCTTGAAATATCGAAGAATGTTTTTTTATCGCCATTGAAACAGCTGCAACGACGTGAAATCCGGCAAGAGATCGGTTAATATTTTTTTTTTGTCGACCGTCACTGTTCCGGAAAAAATTGGAAATGTGGAAAGCAAATGTGTGTGAATGATGGTAAATCTGAATTCGATGGATTTTGTATTCAGTTCAACGAAGGTAAACGAACCCACGGGCTCACCCCCGGCCTCGGATGCGGGGTGGAGAGGGTTTGGGAGAGCGATTGCAATTGTTAAATAAAGATTATTTTCATTTTTACATTCATGCCAAAACCATTCTGTTCCAACAATGGAATTTTTACGAAAGTCCAAAAAATGTGTATAACCGAATGTTAATTAAAAACAAATACATTCGGTCAATTAAAAAATAAAAAAATACACAAAATATCGTGTAAATTGCTCGAAGGTTCGTTCGCGGCCACAAATGGGGTTTGAAAAAAAAAATCGCAAATGGGATGCGGAATGAACGTCAACGTCGATAAATGTACGATCGCGAAATTGTTTATTCTTTTTTTTCAGTCGAACGATCGAAATAAAAATCAGAGATATAAATTTTTGAAAAACCAGCGCAGGCGTGGAGAAAAAAAAAGAAAAACCGTGAGTCAGGAATAAGGGAGAAGGAGACGATATAGGAGGCATGTAAGCGACGTCGTCGGGTCGCACACAGGTGCAACGAGTGCACCTAGAGCCGGTAGCCGAGTGACTTCATGGGGAGATGCGCAACGGAAGGTCGAGACGCGGGAGGCCCACAGCGCCAACCGACTCGGTACCGAAGAATTCTCATGGAATCCCGAAAGTTTCGTAATTTCAGTCTTTTCTCGTGGTTAAAAAATGAAGCAAAGAAAAAGAAAAACAAGAGAAAAAAGTAAAGAAAAGAAGGAGAGAGACGAAAAAGTGTTGGCGAGTAGACGGTAGCGAGTGAGATGAAAAAGCGAGGGCGAGAGAGAGAAAGAGAGAGAGAGAGAGAGAGAGAGAGAGGGCGAGAAAAATCGAGAGAGGGATGCAGAAGCTTTAAGAATAAGGCATCCACCGTCCCGCAGCGTTTGCGAGCTTGTAAAAAAGTTTATTAAAAAAGTGCACCGTGTATGGCTGCGAGGCCGCAAAGGGGCGGAAGAGTTTATCGCCACCCTTATTTTTTTCTCTCTCTCTCTCTCTCCCTCTCCCTCCAACTATTTTTCTCCCTGAATATTCTTTTTCCTTGTTTTTATCACTTTGTTGATTTTCCCTTCTTCCGTTATTTTTTTTTTTCTATCTCAGCGGCTCTTACTCAACCTCGTTCGAGGTTCCGGCAGTTGCTCCTTTCCAATTTCAAATTACGGAAAAGCATCGGTGAACGAGGTAGTAGCGGAGAAATTTCACGGAGTCGTCGGCTTCGTCGATTCTTATAAAAGCTTTTATCGTTCTTTTCGCGCGGTTCTCGATCGTTCGTCGTCGTCGTCGTCGTCGTTCTCGTCGTCGTCGTTTGGTTTCCGAGTAGAGCTAATGTCGTGATAGCGGATAATTACAAATGGAATGCCATTTCGATTTCGCACGGAAAAATAAACCTTTCGAACGCGTTGAAGGAGCGAAGGGGGTGAGGATGCGGTGCGGTGGCGTGGGTGGATGCGGGGCGAAAGCCGGGAAGGATGGAATTGGGCTCGCGAGAGAAACGGATGGATAGGAATTGACTCCCGGTTTTCCCAACGAATGAATGCTCGATCTCCTACCCGTTGCGACACACACACACACACACACACACACATGCGCGCAAAAGCGCATACAACGACACAGTTTAAACGTAAAACCAATTTCGAGCTTTTCAGGGTGATTAAACATCGTTACACAGTCGCTGTACTCGCTGACTCGTTGATATTCGCTCTTACCTAACGTTTCGTTGCGGGGATAAAATTGGGGGGATTTCCAACCCCTTTCGGCCAACCCCCCGCCGAGCCGACGGTCCGAATGCGTCCGCTCATAGCCGAAACAAACCCCGTGTCGTCTCTCACCCTCCCATACGCGCGTGTACACGGAACCTGCGTGCCATACGCATTTTCAACGGTTTCGCGGGAAATCGTATCGATAAAACAATTCGACAACCCGCAATGTCGTACGGCCGAATCGACATTACCGGTTTTTTTTTTTTTTTTTTCGGCCCTCCCCGTAGTTTGCAGCGTTTCGTTTCGCAAACGTAACGCAGTAAACCAACGAAGCGACGAAACGACAACGCGAAAATAAGCCCGAATCCGAAAATGCATTGCATTTCGGTGACGATGAATCTGCAGATTGGATGAGGATAATGAGGTAGGTTGGGGTTTTTGGGTTTTGTTTGTTTTTTTTTTTGTTCGTCGGTTGTTCGATGATGAATTATTTTTGGGAGGGGAGAATGTGAGGGGAGGATTTTTGAATGTTTTGCATTTCGCTGTTTGCGCTTTTGTGATGAATAATTGGTGGATGGGTGGATGAAAAAGCGACGGGAAATCGATAAGCCGGAGGCTGATTTACGGGAAAATTGGTTTTATTCAAGGGGGGATGGAAAAATAGAAAATATATATTTTTATCTTTTTATTATTCGAGAAAATAACGGTACAGAAGTATGTTGTTGAATTGTCGTGAAGAAGTTGTAACGATTAGAGAATTATAGACAATGTTGCGATTCGGTGGCGCTGCATTGACGAAGAACAGAAGAGACGAGGTGCCAAAGCCGACTAAAGCGATCGAGAATCATCGAAAGAGTTGAAGAGTTGAGAAAATGCTGCCGAACGATCAGAACGATCCCGTTTGGGGCAGGAATCAACGACGGTTGGTAAGAAATAAATTCGTTTACGAAGACTGCGAACTATCATAGTGCGACGATCCACAGCAAAACTTTGAACGCGTTTATCTCGAAACTACTTTTATCAGACGGTAGAAATTTTTTCTAGAGATCTATTCGGCCGATTTCATTCAAATTTATGAGCCACATAAGAACAAAAAATTCTCAAGTGGATAACGAGACGGTCTTCGGTAAAAAAAAATTTCCCCGTTTATTGCAAAAAAAAATGATAAAAACACATGGAAAAAAATAGAAAATAAATCTGCGACGCTTCCCATTTGCATAAAAACGAAAGAAAATAATATTTCCTCGTTCTTTAATAAACATACGCTGCTAGGATGTTTATAAATGATTTTATTTTTGTCAGATTTATATCCCCGAAGATCTGTTGTCTACCGCAAGGCACCGTTTTGAAAACAACCTTCCCCAAATAATGACAGAGTCGCTGTTATTCATCACGTTACTATTTTTTTATTCGATGAGACGCTCGATAAACAATTGAAATAATAAATAAAAGAGTTTTTCTTGTATAATTTCTACCGTGATTATTAAAATCAAAGTATGATTCATATTCAAGTCCCAACGGTGACAGTGAATAATCTCGATAATTTTATTTTTCGCCTCCCTTCGACGTTGCGTGCGAATTCGAAGCACAAATCTGTATCAAATCTCATTCCCTGTTTTTCCTATCCATTATTATTCACAATATTCCCTGAAATAAAATAAACAAATGAATGTAAATGAATAATTCTTATAACTCGAGGTTAAATAAATCAACGTGTAAATATCTGCTTTAATAATATTCCACAAAATAAATTAAATTTCATTACAATCGTTCCAGATAGAGCAGTTTTGAAATAGCTGCTTGTCCACAAAATCATAACTTTCTTCGTCGGCGAAAAAAATCCCAAAATGTCCCCCGTGAATTCGTCACGCGAGAGTGCAACGAGACGGTGGAGTATGTACAACCGTGACGAAGGGCTTCGAGGCGATTCGCAATGGTTCGTGGGAAACAAACGCGTACCGGTATAATTACGAAGTGCTAATTAACTTAATACAAAGTCCAATGTTTGTACGGCGCGCAGGAGACGCAGCAGCCGAGGAACGAGAACATTTCCTGGACTCTCGGCGAAAGGGGGAGGGGGTTGGTTCCGCGCAAAAGCGCCGCAAGCCACCCCCCCCCCCACCCCCCGGCCGCCCCCACGTCGTTGCACAATCGTGACGAAGGGACGAAACGCCGCGGGACATGGTCAACACCGACAACGAAACTCGGCTAATGCCCTTTGTATAATCGGCAGTATTTGCTTTCGGCTGGCCTGCACGTTTTCCAGTCTGTACATAAGGAACGTGTAGTCCTTGCTCACAGTTTCAACATCTTCGTCGTATCGATTGCAGCCTCGCGACGGTTGCAGCAGCAACGGAGGATCCGTGTTGTTGTGCAGGCACGATATTATCTGAAAGATTTTTATTTGGATGATTTTGAGGGATTATGTCTAATTGTTTTGGAAATGTGGAGAATTGTCATGATTTTTAAAATTATTTAGGTTATTTTTAACTTTATTTTTAACTTTATTTTCGTTTAAGTTTATTTATTTATTTTTAATTTGTTTTAATTTAAAATTATTTTTTTGATTTTTTTTAATGAAACGTGTTGAGGTGATTTTGTTATAATATACCATGGATTATTATTGTGTATTAGTTACGACGTATATTGAGGTACTTGTGTGAATTTTTTCATGAAAAAACGTTCAATTATTGGGGGAACTATTGCTGTTGTACGAAAAATCGTGATAGGGAAATGATACTTTGGGAAATGGGAGGAAGGAAAAATAATTGAGGCATATTGAAAGTTGTTCCGTTGGAATTTGTGATTAGTGGAGGTTTAATTGGTGTTCGTTATTCAATGATATTTGTGTTTGTTTTTTATTGTCCGAAGGGGTAAATTTTGGGGATAATAAGAACGTTTATATTACTTTTAGGTTGTGGGGAAAATAGTTATTGCAAGCGCTCGTTAGATCGTATCTCAATTTCAATTATTTTTTTCCACAATCGGCGTCGAAAATCCACCTTTTGAGCAAAATCTAAATGTAACATGATCGCCAATTATTTCGGCAAAAATCAATTTTCATTTCTATCCTAATGACAGTCCATCCACCATCGAAATTTATATCCTGCCGACAATCTAACAAATCATTTATCCATCAATAAAAATTATCATTATTATTATTTATTCATTCATCTCCGGTACAGATTAATCTCCATAACGATTATTAAAATTGTCAAAAGAGAAGAAAAACAATTGCACGATCTAAATCCACAGCTGACACAAAATCTCGTATGCGTATTAAAAATTAAAATTCAAAAAAATACACTTCGCTCATCGAACAATACAATTCATTTCACATCACTGCAAATGCCAGTTACCATTTTATAAAATCGTCATAACCACGTCTCCGCTATTTTGAAATACCAAGGGACAACGGCAGCCGAGGTTTATTAATTTCCGGCACTTCTCTCCACGCTGTACGCCACATATCTATACCTACATTCGTATTCAAAGATAACGCGACAAGGTTGAGCCCGATATGGTTGTGGCGTCAACCCCCTTGCGGATATCTTGACGTTACGCAGCTTTTCGTACGGTGTCAAGACGAAGAGAGAAGGAACGAGAGGTGTACTTAAAATCTGTGGAAGCACTCGAAACTTCGTCGACGATAAAGAGAATGGGAATGGAAGGAAGAGAAGACCGGTGGGGGTGGAGGGAAGGAAACGGCGGCAACCCGGAGGGGGATGGTTTTGAAACGAAGGGTGTGAGAAAATGCTCGGGTTGAACGTAGATCGTTGGGTACGAAATCGGGGGAGAGAAAATTCACCGGGACTGTGCTACATTCCGCGAGGGATAATCAAAGAGCGAGATACAGAGTCGGGAATGCGAATGAGAAGCTCGAACGGGGAAAATAAAATAAGCGAAGGGAAAATAATGATGCTGACTCACTTTGGTCGCGAGCTCGTGTTCGACGTTCATTCTCGGCGCGAAAACGGCGATGTCTCGTCTCATTTGGCCGTTCTTCAAATCCAAACCCAGAAGAATCGTGAGGGCGAAGGAATTCTTCAGGGTGAAAGAAAGCACGTCTTCCAGGGCATTTGGGAGTTCGATGAATTTCTGAAATTCGAGCCTCGGTCATGCAATGAATTGTTGCGGGACGATTGAGACTCATTTGTGTAAAATCGGATTATAATTTTCGAAGTTGTTGGGGGAAACGTGTGGCGGATAAAATTAATCGTCGATGTTGGTTTAATGTATTTCGTTGTAAAAGTTTAGTTGTAAAAGTATTGGTAAATTATTTTTTTTAATTTATTTCGAGGATGAATGAGGGTGAATTCGAGCGTATTTATATTTAATACCGCGATCGTAGAAATCCAGCATCAACCATAACACTGATAAAATTAATTCAAAACAGCAATCAAATTTACTTTCTTTCGTGAGAATATTAAACAATAATCAATAAATAATGTTATTTATCTAAATAAATGAATAATGAATAATGATGATAAATTCAAATAATTAGAATAGTAATGATAATTTCTAAAATACTTATCTTCGTAAATAATTTTTCACAAATTCATTGAAAAAAAATAACTACAAAACCCAAAATTCCACGAAACCCCGTCGTATTCGCTAATCAAATAAACTCGCAATCACCTGAATTAAAAATCCCGAAAACCATGCAACGCAGTGTCCCTTCGCCCCGCGTATCTACTCGAGAACGACGACCAGCGTCGATCGATTCCCAAAAAACCTCGGTAATTATATAAATTATTAGCGAAGCGGTCGACCGTAGGGTGAGTTCGGGGGGGGGGGGGGGGGGGGGGGGGGAGGCGTCGGTGAGGTTTGGCAAGGGTAGGTGAAATTCGTTTGATGGGTCGATAGCGGTTCCCGAGCTCCGGGGTCGGTACGAGCGCCCCGGGAATCCGTGGAGTGTCCGCGGGGGCGGTTGGGCACCGAATAGGAAAATAGCCGCTTCCTCTTCCTCCTCTGTACATGTTTATCTATAGCTAGTACAGTACATAGACCTTCCAATTTTACGAGCCAGAGGAATCTCCGTTCCCTCCTATCCATTCACCTATCCTCCTCTCCCTCCTCTTTCTCCTCTCTCTCTCTCTCTCTCTCTCTCTCTCTCCCCTTCCCCCCGCATCCTTCTCATTTCCCTATGGCAGTGCAGCTGCCATATAAAGCCCTCTGTGTACCCCATGCGTATCCCGATATATGTATATCATATAACGACGTTGGGATATAATAGAATGCAGAACGCTTTCGGTATACACCCACTTCGCCGGGCTATAATCAAATGCCAGGCGCATTTATGGCATCATAATCCCGCATCGTTCACGCGTGCCGAGGGTAACCAACGTACGTTGACTCCGCCGCATCCGGATATCGAAACCGATTTAATGCGCCTCGATCATACCCTTCCATGCCCTTCCACCCCGCCTTCGGCCCCGGACACTGTGGCTAGTCAAAGTTATACGCGCAAAAGTCCAGTTTCACGCGAATTTGATGGCGATGTTGCGATATCTTGTTGGTGAGATTATTTTAGATGGGGTCAATTGGTCGTGCATCGAATGATAACGTTGTTACCGATTGTTTGCAATCGACGATTGGTTATCTTGGTTCTGGGAATTTGTGGGTGGGATAGTTGGGAGGAGAAGGATTTTTGATTGAGACAGGAACGTTGATTTGGTTGATGATTTTTTTTTTTTTTTTTTTTTTTTTTTTTTTATGGGAAAGAAAAATGTTACTTTTGGATTTTGATACTGGGTGAGAATCGGTTTAGGGGATTTTACGATGAGAATCGAATGACAGACGTTAGTTCTGTGTGGGAAGATTTGAAAAGTATTAAAATGTAAAATAGAAGAAATTATATTGAAGCATTGACAAATATTTTTCGTTCGTAATTGACGTTTTTTTCTCGGAGTATTTGATTTAAAAAATTTGATTTTGAGAGAGGATCGGTGCGAGAATTTGTGACAACCCAAAAATAATGCATTGGAGTGGTATTAGGTTTTTTTTTCAAGGTTTTTACGCTCTATCCCCTTTTAGAAAAAAAATTTTACGAACCTCGACGAGAATTGGAAAAACGGGAATCGCGATATCCTCGACGATTTTGAGATCTTTGATAAGCAGATCCCCAGCTGTGAGTTCGGAGATGTCGGTTTTAGCTGCCAGAATTCGAGCGTGAAGTTCTTCCCTCGTTTGAAGCTCCGACGAGGCTTCCAACGACTCCAGTCGGCGAATAACTTCGAAATCCAAGGGTTTCGCTCTGGCCGCCTCGACCGAAAAGTTGTGAGTATCCACGACGATGGGG
>OZ020167.1:14147490-14339311 GCA_963971145.1 Sussaba pulchella | reverse complement strand
TTATTATTATTTTATTTTTATTTTTATTTTTTTTGTCGTCTGGGTCTCCAGGGGACGAAAGTGGAGGATTGAAGAGGCGAGGTTAACTGATTTGTAAGTCCCAGTGAGGAATTGTGAATCCGCGGCGCGGCTCGACGATCCTCGTGACTTTTGAGGATCTTCAAAAAAGTTTATTCCCCTTTTTGGACGCTCGGGCTTTGTGCGATTGTGATTTCGAAGCTCTCCACGGCTTACCGCCACCGGCAGATACGCGAAAGTGCGTGTCGGACTTTACGCAACCGGAAGATTTTGAAGGATGAGAGATAGTCGCGAAGCTTATGATTGTTTGAATGATGCTGCGGATGGGTTGAATTGTGAAATTTAATTATTGAGGTAAAAAGAGCCAAAGGCGAAATATTGCAAGAATGAATAATTTAGGTTATGAGGATTGATTTGAATTTAGATATCGTCACTGGGATGGCATAAAAGCTTATATTATTGAATGGTAATACAATATAACCGAGAATAAGAGATTACAAGAATTTTATCATCAAATTATTGGTAATTATGGAAAATAAATTTCATTTGGTTTTAGAGCAACGAAGAACGGGAGAAAATTAGGATAACAGTAATTTTTGAATTTATTCACTTGGTTTATTAATTTCAAAATTACTTTTTATATTTAGTAATTTTATTTATTTATTTTTTAATTTATTAACTTAATTTATTAACTTAGAATTTTGTTTTTGATATTGTTCATTTAATTATTATTGATTTAAAAATTACTATTATCCGAATTTCGTTCTCTTTTTCTTTTAAATATCGATTATTTTGGTGAAAGACATTTCGATGAAATACCGACCTCTCAATAAATTGCGAAGCTGCGCATCAACGATCTTCGGATTATTCGCGAAAATATTTTCCGCGACGAGGGTGGCGCAACTACCGACGGGATTCAGAGTAATCTTCGCGTTCGGCCAAAGCCACTCGGGATCTTGAGGCCTGTGGTCGATTATCTCAACGACGGAATCTTTCATTTCGGAATCTTTTTTACCAAGCGCATGATGATCCACCAGTGTGAGTTGCAATTTTTTTTCTCTGTCCAGCGCGTACAGGTCAATTTGATTTCTTAAGAAGAAAAAAAATTATAATTCCAAAAATTATGCCTTATTCTTAAATAATCAATCTTTCAAATCAAACTTATTTTGTCGTCGTCCTATTTTTTTCCACTGCCATTGCAACGGTTCGAATAATTCTCGTTTGTTCTCCAAATAATTCTGAGATGAGTAACTCACCTAAACGTTATCAAATTCAATGGAATTTCATTTTGTCGAAGAAACCAAACGACTTCGGTTTTCACCCGAAATTCGCTGTCCGAAACATTCATCACAGGTACAACAGCGACGTTTTTCTTATCATCATCATTCAATTGTCGATAACAAAAAAATCCATGCACTAGAGCGCAAACCGCAGAGTCCAAATCGCACGTGCAGTTGCCCAGAACGACTTTTATTTGCTCAAATTTGGTTAGATCACGCTGAAAATAATATGATTTCGATGTGACTGCAGTTGGATTTGATTATTATTTATCATTCTCGATCATCGTGAGATTCGTGAAAAATTGATAATCACAGGCAGGTTTGATTGATAGGCGCGTAGCGTTTGAGAGGAAACGTCATTCATTGGTTCGATTGGCAGTAGCTAACCATAGTCTGCTCACTGATTGATATATACACGATAAACCTACTCTATAAATACTTATAGGCATTCGAAAAATAATAATTATAATGATAATTATTATTATTATTTTACGTATCTATATATATATTATTACTATTATATTTATATATAATCTTCAATATCTATTTTTATTCTATATATATATTGAGTGAGAAATTAAAAAGAATAAGAAATAGATATTAAAGATTAAATATAAAGAGAATAGTAATATTGTATATATAGATACGTAAAATAATATTTATTATTAATATTATATATGTATATAATATTATTATATTTATTTATATTTATATTCAATATTTAATAGTATCATATTAAGCTAAAAGACTGCTCTCGATGACCCTTCGGCAATATAACAAAGAATAAAAAACAATATTAACGGCGGTACCAGGGAGGAGAAAAAAACATGTATTATATTGTCAATAAATGTCATTTATTACTACTAGTACCATATCATATTTTATTAAATTGATACCCCGATACATATAGGTACGAAATATTGTATAGATGGTATTTAATTAACAGTATATCCCCTCTGCGGCAGGTTTGACCGGACGATCGCAGCGCAAGCGCTAGCGAGAAGTGTACAGTAGGACCTCTCTAATCGGAACCTCTCGAATCGAAACGCGCGGAGTAAAACCAAACCCCACTCCTACATTTCCCTACGGCCGTGATGGTATAAACAAAAATTCAAGGTTTGACATTTTTCTTGTGAACTATTGGTGATGGTTTCAGTATGCCTCGCCACTGTCCGACTCGACACAGTCTGCGTCGTCACAGTACGACTCGGCACAGTTTGACCGGGCGCAGTTTGACCCGGCACAGTTTGACTCCGTGAGTTTGACAGATGAGAATCACTCTTTCATCCGTCAAACTCAGAGAGAGTGTAAAATGTCAAAGAGAGAAACAGTGACTTCCATCTGTCAAACTCGCGGAGTCAAACTGTGCCGGGTCGAAATGTGCCGAGTCGAACTGTGGCGAGGCAGACTGTGCCGAGTCAGACAGTGGCGAGGCAGACTGAAACCATTCCCAAATATTGTAGGCTTGGGATATTTTGAGATACTGCCATTTTGAGGGTACACCCTGAAGACGTGTTCAAATTTTTTCTGTAACCCCTGCATCCGGATTAGGAGATCTGATCTGTCCCTATTAGAGGGTTTCTACTGTATATACTATCCCTTGATCAGTGGGGACAGCCTGGGTGGGCGACAGTGATAGCGCGACAAGCGAAGTCGCTTATGTCGCGCGATTGAGTCTGATTTAGTCGCTTGCGACTCACAATTCGCACATCACCGCTAGCTTTTGCAAGATTATTCTCGTTTCAACGATAAACGCGATAAATTCCAACGTGGAGAAACGACGACAGTTTAAAAAAAATAAATACCGATGCTTCGATCCCCTTTCAATTATTACAGCAACCCAATGAATAAATTAGTCCGCTGACAACAAAACCCAAAAATATTGGTAAATGCAAAAAGAAAAGAAAATATCTCGAGTAAATTAATTAATGAATTGAAGACTCACATTTAAAGTAACAACCGCGTATTTTATCTATTCATCAATTGATAGAATTAATGAATCGATTCATTCAATCTATAAAATAAACGCAGTCGGAATTGATTAATTAATTCTACGTTCATTATTTTATTCTATTATTGTTATTAATTAATTTTATTGATTGATTAATGCATGGAATACGCAGTCGGGAAGTGAATTTTTTTCACCTAATAAATAACGACTAAATTTTACATATAAATGCGTAAAGATCGTGCAAGCGACTGCACACAGCTGCGAATACCACATAAATACGATACAGAGTTGAAGATCAATGGATCCGAACAGCTGATTGTGTTGTTACGCACAACCCGAACAGTTCGTGGGAAAGTCCCGAACCTAACCTCTCAGATTTCGCTAAATCACGAAAAATATCAAATTGCCCCGGAGTATGAAAATTTATATAATTATTTAATAAGGATAAATAACATCACGTTACCAGCGCTGATTTGGATGCAACGAGAAAAGCCTCCATGTCGAACCGGTCCGAGGAGGTTAGAAAATGTTTGACACTCCGGTTGCAAGGCCTCAAAAACGGGATATTTTATACATATATTTATAATACACGAGATATAAATGAATGAACGACCGAAAGGAAATTGTAGTGTACTACGAGGTTTAACGAGGAATAATTGTAGACAAACAAGTACAAACACAAACAAACAATGTTATAATATTTCGTTTTTTTTTGTTTGTACTATTTAAATCGCTCGATCGACGCGGATATCAGGAATGTTCTCATCTCTGTGTATATATGACAGTAAAATAATCGAGGTTAGCCACGAGTGCGAGGTTGGGGTTTAGGTTGAGAACCAACGAACGAACAATGGCCGGCGTGAACGTGCTCCCATTGGCCAGACTGGCTAGTCGATTCTGCTGAGTGCAAAACCCAGCGAAACGATTGGTCCTGAAGAAACTAGAGAGAACTAAAGTTTCATGTGAATGTTTGATTTTATTTTCTTTTTGAGATCTGCCAATGAGGGTCAACAACGCAGAATTTGCGGGATTTAATGATTTTGTGATCGACGAGAATTTTGAGGTTAGGAAAGCGATTGAAAAGTTGAAAATATGAGCGGTGGTATTGTGCCGAGCAAATCGACGGTTTACCTGTCAAATTTGCCTTTTTCCCTCACCAACAATGACATACATCAGCTGTTGGAGTGTCACGGTAAAATAGTTAAGTAAGTACAAGATAATTTGTAATTGGAGAATTAAAATGACAAAAAAATAAATGAAGAGATAAAACAATTAAAAATTTTGTTGAATAATTGAAATTTCAATTTTTTTAGAGTTACGGTTGTGAGAGACAAAAAATCTAGACGAAGCAAAGGAATTGCGTTTGTTCTGTTTCTGAAGAAGGAGGATGCGACAACTTGTGCCAGAGTTCTCAACAATACGGAGGTAATCAAAGCCGTCGGTATAAAAGAAAATTATTTTATTTCATAATATCGCCGTAGGATTGGGTTTCGCCCTTCTCGTGGAATCCGCGACTTTCGACGGACGAATAATAATGATTATTGCCGTCCAGATCGGCGGACGCACCGTAAAAAGCTCGATAGCGGTGGACAACGGCCGTAGCACGGAGTTCATAAGACGCAGGGACTATCCGGACAAGTCGCAGTGCTGGGAATGCGGCGAGGAGGGTCATCTGTCCTACAGCTGCAGTCACAATACTCTGGGCGCCAGGAAGCCGCCTCCTAAAAAAGTGAGAAAGAGAAAGAAGGACCAGATCGGCGGGGAACAGGGCGATACCAGTTATTACGACAGCGACAGCGACGATGGTGTCAAAAATCCGCGCAAATCGCACAAGAGCGACTGCGAGGATGAGGAGAACGATTTAGAACCGGACGACGAGACGCTCAGCGCAGCTATTAGCCTCGAGGTGCGTCAAAATTTAATGTTACTTCAAATTTCATTTATTTAAAAAAAAAAAAATATATTCAATTTATTTTTCATTCTTATTACTGAATTCTTTGTTTTCTAACATTTATTTATTTTTTTAAATATTCTTTTTTCTTTGATACAGAGAGAAAAATATGAGGAAGAGATGAGGAGGCACAAATTAGCGAGCCTTCAGGACGAGGCTCAGCAGCAATCCAGCGTAACGCCTCGCGTGAAATTCAAGAAAAACGAATATTTCGACGAATACGAAGACGCGAGCGATTGAGATCTGCCACAAAAAAAAGAAGAAAAAAACAAAGAAAGCATTCAATTGTACAAATATTATCGTTTATTTAATGTTATTTTGTACATATTTCACTGGGTTTGCCGTCGATCGAACGGCAAACGCATTATCCGCTTGGCCACAGGCGTAAAACACGTTTGCCGCTTCGCATCGACGATCGATTAAACTCTCATCGCGATAAAACTCAATCTCTGATGAATTTCTTTTTGTTTCTCTATAAATGCATTCTTACAAGACTTCAACGAATTTTGTACAAAAATCTGGCAATCGATTAGGAGCGAGATGAAACCACCGCAAGTGTCACGAAAAATCGAAACCTTCGGTTTTGTCTCTCCTTGATTATAATTAACGGTAAAAAAAAAAAAAAAGAATTGTCTTGATTCGTTAACCCTTGAGAAGATCTTTGTACGCCGCAATTTCTCGCCTCGTCGAGTCGTTTTTTTTCCTCTTGTTGATTTCGTACCATTGACCGCTGGTCGGACTGGGATGAGATTTTTCGTCGAAGCTACTTTTTACACTGAAAATGCTTTGTGAACTCTGAGATCGCGGTTCCCCCGATATTTGTTTGTCGAACATCAGAGTCGACTTTATCAGAGCCAAAGCTTCTTCTGCAATAGAGAAAAAAATATCTGTGTAATGATAAGAGAAAACAAGAAAACGAACTACGTGAATATTATTTTTAATATAAATTTCGTTCTCTCGATTAATTATAAATGACGAAAACCCGACAAAAATTAAATTTTTTTAATCAAAATTTAGGAGTTAATACTATTTCGATCGAAATTATGATTAATTATTATATTAATATAAATTTCGTTCTCTTGATTTATTAGAAATGACAATAATCTGACAAAAAATAAATTTTTTTAATCAAAATTTAGGAGTTAATATTATTTCGATCAAAATTATGATTAATTATTATATTAATATAAATTTCGTTCTCTTGATTTATTAGAAATGACAAAAACCCGACAAAAATTAAATTTTTTTAATCAAAATTTAGGAGTAAATATTATTTCGATCAAAACTATGATTCATTATTATATTAATATAAATTTCGTTCTCTTGATTTATTAGAAATGACAATAATCTGACAAAAATTAAATTTTTAAAATCAAAATTTAGCACTATACATTATTTCGATCAAAATCATGATCAATTATTATTGTAAAAAGAAATTAATATTGAAAAGTTACGAATTACGTGGAAAAAGAGAAAGAAAAAGAATAGGAACGAACTTACCTTCGGTCTCGTGAAGAATGAGGTCCTTGAAAGACGTGACGTGATGCATGAACAGATAAAACGAATCCTCGATGTTCCTGATAATAAAATCGGGATCTCGTTTTGCGAGATAACTCAAAAATCTTATGCCCTTTCGTAGCGCGTTTTTCTGTTTTCTTTTGACTTTGCGCCAAAATGTTTCGTCGAGTTTCGTAACCGCGTTGCCGCGCGAATTTTCATTCTCGATCGTTCGCAGATCGATCTTGGAACAGTTGCACAGCAACGTTATCGTGAACGTTAGAACTCTCATGCAACAGTCGTAAGAATTCGTCCCGATGGTCCAGGGAATGCTGTTTGAGAGAAAAACCAGATGGACGAACGACAAAAATTCGTCGCATATGTGAACCGTCGTTATTGGATCCAAACGAAATTTTTCCAATTGTCCCATGTAGATCTCCAACGCGCAAGCGTCTGAAATAACGCGCTAGAGATACTCACGATATTTACAAGAATAAATAAATAGTTCACTGTTTTAAAATTTTTAGATAAAAAAATAATTTTCAGATAAAAATTATAAAATCAGTTAGATAAAAATAAAAAAATTTGATATGAAAGAAGTTTTTAGATAAAAATATAATTAAAATATAATTTCAGATAAAAAATAGTATTTAAAAAAAAATTATTCTTAGAAAAAATACGTAATTTTTAGAGGAAATGCAATTTCTAGATAAAAATAGAATATTTATCATTACTATGGCTTAAAATTGAACGTACCTGGTGTAAAATGCAATGCGTCCTTCCACAGTTTAAGCGACGGTACATCTGTAAAAATATTGTTTTGTTAAATCAGAATATTTTCCCGGTAGAAATCAAAAATTATTATTTAAATTCGTTTTCTCTAGATAAATACGTACTCGGTGTAGAACAGAGCTGTCGTCCAAATGTGCTGGATTTGCAGAATACCGCGATGAGTTTTGTCATGGTTATGAAGCAATGGACGAGAGGTCTCGAGAATACTAATTCCTTAAATATCTTTGAAATATATTTCACTCTGTAACAAATTAATCTATGAATTTTAATAGCACAATTTAGAAGGCATCGAGAATTGTAAAATAATGCAATTGACTTCTCATGAGAATTTAGAAGCAGTTAAAAATGATTCTCGCGAATTAAACAAAATATAAACGTTGCGAAC
The DNA here is from genome assembly GCA_963971145.1 of Sussaba pulchella. Classification (NCBI taxonomy): domain Eukaryota; kingdom Metazoa; phylum Arthropoda; class Insecta; order Hymenoptera; family Ichneumonidae; genus Sussaba; species Sussaba pulchella. Next base: position 14,331,437 of record OZ020167.1, on the reverse strand, counting down.
CGTTTAGAAAAGAAAAAAAATCTCAACCAAGTACAAAAAATTCGGTAAAAATGCGAAATTTCGAGGGATTCGACAGACTTACCCTGTCGGGCAAAATCCCACTGTTTCTTGAACGTTGCACAGAGTGCTAGCGATTGCACATATCAAACCGCTGAATTGATGTGATCTTCTCTGAAACGAGTGAATTAGCGTTTGAAAAAAATAAAATCAACTAAATACAAAACTCAATAATCCGTTGATTCTTTCGAGTCTTTTGCGTACCACGAGGCCGAGGGCAGTCGAAAAATCCAGAATCATCTCGAGAATCTCAAAATTGTGACCTTTTTTCGACCAAGCGTTGTAGCGAATCATTTGTTTTTCGTAATTTTCGTAATTCGCATCATTTTCGACGATCAATTTTGTTTTTCCGGCAATGTACTCGCCGAGATAATTCGAAGCCTCGGCTATGTGAGACAGAGCACCCATCGATCGTCTGGCTTCGATACCTCGCTCTTTGTCGTACCACACGTTCGAATCGCAGATCGATTTGTCGTAATTCATCGTTGCGTCGTAAAAATCCGAGAAATACAAATCGTTCATGTCTCTTATGTCGTCGTTCTTCATCGCCGCCGAAATTGTTTGAAGAACGATCGTGGAATTCATCAACAATTCTCTGGTCGTCGAAACGATCTGGAAAATTTTGATTTTTTTTTTTCGGTCTAAAAATATTAGATTGTGCAATAAATTCTCGCGTTTTTTGTATTTGATTTTTTTTATCGGCAATTTTGTGATTTTTTGGGTAAAGTATGTATGCATTTATGCATTCGCAAGTCTTTTTCGTGTTGCACAAATTTATTTGCCTCAGTTTTTCGAATTAATTCATTTAAATCTGCTTTGGGGCATTTAAAATTGAATTTCAAGGAGGCAAAAAAATGTACTTCACATTATCACAAAATAAACAAAATTGCGGGAAAAAAATGAAAAGACAACAAATGAGGGAATTTATTGCACAATCTAATACATTGCAGCGCCGTAAACCGAACGTCAATGAGTTTTTTTTTTTTTTTTTTTTTTTGCAAACTCACTTTATTCACAATCGGTATACAATCCTTCGAATTTATTTCCGTCCGCGTTTTTTTCATTATCACAGCAATTTCCGGTTGAAAATACTCGACGTTTAACTTTCTACCATCCACGACGGTTACTATCGGTTTAACCAAAACCGGATTTTCTAAAACCAATTTCCGCCATCAAAAAAGTTGCGCAAAATTACGAATATAATCAGTATAATCATCGTACAAGCAAAAAAAAAAAAAATTATTTACCGAATATTCTGAAGGTGTCTTCTTCTTGCAAAATCGGTAGATTTTTTTTTCCGAATTTCTCGACTATCTGAATATCGACGACGGATTTTTCCGGAAGTGATTTCTCGAAAATTGTTTGCGGTATCGCATCGAGTGGACGATCTTGAATAAAAATCGGTATAATTAATTTTCACAGGTTCTCAACAGTTGCAAAAATTTTTTTTTTAAGAATCGAAATTTACAGCGAAAAGAAGTTTTGAGATCCCAGCTTGATCTGTGGATACTCGAAGTTTGAACGCTGATTTCGCTGACTTGAACCGGTTTTATCGACGCTGAGGAACGATTTTGCGCGCCGTATCGGGTTTTGTTAGGTGAATCGATCTGAACTTTTTGCGGTTGGGTCAATTTAACCGCGCCTGTTTCCAACAATTTGCACCTCTTCATGAGATTCCCGAGCTGCAGAGACTGCAAGAAATACCCCGAAAATTCATCAGAATTGATTTCGAAGAATCACAAAAATCGCGAGAGATCGATCGTTATTTGAAATCCGATGTACGAAGAATTTCTAAATTCTCTTAAAATATGTACTGCAAACCTGAAATTCGTACTGCGTTTTCATATTATCCTTTTCCTTGTGCAGAGCGTTTATTTCCGCTCGGTATCGACTGGCTTGTTCCTCCATCAATCGCGTTTTTTCCATTCTCTCATTTTCCGCGCGCAATTGCGTTTGCTGCAACTGATTTCGCAAAAAAACTGTCTCGCCCTCTTTGGTCATGAATTCGTCGATGAGCTTCTTGTTTTCCTGTTCGAGTTTTTCCAATTGTCGAAGACGAGCGTCGTCTAAAAAATAAAAAAATAAAATAAAATAGAGAATAATAAATAATTAATCCCAAAAAAATTGATAATAAAAGTAATTAAAATGAACCAATCAATAAATAAATAATACAAATCGAATGAATGAATTATTAAAATGAAACTGAATATTTTTTAGACTGAAAAAAGGAAAGACGGAACGAAATTGCCATCTTAGAAACAAAGAAAAAGAATTTCGGTTGACTCAGATGCAAATCTCACCGGAAACAATAACGACATCGTTCCTGGAATCAAACGTGGAATTCAAATGTCCCCTTTGCAACAAATTCGTCTTAAAATCATCGAACATCATGGGAACCTCGTCGTCCGCCAAATCTCTGATGTCTTCCGAAGAAGCCAACTTTTGCGAAAAAATTCGTCCGTTGCCGGTTGCGTTAGTTGTTCTAACAGCGGAGTAACTTCTGTGGTCCTCCTTGAGCCTGGAAATTTGCGAGTTTGTCGGATAATGGTCGATCCCACGGCTCGTCGAAGGCACCGCCTGAACCATGCCACTGGTTCTGGTCTCTTTCTGTACACTGACGAATACTCTTGAATCCGTAGAAGCGTTGACATCCTTAAAAAATAAATCCACAAATAAATTCAAATAGTTATATAATTTTTTTCGTGGAGCTCCGGGAATTTCAGAAAAAATTCGTTGCACACTTGAGAACACGCTTGGGACGCAATGAAATCCATTTCTTCTATGGCATCGTCGTCAAAGTCGTCTCCCCACACATCGTCGTTGGTACTGCGAGTTTTGCCACCGACGCTGTGTCTCCTTTCCTCAGGCGCCGAGCCCTCTCTCGAACCTTGAATCCTAGGCTTCTTCACAGCGGCCGGGTTGTAGTTTTGAAAATTCTTTCCACAGCGTTTCGCCATGTCTCAGCCGATTCACTGCTCATACAGAAGGAAAAAAAATGAATTAACTAAAAGAAAAACACAAAAAAGGGAACTACAAAAATCCTTGAAATATCCAATAATTCGAAAAACACTTGTCAAACTCGTTCAAAAACTCGCGTCGACCTAAACAATCCCTCAAAATCATAAACCCACAACAAAAACCGAAAAAAAACACACACCGGTTAAAATAAAAAACACCGGGAATAAAACGCACCGAAACGAATAAACATTGTTTACAAACGAAATAACAAACCTTGTCAATCGACCATCAAACGATATTCGTCAATTAAAAAAAAAATTGGCCGAATTCGTGGTCCTGTTACATGCGTACAGTGCCAAAGACCGGCGATGACACACACACACCCACACACGACAAGCAAACAGACAAACAAACACCGACACATACACGATTATAAATCGCAAGATGCTGGACGAATTGTCCCGGCCATGCTTTCGAGCGGGGCGCAGTAGTACGAGTCGACCATCGGTGAAACGCAATTGCATGTGTTTGCGTGTACGTCTATGTGGTCTATGTGTGTTTGTGGGTACATGAGGACGACACGACGACGGTTGAGTGCGCGAGAAGCCACACGCGCTGTGTCCATTGCACAAGTTTCATCATTCGCGGTGTATTCGGTGCGGTCCTCTCGCAACCGCAATAACCACGCGTAAAATAAACCCCAAGCAAAGACCGAAGAAGAAAAAAATCGTACGATAATCATTCCTCGTCGACATAACCTACTCGTCGTTTCCCAAAATAAAAATAAAAAAAGAGTAAAAGAACATGCATGTACATATACATTGGATAGCGAGTCGTTAAACGTGTGAATTTCCACACGAAAAATAAGCTGTCAAAAAACGTTTCGCCTCAACCCAACTCGTTTTCACGGACGGTGGAAAGGGATTCCGAACAACAGCGTCGGGTGGCAGCCTGTCTAATATAACCTGAACGCCAGCACACGCGACACGTTAGTAACCATACATCGTTTTTTTTGCCTTAAGTTTTTTTTACGTTTTTTTTAATGTTCCGCCGCAATAATTTTTGCATTATTACGATAATCGTGATTGTTTGTTGTCGTTGAATCGGTAAGATTGCGGATAAAACGACGATTGGTCGTTGATAGTTTGAGAATAAACGAATTTTTCATGTGCGTTGGCGCAATCGTGAGAGATTTGCGGATTTTTCGGTTTTCGTAGGTTAGGTTTTATTGGTTTTGCGGGTTGGACGATGATTTTGTGGGTTTTGGGGGGCGAGAGGGAGATCGGGTGGTATTTTGATTGTTGTGATTGTTTTAGGAGTCTATAATGGCGACAGCGGAGTCGTTGGCCGAAGTAACGGACGTCGTGCAGATACTGCGACAATGGGAGGAAGATCACACAGCTCCGACTTACGATCCTATACCTACTCTGCAGAGACTCGCCGAGATCATAGAACTCGAGACTGAGAACTACCTCAAAATGGATCCGGATCCGTTCGACGAGAGGCATCCTTCGAGAACGGATCCGGAATGCAACTTTGGACATATACTCAAAGTCCTGTTCAGGAAAGATAATTTTATGACAAAGGTAACAAATTTATCCAAGCTTATAGATTTTACAGATAACTTTTGTTAATTGAGAAAAGAAAAAAAATGTTTTTTTTTTTTTTTTTTAAATGAACATCCCGAAATTAATTTACTCTGTTACGAGCGATTGTGATTTGCTTGTTAGAAGTTACTGGGACAAGACAAATTACTTGCTTGTATTTATCTATGATTCCAAGACGTTCTTGGTGTTTTTCGGCTTGTTGAAAAATGTTTTATTTGAAGCAACTTATTTATGGAGTAAATATATTTGTTTCTCAGAGGAATAGCTATTGAATATATATAAAAACGAGTGATAAGTCAAAAGACGCTGTCTCAAAGATTGTCGAAGCGTCGAAACAGCTGGAGTTGCTTTAACTTGTGTAATACCCGAGCTACTGAGCTGAAATTTGGTACGCAAGTAATACAACAAGGCCATGTTTGATATCAGAATCTCATTAAAATTCATCATAGGATTCAAATTTGTAACAGATATTCATCAATTACTTTACTCCATTTTTGTGATTTCAATTCAGTTCTAATTTATCCAGCATTTTTGCCACGATAATTATTATCATTGGTTTTATTCGTTGCATGCGAGAAAGTAATGAATCATCGCTGCATGTAAAATTATTGCAATATTATTTTCGCAATTTCAATGTAGTCATCATTGTTCAAATATTCTTTCTACCATAATTACTTATTTAATTTTTTTTTTTTTGCATGCAACTAATCGATGAAATAGCTGTGCAGATAATGATTGCGATATTATATTGTCAATCTTAACATACCTATAATTTTCTCTGATTATAATTTTTTCTAATTTAGCTATAACTTAGTTATTTTTTCTTTTCACCACAATTATTATTATTATTATTATTATTATTATTATTATTATTATTATTATTATTATTATTTTCCACAGAGTTAATCAATAAATTATCGTCACCGTATATTTTTGTCCACCTCAATATTCCAATAACTTCCCCATTTTCCCAATCGCCCTACTCTTGTTCTCTAACAAAAAAAAAAAAAAAAAAAAAAATCTTCACAATTTCAGCTGATAAACGATTACCTCCGCGATACATTCTGGACCAGAGCCGGAATAAACAGCCGAGACGTCAGAAAGTTGAACATAGCCGCTTGTCGTCTGATGCTCGACATACTCCCAGGTCTCGAGACATCCGCCGTATTCCAACCCGACATGGACGGTCTCATCCACCGATTGTTCTCGTGGGCCGAAAAAAGCATCGAACCACTACAAAGTTACGCAACGGGTTTGCTCGCCGCAGCGATGGAAGTTCAAGACATAGCAACGGGATTTCGCGAACAAAATGGCAAAATGGTTCCTCTAATGTTGCAAAGATTGCACAAATTGCAAAGCAAAGCACAAGAGGACAGACAAGCAGCGGCTAACGTTCGTCCTTTCGCTCATTTCGGTCAAAATCGCAACAGTCACGGAGATTCGGAACACAAAGGAGTGCCGGGAAAACGCAAAGTACGAGAGAAAAAACGTGAAAACGGTTTGTCAAAAAGTTCGACGCAATTAAATTTTATATCGGACGACGAAGACGTACCGAGTTTGGACGAAACACCGCCGATGAAAAAAATGAAAAACAACGCGATCGAAGATATCGAACCGTCGACACCGGTTAAAAATTCGGACGCTTCTTATCCGGAAATAATGTCACCGCCCACGGTTATACCAAAAACAACGAATAATTCGACGAATTCGCAAATGACACCGACGTCGAAGAACAATCGCGCGACACCGCCGAGACTCGTAAATACCCCGGCAAAATCAAATTTAACGAGAACTTTGTCGCAATGTTCGAACGCACCGTCGACGATTCTCGAGGGTAATTCGAATTCATCGTGGGCCGAACTCGAATCTTACGTCATTGGCAACGTGCAGATACATCCGCCGACTTTGGCGACGCGTCAAATGCTCATACTGCGTTATCTCACGCCAATGGGAGAGTATCAAGAATTTCTCGGTCATGTTTTCGAACAAAATGCGTTGGAACTGATATTGAAATACATAAACGTTCGTGAAACTAAGGACAGTCGTTTGGCTTTCGAAGCTTTGAAATATCTCGCTTCGTTGTTGTGTCACAAAAAATTTTCCATCGAATTTCTTAATATGGGAGGTTTGCAAAAATTATTGGACGTTCCGAGACCGAGCGTTGCGGCTACCGGAGTTTCCATTTGTCTTTATTATCTGGCTTATTGCGAAGATGCGATGGAACGCGTTTGTATTTTGCCGAAGCACATAATTACCGATCTCGTTACTTACGCCCTTTGGCTTCTCGAAAGAAGTCACGATTCCGGACGTTGTCACGCAACAATGTTCTTCGGTTTTTCGTTTCCGTTTAAAGTTATACTGGAAGAATTCGATGCTCAGGACGGTTTGCGAAAATTGTTCAATGTTGTGAGTATTTTTTTTGCGAAACGAAGAGAGAGAGAGATGAATGAATATTGGGGGAGTTTTTTTTTTTTTAATTTATTTATTTGATTTGTGACATTTCACATTGGCTCGCAGATATCCACGTTGCCAATACTCAACGTCGAGGAGGAATCGTCGTTGAACGACGATGAAGAATGCGCTTCCAGGCAGATTGTTAGACACGTTGCCGTTGCTCTGAAACGTTACATGGAAGCTCACCTGTACTTAAAAGCCGAGCAGTTGCAGAGAATGGAAATGGCGAGGACCGAGAGAGAGTCGTGGCAACCGTCACTTCCACCTTACAAGGTATTGTTATTATTATTATTATTGTTACTATTATTATTATTATTATTATTATTATTATTATTATTATTATTATTATTATTATTATTATTATTATTATTATTATTATTATTATTATTATTATTATTTTCGTCTTTATTTATTGTTGCAACGACGTATAAGGTTTTGAGAGTATTATTATTATTATTATTATTATTATTATTATTATTATTATTATTATTATTATTATTATTATTATTATTATTATTATTATTATTATTATTATTATTATTATTATTATTATTATTATTATTATTTTCGTCTTTCGAAAAGTCTTTAAAAGACTTTTCGTCTTTTATTATTTATTGTTGCAACGACGTCGAAGGTTTTAAGCGAATTATTATTATTATTATTATTATCCTCCATAGTCTCGATAGCAAAGCCGTTGCTTTTCAGCTATCCGATTTCATTATAACGATTTGTCTACCATCGTGGTGTTATTATAATAAATATATTATTATAAATTTTTGAAACGTAAATGGTTGAAAATTTGTCCGAAAATAATTTTATGAATAGAAAAGTAAATATATTATGTATCTTTATAGATTTATGTGTATACAAATAAAGAAAAAAAATGTATTTGTATAAATATATTTGTATTTCGACTGTGACAGGCATGCAAGTTGAGCAGCGAGGAGGTGCAACAAAAAGTAGAAACTCTACAAGAATTTATGTCCGTGAGAGCAGTCTGGCCGCCGGTCGAAGAATTGTATCGTCTCGGGGGAATAACACTTTTACTCCAGATCATAGCATTTGCCCGTGAATGGAATTACAGTGGCCGGTATGGAGTCGTATTTTTAAAATTCATCTGCCGTTCGATGAACCAACGAAACAAAAATTTATTTCACATTATAATTAATAATATAAATAATTTTATTTTTATCTTATTTTCTATTTTTTCTATTTTTATATTTATTGATCAACAGAGTACACATGACATCGATCGCGGAAACCGTTCGTTCGTGTTTGGACGTAATAGCGATCTCATCCGTGGTTCCTAAAGTAATGCTGTTGCTTTGCGACAGAGTCGACATGCCGGACATGTCGATGACAATGGCGATTAATTTGCTTCTAGCCTCGGCCGAATGCGAGATAATAGCCGACGCCGATGTTCAACGGGCTGCTCTTCGGGCCGTTGTTAATTGCGTTTGCGCCCCGATTAATAGGGTATGTCGTGCGTTTCGGGATTTCATCAGTCCGAGGAATATCAGTCGTTTTTTTAATAACGAGCAGAACGACTCGTTGCAGGTTGGCGGCAACGTCGCGAGATTTTCGGTCACCGGATCGGCCAAAAAGAAGACGAACATACACAACAGCGAGGAACTCATTCAAAAAGTTTGGGAAAGCGTTAGATCGAACAATGGTATAATGGTGAGTATTCCATGTTTTATTTTTAGTGTAGTGAAAAAAAAATTTCGTGATTAGATTTTCAAATTTATTGAAGTTTCATTATTGAAATAAAATTTGGTAAAATATTATTGATTAACATTATTATTGTTGAATTATTTTTTAAAATGTTTAATTTCATTTTATTGTTTGAAAAAGAATATAATAATATTAAAATACATAAATATATCTTATATTTTGTATAATAATGTTGGTACTAATATTATTGTAGTTAAATTCTTTTTTTTTCAATTTGTTACTTTATTATTTTATTGTTTCAAAAATAGTAAAATGTATCATAACAATTATTACAATTATTATGATAATCAAAAAATAATATAATATATTATATTTATAACTTATTATATATCTATATAATATTATTATAACTTATATTTATTCATTCTACAACGTATATATAATTCCTCAAAAACATAAATGATAAAAGTTGTATAACAAATTAATATAATGAGAATTTTTTAAATAATAATATATGTAGATATTACGTGCGTGAATTTTCTCTAAATTGAATAAATTATTTCGACAGGTTCTTTTGCAATTAATGATGGTAAAGACGCCGATAACGGACGCGGATAGCATAAGAGCACTCGCTTGTCGCGCACTAGCTGGTCTGGCACGTAGCGAAAAAGTTCGACAAATAATAAGCAAATTGCCCATGTTCACGGACGGTCAGATACAGGCTCTCATGAAGGATCCGATACTTCAGGAGAAGAGACAGGAGCACGTTATGTTTCAGAAATACGCTCTCGAACTCATGGAACGCGTGTCCGGCAAGGCTAAACCGACCGGTGCCGAATACGAAATTTCTCTGGTCAGCCTTCATCGAGTAAGTTCGAATTAAAAGAAGAAAAAAAATACAATCATTGAAAAAATATATTGATTTTTTTTTTAAATTTATCATCATTGCTATTCTCTATGTTTTTTTATCATAATATTCATTATTATTATATTTTTATCGTTATTATATGATTTATTATTTTTATTTGTCTTTGATACCCTTTAATTTATCGTTACTGTTCATCAGGCGAACGTCGTCGCCCAGACGAGGATACAATACAACGAGCAGCAATTGAATCAACTGATATATCAACACCTCGTGTCGAAGGGAATGAGCGAAACCGCAACGACCCTTCAGAAAGAAGCAAATTTAGATTCTCACACTATCATGAAACCCATTACGTCGTATCAGCCTTTTACTTACAGAAGTCCAGCAGCTACAGGCGTAAGTCCCTCAACGAAACATAAAAATTCACATAATCTCAAACATTTCGTCGCTTTAGTTTCACGAAAATTATTATTCGTTTCCCATTATAAAATTTTCAATCTTTCAAAGTATTTTTCATTTGTTAAATTTACGATTTTATAGAGAAGTTATTTATTTCTTCTTTTCTTTCGCGTTATGTGATTTTGAAACAATTTATCATTATCCTTTTTTTTCTCTCATATTACATGATTATCAATTTATTTATTTTTTAATTATTTTTCTTTCTCGATTGAACCTTTTTTAATTCATCGGAACAGACCCGAGCCGTATTTTCTCCGGGTGCGCTGGTCAATCTGTACAACACGAGCCGAGTCAATCAACGCGACGGAGCCAACAGAAACAACATAACTCCGACGTCGAGCACACCGCGTTTTATCGCCCACACCGTTGGTTGTTCGAGCACGCCGCCGATGTCGGGTCAGGGCGGCGCGCGGATAAAACTCGCGGATTGTCTCAACCAAAGTCCCGTCAGCAGCAATAGTCAACCCATCAAACTTCAAATCAGTCAGAAGTGAGATATTACAACGAAAATTTACAATAATTTAAAGATAAAATATAAAAGACATCGGTTTAATATGAAAAAATATACGAGAAGTCGTTTTTTAAATAAGATATTAATTTAATTTAATTGAATAACTTTATTTAAATTTGAATAAATATAAATGATGGATAAACATTTTATCTCTCGTGTGTCTGTTTCTCGTGGTTTTTTTTAGAAAATACACTCAAGCGGAAAAACAGCCGAGTTTCGGCGGTTCGACGAGTTATTCGATGACAAATCCGTTGCAACAAACGCCTCCCTGCAGATCGTTGCAAAAACAAATTTCCAGAGATCCGGGCGGCGGTGGCGGACCCGGCGTCGCGACCACGAACGTAGCAACCATAACTCTCGATTCCATAATCACCGAATATCTCACCAATCAACACGCTCTCTGCAAAAATCCCATGGTCACGTGTCCACAATTCAATCTTCTTGAGTAAGTATTTTCTCATTCCCCAAATATTTTATCGTAGGATTTTATTTTTTCAAAAATCATTATCATTAATCTCGTGGACGTATCATATCTTAGAAATATATTTATCTTTATTATTTTTATTTAGAAAAATTGAAATAGCTATAACAAAATTATTACTAGATAAAACAACGAATGAAAATTTAAATTATGAGACGATTATTGTTATTATTTTTCATTATTATTATTAGATACAATTCTATTGATTTTTAATCATTTTGAATATTTAACGTTAAATCAATGATTATTTTGGAATAACTGTTTTTTTTTATGAGATGATAAAATTTGCAATGATGATAATAACTCTTTTTTCAAATCTTATATTTCATGATTTTTCTATCAAGACCTCACAAATGTCCGGATCCGAGGACGAAAAATTCTGCGGCGATGAACGTGACGGTTCGGGTTGCGAGAAGATCACTGGGAATGGACGGTAGAAGATTGGATCGAAGGCACATATACAGTAGGTTCTGTCCGGTCAAATCTTTTCGCACAACCGATGTCGAAGGAACATTCACGTGTTGCACTTTTTCGGTAAGTTTACGTGTTAAAAAAAAAAAAAAATTCCTCTCGACAATCAAATGCAAACGAAAAAAAAATTACCAATAAAAATTCGGATTATTTTTCATCGAAGCCTTGCCAACAATACCTCATTCTCGGTACTTACGCGGGTGACGTAAAAATGTTCAATGCTCATACGGGAACCGAGGAAGCGACTTATCAGTGCCACGAATCTTACCTCTATCACATGGAATGTAACAAACGCGGAAATCTCTTGCTCACCTCCACAATGTGGATAAGTCCGATGTCGGCGTTATGGAGCATCGGTGCCTTCTTCGAGATGAAGCTGCCCTTTGAAAATGAGGATTACGTGGAATTTGGTAAATTACAGGATAGAATAATCGGAACGCAAGGAGAAAGCGCGACGGTGAGTTATAAAAATTATTATTATTATTATTATTATTATTATTATTATTATTATTATTATTATTATTATTATTATTATTATTATTATTATTATTATTATTATTATTATTATTATTATTATTATTTTTAGTATTTCATTCCTTCAAACATTTTCTAATCAATTAGATTAATTTATTATTATTCTTATAGTACTAATTGATATTAATATTCAATAAAATGTAAATTGATTTTACCATGATATTATATTTTTATATATGCTCAATAATTGTAAATAAAGATAATAATAATAATAATGATAGGATTATATTCCCAATATAATAAATGGAAAAAATCCGAGAGCCCGAAAAATAGTGGATAAAAAAAAGATTGTAATTACAGATATACGATATTACAACGGGGAAGCTCGTAACCACTCTAACCCCATCGATATCGAATCAATACACGAAGAACCGTGCGACGTTCAGCATGAATGACGAATTGGTGCTGAGCGACGGTATCCTGTGGGACGTTAATTCCGGAAAAGAAATTCACAAATTCGACAAGCTCAATCAAACGTTGAACGGTGTTTTTCATCCGAACGGCACGGAAGTCGTCTCGAACACGGAAGTATGGGATTTGAGAACTTTTCATCTGTTGAAGACCGTTCCCACCCTCGATCAGATGGACGTTATATTCTCGCCGGTGAATCACATTATTTACGCGGTATCGTTGGATCAGGAGGGCAAGGACGAATCTCACTACGTCACGTCTTTCAAGACCCTCGACGCCCTCGACTACAGCAGCATCGGTCAGTTTGATACATATATATTTAATTAATTAACTTCCATCATATTCCAGAATATAATATACCTTGTTTATTTATTTGATTATTAATCTCGATGGTCGAATAATTTTCTATGTTCCTAATTCTAAATTTCAATGTTATATGTTTCTAGTTTCTGCAATTATTATTCATAATTTTTTTCATTGTTTATTATTATTATTATTATTATTATTATTATTATTATTATTATTATTATTATTATTATTATCGATATTATTATTATTATTATTATTATTATTATTATTATTATTATTTTACATAAGAAAAACACAAAATAATAATTAGACAAGGATTCGATTACTTTACACAAATATATATATTTTTCTTCACAACATATGAGAACATATGATTCTATTAATAATTCATTAAATCGCAGCCACGTACGACGTCAAACGAGGAATTTACGGTTTGGCTTGCAACAAATTCGACACGCAAATTGCAATAGTCGAGAATCAAGGCGAATTCGACAGCGGCCAAGAGTCTTGCGTGCGATTGTACGACGTCGGAAGACGGCGGGACGACGAGGACGAGGCGGAGGAGGACGATGACGAGGAGGATCTCGATGCGAGCGACGATGATGGCTCGAATTCCGCTTCCGACGACAACAACGCCGACGGTTAGTCCGGCGAATTATTCCTTTCTTTCACGCCTCGACGCGGATTCATCTCTTCTTATTTTATCATTGTATATCATTTTTATTTTAATTATTTTATTTTATTTACCCTAACTTGTCGAGTTTTTACTACCCTTCTCAATTTATTATTATTTTTATTATTTTTAGTACTATTATTATTATTATTACTATTATTATTAATAATAATAATAATTATTATTAATTATAATAATAATAATGATTATTATTATTATTATTATTGTTGTTATCATTATTATAATTATGATAATATAATAATTATTATTTTTATTATTATTATTATTATTCTTATAATAATAATAATAATATAATAATAATTATGATTATTCTTATTATTATTATATTATTATAATTTTAATAATGATAACAACAATAATAATAATAATAATTATTATTATTATTATATTATAATTAGTAATAATAATAATTATTATTATCATTATTAATTATTTATTATTATTATTATTGTTATTATTATTATTATTATTATTATTATTATTATTATTATTATTATTATTATTATTATCATCATTATTTCTTTAGATTGTTGAAACATCTTATTTTAAAAAATTTTTTAAAAATATTTGCAACAGATGGCGATAACGCCGACGCGAATGGCGGCGACCACGGCGACGACGATGCGCGAAACGACGGGGACGAAAACGACGACGATGACGACGACGACGACGATGACGACGACGACGACGACGACAGCGGCGACGGGGATGATTCGGCAAACGATAGCGTCGACTACGATCCCAATTCACCCGACGATTTCTCGCTCCTGGACATCGACGACTTCGAGATTATGTTCTCCTGAATTCCACCGGCCATTCGCATCGCCTCCAAAACCGATTAGCTTTCAATTATTATTATCAATCTTTTTTTTTCTTTTTTTTTCTTTCAATGTTTCTTTTCTTCCAACGTTTTCGTTGCAATCATTCGCTTATCGACGAACAACGAACGGAGGAATTCGTCGGAGAAGTGGAATCGTCATTTACAAACGCGATCGATTAGTTATTCGTTATCTCGAAAAATCGATTTGAAAGACTATTCGGATGGTAGAAAGCTCGGCGTGGCCCCGAGCGTAAAACCGCGACGTCCCGACGATCGTTTCGACCGCGAGACGAGGACGTAAGTGTGGAGATAATCGTCGTTATCGTCGTTATCGTCACGTGGCGAACGATTCGATCGGCACGGATGGAAAACGAAAAAATTAATTCGTTCGCGATGAAAAAAAAACAATAATTAATTCGTTCGCGATGAAAAATGCAAAGATCCGTTCCTCAAATTCATCGAATGGCCTTGATTGTATTTTTTTGATATTCTGTTCGTCTTTTGATTCGTCTCTTAAACTCAGAGACTGGATCGAATTTTTTTTTTTTTTTTTTTTTTTTCTTGTGAACGCGAATTCGATGATTTATTTGCGAATTGGTCGAAACTTCGATTTGATTTACGTGCGTTTGTTAGATAATTGACAAACTTTTCGAAACTATTTTGATGAATCGTCTCTTACGATGTCGTAATAAGAATTATCATTAATGAAAAGAAGAAAAAAAAAATGAAAATGAATAAATAAATAAACGCCGAGAATTTTGTTTCGCGCGAGCTACGTAAAGTCGATGAAAATTTTACGGTGGGTTATTTCCATTGCATAAGCGCGTTGTCGTTGGCCTTCCAATCCATAGAATCATCATCAGAAACGTACAGTACAATCCTTTATCGAGGGAATAACGATTTCTCTCTTTCCCAGTTATTGAAAAAAAAAAATAAAAATAAAAACAAACAAATGAGAGAGAGAAAATACAGTCTGTGTGCGCGAGAGCGCACCACGATTTTGTAAATGATTTCGAAAACAATATTTGCTATCGATAAGCACGCTTGTTCGGATGCGGAACGAAAAAAAACAAAAAATAAAAATAAATAAACAACACAAATCGAAAGAAGGATGAAACAAATAAGAAGATAAAACTAACAAAACGAGAAGAAGAAAAAATACACGATTATTACTGTGAAATAAGTGATTAGCGAACGTGGTTGAATCGATTATAACGATAATAATGAATAATATTAACATTATTAGTTATTAATTAAATATAAATGTACATGAAATAAATAAATAAAAAATGGAAAAAAAACATTAAATTGTAAAAAAAAAAAAAAAGAAAAAAGATCCTTTGGATCGAGAAAAAATAATGATTATCCATATACGCATGCTTATGAATAAACACGCACGAATGTAGAACGCAATTTTTTCAACAGACGAGGGGTACGATTTTATTTTTCTACGTTAACCAAAACATGGAAAATCACCTTTTTATTTTAAATCATCCTGACAAATATCAACGACAAAAAAAAATCCGTGTCGTTACAAAGCAATCCCATCTCAATCCCAAAAACTAGCAGCCGTTATATCAACCCACAAGATTCCATGAGACGAGGAACATTGTTTTTCAAAAAATATGCGTAATTTACAAAAAATATACGCAAAATTAAAAAAAATATATATAACATTTTTTTTTAAATATACAAAATTAAAAAAAAAATATACAAAATTTAAAAAAAATATATACAAAATTTAAATAAAAATATATACAAAATTTAAATAAAAATATACAAAATTCAAGAAAATATCTACAAAATTTAAAAGACCATACGAATTTCACCCAAAAAATATATCCAAAATTTCACCATAAATATCATAAAGCCGCAAAAACAAACAACGCCAATAAATCGTTATTCCAAAAATCCCAACGAACAAATTTCAAAATTGGCGGGTCGCCGCCTTCGTCGTATTTCCTCGAGCTCGCCAACCTCGGCGAAGAAGCCCCTGGCGCAACCTCATCCTATCTCCTCCTCTCGGCCGAGAGTTCGCCCGTGCAGCAACGAGCCGTACGAGCCTGGTGTGGGCTCCGCAAAATCGCAAACACACACACCCAAAGCTCGTTCACGATCCTCCGTAGGTGAGCCTGTGTTCGCTGGTGTGATCCGACAGCGTCGCGCGGGCCACCGGAGCCATGGCAATCGTCGTTGCTCGTCAGTAAGCAGCGGTGAAACAAGTGTCTGTGTACAATATGGCGGCAGCCGGGTTTCGCACAATCTCCGATATCCCCGTGACCGACGCTCGTCCCCGGCTCGTCCACCAAACCCAATAATTCAAACACAAAAACCAATCAAAACCCACACGAATAAATAAATTTAAAAAAAAAAACAAAAAAAAACGTCATTTAATCGCAGTATCTCTACGGTGTCCGGGGTGAATCGCGTCAACGTCGTTATCGCGAGTAAACCGTCGTGGTTCGGGTTGTCAAAGGCCTCGGATAGAATCGCGTGGATGGTGTTGGTGTTGGTGGTGTCGCAAGGTGTGGGAAATAAACGTGGCGTAGGAAGCGAACGTTTGATATCGTCGTCATCGAGCCGGGGGGATTCTCGTACTCGAAGGCTCGTTGTGGCGTTTGTTTCAATCGCGTTTGAAAGATGTGACGACCGGTGTGGGGTGCGGGGCCTAGTGACGAAGCCTGCGGGGCCATCGGCGGAGGCGGTGACTGGTGGAAGGCCAAACAGAAGCAGCAGCAGCAGCAGCAAAAGCAAAAGCTAGCAACAGCAGCAGCAGCAGCAGCGGCGGCGGCGGGTCGAGGTTGGCAAGGCAGACGACGGAGGCGTAGCCGGATCGGGCCAAGGAGGTGGCTCTCTCGGTTCTCGTCGTCCGGAGGAGTCGCACTGCCACGAGGAAGAGGTCAGTCGGTGCGAGCGGCGCCTAGTGCGCGGGTCTGCTGCTTTATTTCTCGCTAAATCTTCGTGTTCGTCTCGTTTGTTACCCCCTCCGTTCCCTTCCTCGGGTTTCTCCCCCCGTCCGACGATCGCGGACTCTAGCGACGTCCTCGACGAGGAACGTTACGTCGACGACCGAGTTTACCACCTCCGGACGTTGCGAACGTTTCGCAATCCCGCGAAAATAAAATTAATCGACAATTTTTTTTTTAATTCGACGAGAAGAAAAACAAAGAAACGTTGGAGATAAGGAAGAGAGATAAAAAGAAGAAAAAATAAAACAAAACATCATCGTCGAGGATGGAGACGAAGGAACGTTACGACGAGCTCTGCAGGCTCTGCGCCTCTTACGATGCCGTGAAAATGAATATATTCGGAAAGGAGGGCAAGAATCGTCAGCTCGTTGACAAGATACAGACTTGTCTACCGTTCAGAGTAAGTATTTTTATTTACATTAGGATGGTTGTTGTTTAGCGGTATTGTTATTCGATTTTGAATCCCGGTCGTGATTTGAGGTGTTACGACGTTGACGGACTTTGTAATCGGCGAATTCGCGGAATCGTCGTTCGTTCCTCGACGTCGTCGTCGTCGTCGTCGGTTGGCTTTCTTTTTTCCTTGGTTCTGTCCGTGTTATCGTAATCGCGGTCTCCTCGTCGGAACACCCGCGATGTCCGGTTGTGTCGGCTATCCGAGCCGACTCGTTCACGTCTTTCCGTCTCTCTCCCTTCTGCAAATCCTCCGTCGGCTCTCGCTCTCCTTCCCTCTCTCTTTCGTTCGTTTGCTCGTCATCGCCGTCGCCGTCATCGTCTTCGTCGTCGTCGTCGTCGTCGTATCCGAGTTCTACCGCACACGAGTGTCGTCGTAGCCCCGTTCTCATTCCGTTCGTCATCGTCTTACCCCGTCCTCGTCCGTATCCTCGTCTCGTCGGTTATCTCAACGTCCACCGTCAGAAATCCGCCGTTGATGCTGATGCCGCTGCTTCGTCGTTCCCGACTTTGTTCCCCTTCCCCGTAGACGACGACAATAACGACGGCCCTACCCCTGTCGGACTTTCGAATTTCGAATTATCGAAACACCTCGAGGACGTTTCGAGACCGCGAGCGAGGTTGCTGATGTTTCGGCTGCGCTGGATGCTGTTGCTTTCTTCACGTGTTAAAGAATCGTCAACGAATCTTTTTTGTCGAATCCCGGACTCGTTTTTCGTCCGGCTGTCGAGGTGTGTTGAGAACCAAACCGAAAACCACTTTCCGGGACAGATGTGCACGTCCGCGTCGTCCTCCGTCGACGATGAACGAATACTCGTTTGGTTATTGTGAGAAAATGAGGGGAATAACGACGAATGATTCTTTGAGAGATGACAATTGAGGAAGATTTTGTTGTCGGGGTTTGAAATTTTCTGTTGGTTGTTATTGTTTTATACGTTTTTTTTCGCTCTGCTTGCGTCGTCATCGAGTTTTCGTCGACGTCGAAGACGTCCGACGCTCTACGTCGTCTTCGTCGTCGTCTCTCTCTCTCCGCCTCTGTCGCTCTGTGCCTCTCACGCTGCCGCCTCCTTGCCGCTTATCTTAGTATCTTTCTATCTTCGTCTGTTCTCTCTCTCTCTCTCGGTCTTGGTCTGTCGATTAGGTTTTTCGCGCACAAACGGCCCCTCGCTCACTCGGCTTCCTCGTGCTCTAGAGACCACGCTCACGGTACAACTTCCTCGCGGCACGTACAACGCTCTGCGGCTACCCGACGTGGCTTCGACGTATCTCCTTCATCATCCTTGGACGCTTCGACTATGCGCTTCATTATCTTCTTTGCTCGTTTTATTTTATTTTATTTTATTTTATCTTATTTTATTTTATTTTTTTTTAATTTGTTTTTTAGTTTTTTTTATCGTCGGTTTTCGTGGTAAAGTCCGGAAACTTCTCGGTTAGCCTTCAGGAAATTGAAAAGTCACGTTGGCTCGTATCGTGTTCGATAAAAAGGAATTGAGGAGCGATTGATGTTTGAAGGATTTATGAAAAAAATAATAAAAATTGCTTCGTACTTTGGTCGGGGGATTTTCACGAATACGAAGAGAAAGAAGAAGGAGGAGAGGAAGATCGAGGCGAAGGTGACGATGAAGGAATTAAAAATAAAATGATAATATGGCTATTGGTTTAATCGATTGATTCGGTCTAACTGTGCCGGAGATAAAAGAAATACATAAAACTGCGCGATTGACATTTTTTCCTTGTATTTTTTTTTAATTGATGCAGAATAATTTCATTCAATAATACACGAAAAATTACACATACGTGTGATTTTTTTTCTTACTAAAATCATTGAGAAAAATACTCGAATGCGCGTAATTATGTTGCATCTGTTTATCAATCTTTCGTACGATGATTTTATTTTTACAATGTTCTTATCGGAATTGTAATTACGACACGATACGAATCAATTGAAATATACTTTTGGCATTTGTAAAATCAATGTGGCAGGAATTCGAACCGTTGCCATTTGGATTAAAAAAAAAAAGAATAGAAAAGATATTAAAAAGAAAAGAGAAAAAAATGGGAAGAATTCGAGCCATTGAACGTCAAAAACCGCAAATGTTCGTTCGTCTCGTCTCCGTTGCGTCGGAAACCGATTATTACGCCAACAACTGAAGAAAAAAATTGCGAAATGCAATTTCATCAACGTCCCAGCAGCTGACTTTAAAATCGTTGACAATCTTCCGCGTTTCTCAATCCACGAAATACTCCACTGAGAAGATTTAAAAGCCTACCGCAAAATTCGTCTCACATTAAAAAAACAAGGACATCGACATTCTCTACGAAGCAGGAATATTTTTCCGAATCAATTTTACGTTGTTTTTCATTGTTTTATTTTTTTCTGCTACGAGAAATGAAAACAGTTTTGATTACTTGCGATATTGATCGACCCCACGTTTCGCTGACTCTGCCGCCCCCGACGACGACGACGACGGCGACGACGTTCGACGTTGAACGTCGAGTAACGACGTCTCATCCTCCTCCTCGCCATCGTCCTCATCCTCTGGTCGAGGACTGCAGTAAAGCCTAATTATCTTAAATCCATTCTTCTTCATTCTATTACATTTTATTTATTTATTTGTATATATTTTCTTTTCAATTTAACCCAATTATTGTATCGTGGGGTCGATTTGACCCAAGGAAACATTTCAAAGTTCCCGCATTTTACCGCAGTTCATTGGTTAATTATTATTTTTACATAGAAAAAAAATTTCAGAAATTTCGTACTTGAAAATTTCATCCGCAAAGTAAAAAACCTTGAGCTTCATTCATGCATTTTTCCAGATTCTTAGGATGATATTTTTTATTTTTTCAAAGCCTTCGATCGATTTCACCCCGCGATACACTCTGAGGGTGCGAAAAATAACGATATACCAATCGCCTTAAAAAAAATAATTTAAATTAAGTTTAATTAATTAATTTATTTTTTTCGATAATTCTCTTTTTATTGTCCGTTTCCTCCCCGACTATTTTTTTTTTCCCAACGCGTCACAGCATCGCTGCTGGCTGGCTCCGTTGCAAAGGCACGTGTCCAGCTGCTGCGGCGGGCAGGAACGAAGTCCGGTGGGCGGGATAAACCGTGTCGAAACAACGACGACGACCACCACCGGCGCACACGGCATCCTCGTGAGCAACAACGACAACGTCGACCGGACAATCGAGATACGTGATTTTGCGACGGTTTCTCACTCGATCTCGTCGACGCGAACCGACGAAACCTTGAAAAACACGTCCGAGTTATTTCGTCGCCGGCTTTGCGATCTCTATCGCGTAACACGCGATTGGCCATGGGTATACGGATAATCGGTTGTAATCGTTCGAAGGAAAAACTCTCGCTATCGTTCGACCTCGTCGACATAGACGTCGAATTATATCGAATGTCTCGAAGCGTTCGAAAATCCTCGTGACGAATTTGTGTGACGTCACGTTCGTTTATTCGTGGTAATTGGGGAATAATTATTCTCACGAGTGACACACCGGGTCCCAAGGGACTCCGGTCTTTATTTTGATTTTTTTTTTTTTTTTTTCATTATCCCGCGACGAATTATTTATGACGAGTAAGAACATTTATTTTCTCACAAATTAAAAAAAATGTCTGATCACATATTTTCTTCATAGCAATGGAATGAAATTAGAAAAATCATTAATAATAATGATAATCATAATAATAATAATAATTATAATTATTATCATTATTATTAATTTAAAAAAATTAATAATAATAATAATAACAACAATAATAACAATAACAACAACAATACAATAATAATGATTTTTATTAATTAATTTTCATTTGAATTCAATTGAAATAAATTTATTAATTTTCTATAACCATAAAATAAAATAAAAATCGAACAATAGTAACAACAGTCATGACAATATTAATAATTGGAATCAAATTATAATTCCGATTTTGATTCAATATGATGAAATTTTTCGTTTTCCTTCAATCCTAGTCAATGCTGAGAAATTATTATCAAATACTCTAAAAAATCTAAGAAATTACCATCTAATAAATCAAAAATATTACTCAATATTATTATCAAATACTTTTCAACAATCATTTCAACACCACAAAATTCAATATTCGCAATACTCCAAGAATCATTCGGATCGATTCCTTGTTTCGTTTCTTCTTCGATTCTCCAGCTTCGAAAATTCCCCCGGTTCCGGGATATCCGTCGGTTCGTGAATTTTCGTGCCACCCGGTACCGGTGCCGGGTGCCGGGTGCCGGGACAGGCGTTCGTGGCGGGCGGAAGGGGAGGTAATTCGATAGGTCTCCGTCGAGGCGCAGAAGCTTTGTCCCCGAGGCTGGGGGGCATACCTGGGTTCCCGGCTCCGTCAGCGGCACGACCGAGCCCGTATTCCCCGGACGTTCCCGAGAGTACGTCGTACATCTCGCGGACAAGAGACACGAGGAGGCTCGGGCGTACCTAAAACCGTGATGGTTCGATCGTTGGACGACGACGAGCGAGCCGTTCTCGGGGTCTCGGGATTTTGCGTTGTATTCCGGAGGCCTCGACGAGAGAGAGAGAGAGAGCCATCCGCTGGTGGCTGGCTGGATGTGGATGCGGTCGGCCGTCGGCTACGCGGAACGCCGCTCTCTGGCTGTGTCGCCCGGCGGTTGCATCCGCCCGTCGTCGTCCCCTCGCCTCTCATTTCTCACTCTCTATCTCTCTCTCTTGCTCTCTTGCTCTCTTGCTCTCTTGTTCTCTTCATCTCTCGCAATCTTTCCCCAGCCTCTCTTTCTCCCCGGCTTCGTCTCGCTCGCTCGCCCGGTCGACGCGAAACCTCGCATCTCGCTTTTCCCGGTCGAGGGTCGTTCTCTAGAATCCAACGAACCAACACGAACGGACACGGAGCCGCTTCTCTCCACGGACAGAGCCGCTTCTCTCGATGGATGCTGCGACGCTCAACCGCTCGTTTTGACGCTTCAACGTCGTTGGACCGCATCTCTTGCATATCGCCCGCGTTTCGAAGCCTCACGGACGGACGGACGGACGGACGGATTTCAACGCCGTCCACCTTTGCCCGAAGGACAAACGTCTTGCCCGGCATCTGTGTGTCCACGAGGCCCCGTTTTGCCCCGTGTTTGAGGGTGGTGAGAGGATTCGGTGGTGGCTCACGTGCAGGGGCAGAATCGTCCCTCTATTTGCGATGATGCGATTCGTCATCTACGGGGAATTATTTTTTTTTCTTTATTTATGGCGGTTTGGCAATTTTGAGGGTTGGTTGGGTTGGGAGAGGGTTGAGGACGAATTTTGGAACGCGTTTTTTTATTTCGGGGGTGAACCAGATTTATTTAGAAATATTATTATTATTATTATTGTTGTTATTATTATTATTATTATTATTATTATTATTATTATTATTATTATTATTATTATTATTATTATTATTATTATTATTATTATTATTATTATTATTATTATTATTATTATTATTATTATTATTATTATTATTATTATTATTATTATTATTATTATTATTATTATTATTATTATTATTATTATTATTATTATTATTTATTATTATTATTTTATTGTATTGTGAGTTTTTTTTATTCGTTGCAATTTTGGGAGCGGAGAACAGATCTTCAAATTATTTTCTATCTCAGGACTAAAGCAGATTTACGCTTGAAATAATATTTAATTTAATTTATCTTTTTCGAATTAGGACATTTTTTCCTTACAGTACAATTTCAAGTACGTTAATTATGTGAGCCCAATTCTTCTGAATTAACGTTCGAACCTGACGAAGAGCTTTCACCGGCAATTAAGTACTTCTCTCGGATTTCGTTGTCGGTCATTTGAAAACCTGCACGTATTAGCGCGTTAAGCTACGTAATTTTCCAGCAATGGGTAACTTTCGTTTTTCGTAAATTTTACGGTAAAATTTCGCATCGTCATCCGACGAACGACGACGCATATCCGGTTCGGTGAAACCGGGGAGGATAACGGAGCGAAGAATTGTAAAAGCTTCTTTGATTGTCCTTCTTCGCAGGTATGTCGTCACCGGCGACTGCGAACAAACGACGTTGGGGTCGTAAAATGTTCCTTTTTTCCTTGACGATTCATCGTTCGAACAAAACTCGTTGAGGACAATTTGTGCTTCACGTGCGGATTTCCCAAACTCTTCGAGTCGGTCCATTCTAAAATTTTGTTGGTCTTCAAAGCTTCGAGCTTGACTCGAAAAAAAAAAACATTCTAAGATTTACTCCGGCGATGATACGAAGTTGTTGCCGACGTCGGTTATGCTTTATGAGTCATCGTCTTTGAGGTTGCGAACCTTGACCAACACAGCGAAGACCAAGGTCTCGACGTTTTATATATTCCCTCGACGTTTTCTTCAATGGATTTTCAGGCCTACTCCGAGGACTTTTCCTCTTTCGTTATCCGGCAATGTGCGCTGAAATTTTTTATTTTTTTTTCATAAAACAATGAAATTTTACAGTGAAATTGGAACCAGAATTTTTAGATATTTCGATATCAACCCTTAGTCTGTAATTAAGGGTCACTCGTGCCTTTCGACGACGGTGCGTTCTTCACGTTTTTATTTATTTAAACGATTATATCGTTCAAACCAATGAATATTGCGGCAATATAATGATCGTTCCTCATACCAGGAATGTTGATAAGATTTCATGAATTTTGTGAAATTTTTTAGACCACTTTAAAGTCCTTTTCAAAGCCTAAGGCGCGAGTAAGTCATCCCACAGAGATAAGTCGCTGAAAACAACGTTACCGACTGAGCATTGGAAACGATTAATTTTTTTTGTCCTTCTATTTGTGCGCAACTTTTTAATCGTTGTCTCCTTTTTTTTTGGTTAAATTACAGATCGACGAAGATGACAGACTGCCAAAATGTCTGTGTTACAGATGCATGTACAATTTGGAAAATTTTTACGACTTCAGAACGGCTTGCGTTAACGCGGTTGCGTTATTGGAAAGGTGTTTGCCGCCGGGTATCAATGCAGTGAGTATCGATTAATCGATATTATTCGAATCTTGAATTTTAAATCGAATATTTAACAATTTTTAGATGACTAACAATTGTTTTAGTTCGTTTATTTCGTCGGTTTTTCTTTTTTATTGATGGACGTAATTCGCGTTACAGGCAGACAGCGAAGTACAAAATGACGTCGAGAATTATTCGGAATTGCGAACGGAGCTTCTCAAAGAGAAGGAAAAGATGCCTATTCTGATACCCGAGGCACCCATTGTGAATCCAAACGCGGCGTTGGGCACGCCACCGAGGTTGAACAGCGACGGCGAAGCCGATCAGGAGATCGAGGAGATTCTCGACGCCAGTGGAACCGAGGATGGTAAATTATTGTTAGCAATAAAATTTCTTTCTCGTAACTTTTTTCCCTAATTCTCGTTCTCTCTTGTTCTTTATTTTACTTTTGATTTTTCTCCGAATTACATGATTGATATTTTTAATTCTCTTTTTAAATGTATTAATACTATATTTTTCTAATTTTTTTTTCTATACTGAATTATATTGTTTATTTATTAATTCATTGTTTTAGTTATATTTATATTGAAAATATTATTATATCGGTATTTCAATATTAATATAATATAATTTGTAATTATAATAAATTTATTATGGTTTATAATAATAATAATAAATTATTATATTATTAGAGGATTATTATTCCAATCATTTTCTTTCTCTCTAACTCTTTTTAATCCTTGTTTTGCAATTCATTGCAATTTATTTATTTTTTATTCATTATTTTTATTATTTTTTCATTTCCAAAATTATTTTACATGGATATTTGAATATTATTATTGACAAAATATCATTTCAAATATTTTCTCTCACGCTAACTCTATTTCCCTCCTAGTTTTTAAATTTATTTATACATGCTATAAATTGATTTTCTATTTTTTTCAAATATTTTTCGCCCACATGTAGACAGTCTATCCCCATTTTTATGATAGTTCCATAATGATACAGTTCAATTTTCTCATCTTATCTCGTCCATGAAAAACCATTAAAAATATAAATTCAAACCCAAATAAATATTATTTTTTTTATTTCAATAATTTTAATTATTTTTCCCTAATATTCGTTACAATTTCGCAGGTTTCGAGGATACGGAAGACCGGAAGTCGGACGAATACGAGATGGACATGGAGACGAATCCCAGTGATTTTTTGGAAATGACGCCAATGGTTACCGAAGAATTGGACGATAACGAACCGGTTAAAACCCCGAAGACCGAAATACGAAACAACGACGTTTTTCAACACACGGCCGAACAGCACGAGGTTTACGTTTGTTCGTTGTGCAACAAAGCGTTCAGTTCGAAAGGCCATTTGTCGTTACACGCGAGGATTCACGTGGGCGCGGGCGACGTTATCGGCGCAAAAGTCGTCACGGACGATCACACGTCGTACAAGAGACCGTATCAGTGCGATTTGTGTAACAAATCGTATTCGACCGCGAAGCATCGATGGGGTCACGTCTCGACGACTCACAGGTACGAAAAAGAGAGAGAGAAAAAAATGAACTTCCGCGAACGTGGCCCGAATGGATGGATTTTTTCGCCCGCGATGGATTTTATTTTTGCGATGAAAATCGTAATTTTTAATCTTGGAATTGATTCTCTGCGACGATTTTGCGGCTACGCGCAGGGAAAAAGGGCGCCTGTCGAAGCTTCGTTTCGATATTCGAAGTTGTATTTGAAGGCTCGTTTTTTTATTGATTCGGTTTTGAGGTGATGGCATTTTATTTGAATTTAATTTTGTTTTATTCTATAACGAATGGGTAATCGATGAAAAATAATTCTGGTTTTTGTTGTTGAATTATGAGCAATTTGGAAATAATTCATCGAAGCTGTTACCGATCAATAAGTAAATAAATAAATAAATCAATGAATCAATGAATAAATCAATAAATCAATAAATCAATAAATCAATAAATCAATAAATCAATAAATCAATAAATCAATAAATCAATAAATCAATAAATCAATAAATGAATAAATGAATAAATCAATGAATCAATGAATCAATGAATCAATGAATCAATGAATCAATGAATCAATGAATCAATGAATCAATGAATCAATGAATCAATGAATCAATGAATCAATGAATCAATGAATCAATGAATCAATGAATCAATGAATCAATGAATCAATGAATCAATGAATCAATGAATCAATGAATCAATGAATCAATGAATCAATGAATCAATGAATCAATGAATCAATGAATCAATGAATCAATGAATCAATGAATCAATGAATCAATGAATCAATGAATTAATGAATCAATGAATCAGTGAATCAGTGAATCGATAAATTAATGAATCAATGAATCGATAAATTAATGAATCAATGAATCAGTAAAACAATGAATCAAAGAATTGATGGATCAATACAATGAAAAAAAATTTTTTTAAATAATTTTCTTGTGCTTTTGAATATTTTAACCGATCTAATCGTTTCGTTTCAGGGGCCATCCAGCCGTGACTTGTGCCTACTGTTCGCGAATATATTCGACGCGAACGAATCTCGAGGAACACATAAAATCGAGGCACACGGGTTTGCCACCGCCTCCGGAATTGCCGATTCCCTATGTGCAACCCGACAATCGTTACAAATGCAAAACTTGTCCGAAAATGTATACAACGATCACGGAATTGAACAAACACGGAAGAGTTTGCACGGGCGATCGTACGAAGGTCAAAACGAACAAAAAAGTTTCGCGGAAAAATAAAAATTTGATGGACACGTCGGATCTCTCGAGCACGGATACCGACATAGATGGCAAGGATTATAGAAATGCCGAGGCTAAATTGTCGAAAAATCCGCAATTAACGATATTGAAACAGGCGCTTACGAAAGGCGAAACTTCGAAGCGCGATTACGATGACAGAAATTCGTCGAATTATAAACTCGTTGAGCTATCGAAGACGGGTAAATCATTTTACGATATACTATAAATATTGTTTTTATTCAAATAGCTATTGTATTGGAAATTGTTATAGTTATTATTTTTATTTATATTAATTTAATATAATTAATTATCAATCATACTAATAACGACCATTACAATTGCTTTCTACGATTTATAACCTAGTTAATAATAATAATAATAATAATAATAATAATAATAATAATAATAATAATAATAATAATAATAATAATAATAATAATAATAATAATAATAATAATAATAATAATAATAATAATAATAATAATAATAATAATAATAATAATAATAATAATAATAATAATAATAATAATAATAATAATAATAATAATAATAATAATAATAATAATAATAATAATAATAATAATAATAATAATAATAATAATAATAATAATATTATTATTATTATTATTATTATTATTATTATTAGCAATGATATATAAATATAATAATGTAATAACAATAATATAATTATTAGAATCATAATTATAATTATAATAATATAATAATATAATCACCAATAATATAATAATTATAATAATATAATTATTATTCTAATAATAATTATATTATTATTATTATTATTATTATTAACTCGGTGATAAATCGTAGAAAGTAATTATAATGGTCATGATTAATTAATTATATAACTAATTATTACTTTTATTATTTCCATACAGACGTAAACGATGGCGACGGTCAGAAGCGATGGTACTGCGAGACTTGTCCCCAAAATTTTTCGTCGGTAGAAAATTTGAAGGATCACGAGACTACCCACGACGCCGAAAGGCCGTACATATGTGTGCTATGCGAAAAAGATTTTGTCGTTAAATCATCGTTGAGCCGGCACATAATGTCGTCCCACGGTGTTGATCCGAGTCCAATAATAGACAGCGACAAGTGTTTGAAAAAAAGCGTATTGTCGCAATCGTGGACGAGACAATTGATTAAAACGGAACCGAAAAAAACGGGCCGAGACGGTTCGTTATCGTCGGAAGACGGTGAAAGCGCTCATGGAAATATGATCGAAATCGAGACCGTATTCGTTTGTGAAATTTGCACCCGTGATTTCAACGATCGGGCCTCGTTGTGGCTTCACATAAGAGCGACGCACAAAGAATGCGCGGCATTCGCTTGCGGGGTTTGTCTTAAAATTTGTTCGGACAACGCGCAATTGTTGAATCACGTTAATATGTATCACGGTGGATCGAAATTGTTGATATCGGAACAGAGACGTTACAGTTGCACGATATGCGGCAGACAGCACGATTCGAGAAAAAAATTAATGACCCACGTGTCCATACACAACGTCGATCCCGGTTACGATCCCGCGAGTTTCGTTCAATTGAACAGCAATTATTACAACGAAAACGTTAACAGCAACGAAACGAACGAGGCGCTTATGGATTTCGACGTCGAGGACGGCGACAAGGTCGATTGTTACATATGTTACAAATCTTTTCCCAACGAGGATCATCTAATTCGGCATCAACGAAATGCCCACAAGGTATTTATCGAGCACTGATCATTAATAATAATAATGATAATCAAATAACAAAAATAAATAATGATAATTTTAATTAGTAATATAATAATAATAATTATTATTATTATTAATACTAATAATAATAATAATATTATTATTAATACTAATAATAATAATAGTATTATTATTAATACTAATAATAATAATAATATTATTATATTATATAATATGTATTATTATTAATTATTGGTTATTATTATTATTATTATTATTATTATTATTATCATCAATAATAATAATAATAATAAT
Source organism: Sussaba pulchella (assembly GCA_963971145.1). Taxonomy (NCBI): domain Eukaryota; kingdom Metazoa; phylum Arthropoda; class Insecta; order Hymenoptera; family Ichneumonidae; genus Sussaba; species Sussaba pulchella. Next base: position 14,301,928 of record OZ020167.1, on the reverse strand, counting down.
AACCAATAATTAATAATAATATAATAATATAATTATTATAATAATAATGATTATTATTAGTTTGATAATAATAATAAATATTATTATTATAAATTCATAAAACCTGTTCGTCACTTTCGCTAATCACCGAACTAACGATTATTCCAGTCCGAGCCTGTGATACCGAGCGGCGCCGATGTTTTGCCAGCCAGCAACGGTTCGGGCACGGGACCCAACGGCACCAAAGCCCAATATCACCTGTTCTTCGTTTGCGAATTGTGCGGCAGTTCGCATCCGAGCAAATGGGAACGTTGGCTTCACGTCAGCAGCAATCACAGCGAAGAATCATCGATAAGAGTAAGTTTTCAAGCTTCAACCACACCCCAAAAAAAAAAAAAAAAAAAAAAAAAAAAAAAAAAAAAAAAAAAAAAAAAAAAAAAAAACCAAAGAACTAAAAACAATGTCCTTCTTCCCCAACAGTGCGAACGCGAAGATTGTGGAAAAATCTTTGCCACAAAAACATTGCGAAACGATCACGCTCAGCATCATCTTATTCAAGGTTCATCCCCTAACACTTGCGAGGTTTGCGGAAAATTATGGGGAAGTCGAGTCGATTATTGGAAACACGTAATGGGTGTTCATTCCGACACCGTTCCCTTGATCTGCGGTGTTTGTCTAAAAGTATTTCCCGACGTGAAAAAACTCAGCAATCACGTAAAAACCAATCATTGGCCATTGACGAACGGTGATTTCAGTTGCGACGTTTGCGGTCGTCCTTATTCGAACAAATCAAAAATGTCGCGTCATCGAAAAATTCACGGTTTAGAAATTGACAATGCAACAACGAACAACGGAACCAACGATATTTCCAACAACGATTCTTCGATCCACGAAAAATCCGCTCCGACCACGGAAACCGAATTAACGTGCGAATTGTGCACAGATTTGATTTTCTACAATTGGGAAAGTCTTTGCAATCATCGTCGTTCGTTGCACGGTTTGTTCCCGTGCGATTTGTGCAACAAATGTTACGGTCGTACGTCGCATCTTTGGAAACACGTTAATCGCGTTCACAAAGGTCACAAAGACGTGACTTGTCGTTATTGCATGAAAACAAGCGCTTCGAAGGATCATTTGGCCGCTCATATATCGAAGATTCATCGTTACGAACCTTACGACAAAATCGAAATTTCCGAATCTCCGAGTTTCAAACGAACAACGATCGAAGACGACGGTGTACATCAATGCGACAAATGTAACAAAGGTTTTCACAAACGTTATTTGTTGCGTCGTCACATGAAAGGTTGTCAAAATTATCGCAAAGATCCCGGTGCTTTGTTGACCCGTTGTCGGGCTTGCGAAAGAATTTTCAAAGATCGCGCGAGTTTGCAAAAACACATTGAAAATCATCACAGTTCTTACACGTGTCATCTTTGCGACGAAACTGTGACGTCGAAACTCGGCATAATGACGCACAATCGCGTGAATCACATGGATCATCCAGATTTAACTTGCAACGATGATTCGTGTAAAAAATTATTTCGCACCAAAGAAGATCTCGAATCTCATCGAAAGGATCACAAATATCACAACGCTCCGAACGTTTGTGATTTTTGCGGTGACACGGTGGAAAATAAATTAAAATTAAAAATGCACGTGTTGTCGTTGCACAGAAACGAAATTGGCGTATCTTGCGGTGTTTGTTTGATACCCATGAAAGATCCGAAAATTTTGAAAAAACACGTCGAGGACGAGCACACCGGTGTTCTTTTGAAACCGAATACCTGTCAAGTTTGTGGTAAACAATACGCTTCGAAATGGAAAGCTTTCGATCATACGAAAAAATGTCACGGTAAAGTTTTTCGTACTTGCAAACAATGTTTAGCCGTTTTTACAACCGACACCGACATACGTTATCATTACGAGCACATACACAACGTTCCGAAGGATCAATTGGCCGGTTTTGAAAAACGTTTTCGCATGAGAACCGACGATTACGAAAATTCCGACGTCGTCGTTAAAGAAGAACCCGAAGATTACGATTACGACGATGGTATTTGCGACGACGAATCTTACGATTACAAAAGACGAAGAAACGACACTTACGATTGTGACATTTGTCCCGAAATTTTTTTGAATCGTGAAACATTGTCGGATCATTATACGAACGTACACAACAAAGATCCACAAAAGATGTTTAAAAAAATAAAATACGATGGCACGTGTACGAAACGTAAAATGCGAAATCGTGAAAATTTCGAATGTAAAAATTGTGGTAAACAATTTTGTACCAAAACGTTATTTTGGAATCACATAAACGTTTGTACGAGACGCAACAACGCGTGCAATCGCGACGACGAAACGAGATTACCAACGTCGATTCTCGAAGCTCATCTCAAGAACAACAATAAAATAAAAAAAGAACCTTTCGACGATGAAACACCGTTGAACGATAATAATTTGAACATACCGGATTTCAATCTCTTCGAGGACATAAATATGCAATTGTCGGAACAAAAACCAGTACCCAATCTAATGCCATTGTCGCAGATACGTCATTTGAACAGTATGAAATGTTCGAGAAAAGATTCTCGTAAAGTTTACGACGAATCGACGAATACGGTTTGCACGTGTGAGGTTTGCGGCAAACCATGGCCGGCTAAAAAACATTTGTGGCAACATTTGATAAGATTTCATCGTGCCGAAGCCGCGGTGACTTGCGGAGTTTGTCTCAAACTTTGCTCTAATTACGAAGAATTAGCGATTCATTTGAAATCCACTCACGAATCTATATTAACGTGCGAAGGCAATAATTTTACTTGCAAAACTTGCGGACGTTATCACAACGCTCGTAGCAAATTGTTGTTACACATGAGTATACACATAAACAGCAATGGAATAGCTTGGTGTCCGAAATGCGAGCAATCATTCGAGAGCGATGAAAAATTGACGGAACATTTGGAAAATTGCGTGAAACGACAACCCGATTACGAAGATCGTAGTATCGACAACGAAGATTCGAAACACGATGACGACGACAAGGGTAGTTTGATCGGTGACGCGGATTTTTCGGATCATCGTCCGAGCAATTCGGAAAATACCGAAGATTCCGAAAGCAGCAGCGCCGAAAGTGCGAGCGATGACGATGAGAATCCGATCAAACACGAGGATGAATCGAGAACGAACAGTCGTGCGACTGTTGACAGAAGTTGTCGTTCGGAAACCGACGAAGAAGCAGATTCGGACGACGAAGACGTTGTTATCGAGGAAAAAGAAATCGCGCGATTGAACAAGATGGAAACTTCGGAAAATATCGAGGAAAAACGGGTTGATGAGACGTCGAAGCGCGACGATGAAGACGAAGATGAAGACGACGACGACGAAGAAGACGACGTGGACGACGTGGACGACGTTGAGAACGTTGAAGAGGAAAAAGAATCTGGAATTTCGGCGAATGATACCAAAGATAAAAACAATTGCGACGAGAAAACGAAAAATCCCACGATCGAGGACGATTCGGACGACGACGGCCCGCCCGTATTAAGCCCGGTCATGCCATTGTCGGTCGAACACGAGACCGAGGAAACCGACGACGTCGTCGGTCACAAACTAAGTCCGATGATACCCATCGAACCGAAAATCCTCGACATAACCCAAACAACGAACGAAACCCCAACAAAATTGCGACGAATCGACGACGAAATGAACAACCCGACGTATTCCGACGTCGAAGTTCATCCGGTAAATGAGAAAATTCCGTTGGAAGATTACGAAACGGACGAGGAAGAAGCCGATGGCGAATTGAACGAAGACGTTCGTGACGAAATTGACGACGAGGATAGTCGAATTCACGTGGTTAATCCGAACGACGAGTATCATTCGGACGATAACGGAGGTACCGACGAATCGGCGGCCGAGGACGAGCAACCGTTCGACGAGGAACAATCGGAAATGGAAGTCGGTGAGGATGAGGATGAGGAGGAGAACGAGGATGAGGATGATAATGGCGTGGAGATACACAATTTGAACGGAACTGTGCTAATGGTTGCCAAAGATGCTGATGGAAATCAGATATTGATTCAAAAAAACGTTTCCGACATCGTTAACGGGGATTCCATGGAAGCCGTGACGGGTTTTATTTACGAGGACGAAACGGATTTCGAGGAATTGCGGGGATTTCAGGTTGAGCATGAGGGTAGCGATCACGAGGCGATGGAAGAGGAGGAAGAAGTGCAGGAAGAGGAGGAGGAAGAAGAAGGGGAAGGGAAGGAGGAGGAGGAGGAGGAGGATGAGGAGGAAGGGAAGGAGGAGGAGGGAGAGGAAGGGGAAGAGCAAGAGCAGGAAAAGGAGGAGGAGGGAGAGGAGGAAGAAGAAGAGCAGGAGGAGGACGAGGAAGCTGCCTCAGGGAATGAGAAAAATGGCCAAGAGGACGAAGCGATGGAGGAGGGAGTTTTGGAAGGGTCGAAGGAGGTTCAGGACGACGAACGAGAGGAGTTGAGCGATCGCGAGGGAGCAAGCGATCGCGAAGAAGAGGAAGGAAAGGAAGAAGTCGATGAGGAGGAAGTGGAAGAGGAGGAGGAGGAGGAGGAAGAAGAAGGAGGAGGAGATGGTGAAGGGGAGGAGTGTGATGTACAGGATTCTAATACGAGTGCCAAAAGCGATGTGTCAAGGACGTAGGCCTGTTACTCAGTGAATTACGTCGAAGCTAATAGTACTAAAGACCCTTTATCCCCAATTATCGGCGAGGAATAAGCTTGGAAACACAATCAGCACCTTCTTATCGCACCGATTACATCCTCAAAAGTTTGATCTTCGTTATTCTATCGTTATTTTTTCGTCCCACTTGCAGCAATTTCTGATAAGACGATATAAGACGATATTTCTTGGGAAAAAGATGGCGAAAGAAAAACGAAGACGGAAACGATGAGGTTTTTTTTTTTTATATTCATGTTACACGCGAACAACGATTACGCAACGAGGTGCGTCCTGTTTGAGCCTACGGAATAGTCGATGGGAGAATATCGACTATAAATACGCGTCGCTGTCGAGATTTTTTCTCGAATCCTCGACGTTATTTTTTTTTTTTTTTTTTTTTTTTTTTTTTTTTTTTTTTTCTCGTACCTCCGAAGGCTATTCGTAAAATCGTTCGAGAGGTTTGGAAACGTGGTGCCACAGTTTTTCATTATCGTTTGGCGAAACTTGTTTCAGTTATTTTATTATAATTGAACGAACGAACAATTTTTGTTTATTTTTTCTTTTTACAAAAATTTGTTCATTGTTTGTCGTATTGAGTCCAATCGAGATGAGCTCATCTGTGGTCCATGAAACGAAAAAAAGACGACGAACCGGAGACGAGTAGACTGTCTTCGGGGCTTCGAATCGTTTCGGTGAAACGTCAATTATTTATTTCGCCTTTGTCAGTACGGCTGAATTATTTGATCGTCGTTCAATGACTATCATTATTATTTATTGTATTGCGCATTCATTCCAAAGTAAATTGTAGGTCTAACGTGAATTCGTTTCTTCTTCCGCGTAGATGAAACGAATTCGTTCGATTCGATTGCATAATTTTCATTTATGCAATTATCAACCGCGATTATTGAGCGGTCGGGTTTATCTTCTTACATATTATTTTTTTCTTCGTTTTTATCGTTACGTTGCGTTTCGGGCATTCGACGGGACTGCGTCACCGTTCAATTATTATTATTATTATTGCGTATTGAAATTTCGGCGGCACAAACGAATATCGAAAAAAATAAATAAATAAATAAAAAATGGAAAAAGTATTTTTGTCTCCTCGCGACTGAACGAAGCATCATGTAACAACTCTCGAGATAAATAGAAAGGGCGATTAATGTTTTCGGGGCATCTTATATTGTGCGAAAAAAAGGAAAATAATCGATGAAAAACTATATTTTGTAAATATTGTAGAATAAACGATGATATATCGTCACGATTTGCGGATAAACTCATGAAAGAATGACGATGTGAAGAAAGAATAATGAAAAAAAAATTAAATTAAACGAGCCGTTGGGTTTTTGGTGATGGGAGAACAGCCACAGAAGACCGGCAACGGCTCGGAGATTCTGCAAATTCCGTGAGCCAAATTTCTCGAGTCCTGAAAAATCGAAGATTAATTAAGATAATTGAAAGATTAAAAAAAAAAAAAAAAAAAACATAGTCATGTTATATTTGTACCGGACAGTGAGGAACGGTCAAGCCGTTTTTTCACAATTTACTACTCAACGATAAGATAAATTTAAGACGAAAAAAAAAATGTATATTGTGATATGCGGTACGCTACGCCATGTAAAAAATTATAATAATATTAATATCAATAATAATAAAGAAGACGTAAATTCGTGCGATAAATGAATTTTTTTTTTTTTTTTAATTTGCTAATTGAAAATTGAGCATTGTAACGATTACCTGAATGAAGTGATGGAGTAAAGTATGTGAAGAGAGAATGGATATATAGTTCGACAGTGCCGAAGCTATTATTGTTATGATGAATTTTTGAAATAAAATGCCTGATATAATTTATATGAAAGTTTATTTTATTGAAGTGGAAACGGAGAAGGTTCGACCCACGCTGAATTTACAATAATTGACGAGTTTCGTTATGTTTCTATTCCAAAAAATCCTATTCGTAAAAATTTTTTGTCGGGAGAAATTTTTTATTCGAAACTAAATGAAAAGAATGATAAAATGCTGGAAAAAATTACGATAATTTTATTGTAACAATAAAATTGTTACGTCCGTTTAAATGTAGACTGTTCAAATATTTTGAGATCAATTCCTTTTCCTAATTGTGAGCAGTGACGATAACATATTTTAAAAAAAAAGTAAAAACGGACCTCAAAACTGCATGTACATATAAATTCAATCTAAAAAGTTGAGGACAATATCTTTTATATTTTACTTTGAAGAAAAAAGCATCAAAGGACAATATAAAAATACACCTCCAATTAAGAACCTCCATTTCTTTTCAAATCGGTTGAAAATATCGACAAATTCAGAATTAGCCAATAACACAAATCCTGTGTTCGAAATTCCCGCTAATAATTTGTGAACATTCGATCCATTCGAACCAACAGCGATTGCAATTCTGCCAACTTCCGTCAAACTTTATAGTGACTTAATTTTTTCCCCCATTACGGCCGCCATCTTTCCTCGACTTTAGGGACATGGCTTCTCTCGTTTGATCTCCCTTTTCCGGTTGTACTGTAGCGTGCGCAAGGTAAACTTTTTCGCCTCGTATCGGTATTCCATGCGATCCGTAATTATTGTGAACAACAACGGTGCAAAATTGTGATAATAAGATTCCCCGTGTCTTGTTTGTCAATCGTCGAACAATATTTTTCGTCCCAACGACGATTTTTTTCCGAAACGAATTATTTTTCATAACCTATTTTGTCCGGAACCGTAGCTGTCATATGGATTGTGGATCATAAAGTTCGTTTTGTTGGAATATTTTTAATCGACAGTGTTTATTGTATCAAGATTTATTGATTAAAACGATTCATCGTTGCGTCAGCGTCAAACCGATTCCGTCACATAACCTGTAAAAAAAAAAAATTGTGCTCAAATCAAATGAGTACTCGAATTATGGCGTTTGCTGCCTGATCTCCGTTATTATGTTGTGAATCTGATGGCAAATGTTAATGGAAGCTGGAATGACGTCAAAGTCGCGAGTCTTGTTTTGAAGTTGTTGATTTTTAACGCTCTATGTAATTTGTTTCAGCTGCAGGATGAAGCAGATCGTTACGAATCAGACCGTAAAGATCCCGGAGGGATTGACCGTATCGGTCAAGTCCCGCGTCATCACGGTCAAGGGACCCCGTGGAATTTTGAAGCGATCCTTCAAACATCTTGCTCTTGACATTTCTGTGAGTAAAAGTTTTGTGCTGTGGAGAAATGCATCAGCTGCGCCGATTGCGCCTGAATAATATTTAACGCGGTTTATTAGCAAAGGGTTCAGCGGAATTTTGGTGTTTCAAATATCAATTGTTTAGTACTTTTAATCATTTTAAGTTTGGTAAACGGGTCGAATAATAAACTCAAGGCTTTGGCGAGCAAATAAATAAATAAATAAACAGGAAATAAAAATTTCAATAAATTATTGGAAAATATTTTTCAATATTTTGTGATGATTTTGTGGATTCCCCTTCATTTAATTATAAATGATAAATCCTATTCTGAAGATAATCGCAACGAGACGAACCTCGAAACAGTAACGAATTATTGCAATGCTAATTATTGCATTATTCTTACGGCAGATGGTCAACCCCAGAACTCTGAAGGTAGAAAAATGGTTCGGCACGAAGAAGGAGCTCGCCGCCGTTCGCACAGTCTGCTCGCACATTGAGAACATGCTCAAGGGCGTAACCAAGGGATACATGTACAAGATGCGTGCCGTGTACGCTCATTTCCCCATCAATTGCGTGACCACCGAAAATAACTCCGTCATTGAAATCCGAAACTTCTTGGGCGAGAAGTACATTCGTCGTGTCAAAATGGCACCCGGAGTTACCGTCGCAAATTCCGTAAAACAGAAGGACGAACTGATTCTGGAAGGAAACTCGTTGGAAGATGTGTCGAGATCAGGTTATTAATTATTTTTACTTAATAATTTAATTCGTTATTATTTAATATTATTTTATTCAACGTCAAATAAAATGATTTTTCTTTAAGGATTCATCCGTCTAATATTATCATTTATATTATTGTGTTTTTTTATCTTATTTATTTGATGCCAATTTATTTTCATTCAATGATTTACTTCGTTATTATTTTATTATTATTTTATTTAACGTCAAATAAAATGATTTTCCTTCAACAATTAATCCATCTGATATTATTAATATTATTGTCTTTTTTTATTTTATTTATTTGATGTCAATTTATTTTTATTTAATTTACTTCGTTATTATTTTATTATTATTTTATTTAACGTCGAATGAAATTATTTTTCTCCAATAATTCATTTAATACTATTAGTAATATTATTGTCTTTCTTAATATTATTTATTCCATGTTAAATTCATTTATTTTTGTTCAATGATTTTACATTTGAAAGGAATATTAACTCGATTTGTTTTTTTGTTTACACAGCTGCATTGATTCAGCAATCGACCACCGTCAAGAACAAGGACATCAGAAAGTTCTTGGATGGTCTTTACGTATCCGAGAAAACTACTGTTGTGCAAGATGAATAAATCTCTTTTTCAACCTATACCGAATTTTTCTCAAATAAATATTATTTCTCTATAACAAAATAGAGAATTAAAAAAAACCCCGCAAAAAACGAACAAGATGCTTTTTTTTATAAATAAGCAGAAGGATTATTCAACTAAAATTTTTATTCATCCTGATCTTCGTAAAATACAATCGACATCGTTTTGTTGCATCGCCTAACAGATCCTCAAAATCTGAAAAAAAATCCAATCAACGTCAGTTCCCTCAAAAAATTTTGTGAAAAAATTGCGCGACTCCATTGCAGAGCTTGAATCTATTAAAAAAGTTTCGAAAATTCGTCTTCACAATTTTCACAAAATTAATTTTTCGTATACAACAAAAAATATGACAAGTTATTTATTTCGACTATTAAAGTCGTATTAGCATGTCTTCGTCTCATCGATCGCCGATAAAATTGAACCTACAATAAATCTAGTAATGAGCTAATCTCAAATTAAATGCTGACTGAATGGATATTTAAAAATCCCCAAAATTCTTAAAATTATAATCAATAACTTCTTGATAAAATAACAATACATGAATTATTTCATAATTTTTCACTACACAATTCAGTAGTTACAAATATATAAATTCAACACGCTTATGAGAAAACAACTTCTACGCACGTTAATGATTGCAAAACGAATGGAACTGGATCGCCCAAAACTCTGAAAAAATTATATCATCAAGATTAAGATCAACAGATTAATTATGCTCAGTTTCAAACGAATCTACCGAGTAATTGTCGAGAAATTAATTAAAATAACGTGGAGTATCGCCTTAAACATTTGAAACATTTGTACAGTCACTGCCAAAACGTCAGTCAACCACACGCCAATATCGTTGATTCTGACTTTAATCAGAGATGAATAGGGAGATGGCCAGCGCTCGGGTTTCACTCAAATTGTGGTGGCGCCTTTTCGCCGTAGCGGCCAAAGCCCGAAACAGAGAGTGCAAGTCGGCGAAAATACCCGAGCGAAAGAGGGGAAATTGTGCTACCGTTTACGGGGATAGCATGCAATTCAGGCAAGGAAGCGAGCGCCGTTCGTGTAGCGGCCAGAATACCGAAACAGAGAGTGTAAGTGGGTCACGTGACTCGTTCTTAACAGCTGAGGTTGAGCGGCAAAATCCAACCGCTCTGGCCGCCGACGCGATATCGCTGGTACACATGGCGAGGATCCGATTGACGTTGCTCATATTTTTTCTTGCGAGTTGCTTATTTTTTAAACGAAACGTAATTCACGGTACTCGCAATACAATATGTTGCATATGTTTTTCTTTTGCAGCCGCCAAAAATCAATCCATGACTGGATAAAATTATTTTTTTTCTATAATAAAAGCGCTAATGGGAATAGTAACACACACACGAACACACACACACACACACAGCCACAATGCGTGGGAGTGCGTCGGAATGCGTGGGAGTGCGCGGGAGTGCGTGGGAGTGTGTGGGACACGGATCAAAATGAAATAAGTCAGACTGACACGGGTCAAACTGACACGGGTCGAAATAAAATAAGTCAGACTGACACGGTCAAACTGACGGGTCGAAATAAAAAGTCAGACTGACACGGGTCAAACTGACACGCATCAAAATGAAGCAAGTCAGACTGACACGGGTCAAACTGACACGGATCAAAATGGAATAAGTCAGACTGACACGGGTCAAACTGACACGGGTCGAAATAAAAAAAAGTCAAACTGACACGGATCAAAATGGAATAAGTCAGACTGACACGGGTCAAACTGACACGGGCCGAAATAAAAAGTCAGACTGACACGGGTCAAACTGGCACGGGTCGAAATAAAAAGTCAGACTGACATGGGTCAAACTGGGATTGGTCAAACTAACACGGATCAAAATAAAATAAGTCAGACTGACACGGTCAAACTGGGATTCGTCAAACTGACACGGATCAAAATAAAATAAGTCAGACTGACACGGGTCAAACTGACACGGATCAAAATGGAATAAGTCAGACTGACACGGGTCAAACTGACACGGGTCGAAATAAAAACTCAGACTGACACGGGTCAAACTGGCACGGGTCGAAATAGAATAAGTCAGACTGACACGGGTCAAACTGACACGGGTCGAAATAGAATAAGTCAGACTGACATGGGTCAAAGTGACACGCATCAAAATGAAGCAAGTCAGACTGACACGGGTCAAGCTGGGAATGTTCAAACTGACACGGATCAAAATAAAACATTGCAAATGTTATTTGCATAACATTGCAAATATTTTGCGATCATCTTTGCAACGACGAGTATTGTTCGGGTTTGCGTAACGGCAATAAATTTCCGAAAATTTGTGCGCTCTCGGGAAAAACCCATTCAAACGAGGTCCTATAAATTTTTTGCAATAACTAACGTTACCTGCGTCATCGTTAAACTTGAATGACCCACTTACACTCTTTGTTTCGGCATTCTAGCCGCTACACGAACGGCGCTCGCTTCCCTGCCTGAATCGCATGCTATCCCCGTAAACGGTAGCACAATTTCCCCTCTTTCGCTCGGGTATTTTCGCCGACTTGCACTCTCTGTTTCGGGCTTTGGCCGCTACGGCGAAAAGGCGCCACCACAATTTGAGTGAAACCCGAGCGCTGGCCATCTCCCTATTCATCTCTGCTTTAATCATCATAAAAATTGGTGAATTAACATTTCTAAGTGTTAATTTATCATCAGCTCAACTATTTGTTAAGCTAAACAAGTACGACATAATCCAGCCTTGTAAGTCCACGATTCACCCATTATGGACCAACTCTGCCCGTCCATCCATTCAACAAGACCTCAACAATCGTTGCTCCAAAATAAGACGAAATTACGCCAAATCCATCGACGATCTCCCGTCCGCACCTGAGCGCGGACTGAGCGATCAGCTGTTCGCCGCATCAAAATAATCCATGCCCAGCGCGTGCTCCATCGCTCTCTGCCCCCCCCCCCCTCTTCGAAACGCCGCCTCGCACAATCTCAATCCGAATCCACATCGCTTTATCTACACATTATCTCCTTCTCGAATATATGTCGCAGTCAGGGAACCCCGCACACCTCAATAATATAATACCTTATCGTAATTTTCCTCCACCCAACTCCCCAAAATTATTGCTCAAAGAATCTATAACAAATAAAAATAATAACATCTCGAATAATATCGTCGAAAGAAGATTGAATTAAATCAAATCAAACGAAATATAAAATACGTCACGATCGATGATGAATCAATTGTCTCTTCTACAAACTCGTCCGCGTAACCACCTTGAAAGTGGCGCTACGGAATGGAGAAAACGAAAAAAGAAAACCGAATTAAAGAACAAAACGAGTGAGACGTTCGCACGCGTGTGCGTGTGCGTGTGTGTGTGCGTGCGTGCGTGTGGGTGACACGAGGGGGCAAATCGCTGGAGGTTTTTCGTAATGAATATCAGTGGACATCAGTCTAGCAGACAGTATCGTGCATGAGCTCGAAGCTCGTTGATTTCCGGCGAAGTTTCGAAGGTGGATTACGATCGATCGTTTCCGAAACTCGCACGAGGCTGCAAAAGTGCATCGACGTGCATCGAGCGTCGTTTAGACTGCTGAATAAAGTCGCTCGGGAATTTCGCGTGCATGTAGGCCATCCGTCGCGACGCACGAATTATACGAAAACATTTCTCGACGATACATTCCGCGCGCAAAAATGCCTGCCGATTATTCAATCGCGGTGAGAATCACGATTGTGCTATGAGCTACCACGGACGCGTGAAATTCGCGTACGCCAGTCGAGGATTTGAGATACGTCGCCGTGTGGTTGGAGTAGGAATTTATGTATGTATATTGTGTTGAATTGTTATTGTTTCATCGTAATTATATCGACTGATTCGATTACTGTATCAATTGTTCTCGTATTAATAGAGTCGGAAAATATTTGAATCAACTTATAAATCGTGTATATATTTGTGTATGATTTGGATAATTGTTATATTGATTATATACATATATAATACTGTAATTTCAACTAATTCGATTATTTGATTTTTTCGACTATAATGCTTAACCCTTGACCACGGGGGTTGTCTACTATAATAAGTAGACAACCCTCACTATAAAATAAAATACTCACACGGAACGAACAACAAAAACAGTTCATTTTACAAATTGTAAGTAAATATCGAAAAAATCATCCAGACGGAAAAAAGAAGACGATACTTGAAAATCTGTAACTCGTTTAGAAAATTATCTTATTTTAAATACATTTATAAAAAAAACGCGGAAGCAAAATAAAAAAAAAATTATAATTATTATGGTGATGTTATACAAAATTTTGAGGATAGGGGTTTGGGAAATTTTGTCCATGTAGCAACATGCTTGTAAACGAATTCCTGCAAATTTCAAGATTTTAGTAAATATGTTATTTAGGCCCACGGTAAAAAAGTGACCGCAAACGCAGGAAAACTCCATGTATTTAAAATGGAAAACTTCAACCCCCGTGGTCAAAAGTTAATCATTTTTTTTTTAATCTGAAAAAATTACAGCATCACTTTTTACGTATTTCGAACCGATTTAGGGGGCGGGAAGGGTGAAATTAATTTTGACCCCAAATAACGACCACCCTAGTGTATATAAATTTTTTCTTAAGTCATTCAATAAGTCGAAGGACATAATAATCGTAATAAGTAGCACAATGCATCATTGCAGCTTTTATACCAGTGAAGAAAAAAAGTATTCGAAGGAATCAAAAAAAAAAAAAAAACAATGAATAGACAACAAGAAGTGAGTTATTTTGCGAAAAAATTCTACGTTTCCGCGAAACCGTCGTTAGCACCGCAATAACAATTACCGCGGTATATGCGATCGAGCCATCTAAACATGCAGCGTTGCATCACGGATACAAAATTGTTCCGGGAAATAATCGCTGCCGCCTGTAGGTCGTGCGGTCCGATACCTGTTGCACTCGCGGTCACTCATGGTCGTCTCGTCGGGGCGATTTGATCGGGCGTAATGAGTTTTAGCGAGAATAATTCGATAACGGAGAGGACGATGCGTTCACCGGGTAGTTCCACGCTCGGTCGGTAACGAAAACTGAAAAACATTGTTTGCATTGACGTTGTCAAACACTTTTCGATATAAGAAAAATTTCACATCCTGCTGAACTACGAAACGAACGATGCAAGTTTTTTTTTTATTCCGAAGCCTCTAGTAACGTTAAAAATAATTGTTTACAATTTCTACAACTGACTGAAATCGTTATTCGCCGTCGTGGTTGATCTCTCGGATAAAAAACGAGAACGGTTGACTGCGATACAAAATTCCGCAGTCAACCGTTCTTGTTTTTCATCGGGAAAATCAATCGAGATCGGGAAAACCGCTTTACAGTTTTCGTTACCGACCGAGCACAACCCCATGAACACTTACAAAAGAAAAGACATAAAAAAAAAAATGCAGTCGTCGGAGAAAGTAATTAACGATCAAGCGTTTCGATTTTTCGCCTCAACGTGTCATGAATATGCGATGTTAAATCGTCATAATAGGTAATCAAACGATCGTTCGCCGCGCTTCGCACGGAAAGTCGTTAAAGAAAAAGCTTTCTTGGCCACAGTCGGAGGAGCCCGAGGGGACCTTTGCTTCCGGGAAGTGACCCCGCGACGACCCCCGCTCGACCGTTCGACTCGTCAGCGCCGAATATTGTCGATCTGGCTGTCCGAGTCGACGTTTTACCACGTTTTTTTCCCGCAACGCGAGGTTGCAAAATCGTTATCCCGTTCAAAAACCATGGAACGAATGTTCATCGACGAGGAAACCGGCGAAAACATCGTTGGACCGATGGCCGATCGTCGGGACGAAAGAAAAAATCGGCGAATCAACGCCGATTCGCCGATCAACAATGCGGAAACCGGGGAACCCGAAATTGGCATCGACTCCGGGGTACAACGTCGACGGGTTCCGTTCCAGGTGATTAAGATTTTCCATTATCAGCGCGATCCAACGTTTAGTTTTAAAAAAATATATATGAATAATTTTTTATTGGGTTGCGTCGAATCTACCTTACCGACCGGTCTGGCGAACTTTCCCGATGTGGGTAATTTATTTTTGTTTTACAGTTTGAGCTGCTCGGTAGAGAACTGTGATTGGAACTTGATTCAGATGAATTGGTGTAATTGAAAATTGAATTTTCTTTGGACCATCAATAAAGCAAAATTGATAAAAACTATAAGTTTCGTTCCACGTTAGAATTTTTGTTATTTTGCAATGTGAAAGACGCTTTGAGAATTAGGATCAGTGGTTTTTTATGAAAATTATAATTTTAATTTATATGAAAAAAAAAATTGAACAAAAAATGGTTGAAGAAGTGACTTTTTCTATAAAAATATCAATAACTTTTTCAAATTTTAATATTTTTTCAATACATTTAAGGTACGTAGTGTCGAGATAAAAATTGTCCCAACAGTGCCCTCTCCAAAGAGTATATTCATTCTCAAGCATAAAAATTCCAATTTTAGACAAAAAAAAAGTCAACTAAATCATGAAGAAGACTCAAATTATCGCAATTATTTTCCCAAGTTTTTCCCAAATTAAAACCCATAATTATTGTGGGGTCCTCTGGACCCCGTGTGACCATTGACAATCAAACAGTTACAAGTCCAAGTGTTTGTTGAAAATTTTTTTTTTCATTTTTGGATTAAAAACGACCCGGTGTTTTCTTTCGAAATCAATCCCATCCCCAAGTCTGATTTACCGTTTTTTTGGAACAAGCGCTCGGTTTCAGATACCGCGGGAGGTAAAGGAGGAGCTTTCGTCGAGCGATAAGAACAAGAAACGAAAAACCGGGAAGAAAGACGACAGGTTTATCGACGTTGAGCCGGTTTCGGGTACTTCGTTCGCCCAAACAAATCCGATTTTCCTCTTTCTCATCGCGATCGTTTATTTCAAATGGATACTCGCGCTTCTAACCATCTTCGAGGTCGCGTTTCACATCTGGACCCATCACAAGAACAAAAGTCTCAAGGATTCCAATGTATTCTTCAGATCGCCGTTTCACGGAGTGACCTCGGAATTTTGCGCGCTCTGTCAGAACGAAACTTGCATGGATCGAGTGGGAAAGATGCAACAAATTCGTATGCACAAATTTCTCAAACAATGCAATTACATGAAGAGAGTCGTCACGTAAATGCCGAATAAGGGAAGCGTTTGGAACGAGAGAATGAGAATAAGAGCGTGAGAGAATGAGTGAGAAATTGTGTAAACGTGATCCAAAAAAAAAAAAAAAAAAAAATGTAAAAAATGATTATTTTATATCGTCGTCTTGGTCGCCGAGTGACGAGATTGAATGATTTTATTTGGAATAGCCTCAGAACAGTAAAATAATTATTCAAAAACCGAATAATTATTAAAAAATAATTATTAGAATAATGTAAAATAATGAATAATAATTATTCTTATTTGAATAAATAAGAGATAAGAAAAATAAGAAATATTATTCTTTATTTAATAACAAAAATAATTATAATTATTGTTCTATTATATTATCATTATTATTGCAAATAATTATTCAAAATCCCAAAATGGACATGAAGCTGTAGAAAAAAATGTTTCTAAATATTTGTCACTGCGATATTTTTTTTCCGTTTAACGTAAAGAAGAGTCAATAAATCAGCGAAAAAGCTGAACAAAAAGCGCCCGGACTTTTCTTCAATCCAGTTAATTCGTTATCCATCAAGATCAATCGAAATAAGTTTAATTAAAATTAAACTTACATCGCCATCCGCCAAAGCTGCAAAGACGCAAACCGACGTTATGTTACGCAATAAAAAAAAACAAATATTTAAATAAAACATCGTTCGTTTATCTTTCATTCATCTTACAAACATAAATCTTAATATTAAATTGAAATTGAACTATCTAAGAATAAAATTAGTAAAACAATTGGACCGAGTTATTTCTATGAGCATTTTATAAATAAAATCGAGCGAAAAAATTCGAACATCGTCTTTGTCCATCGCCAATCGCGTCGTTTTGTACACCACTATTTATTCATCGTCGATGGATATTTTTTTTTCTATTCCCTTTCGAATAATCAAACGAATAATTCACTATCACCACACCGGTCTCACCGCATGGCGAGAATTTCTTTAGTGGCTATTCTGCAGATGAAATTGAAATCCGTGGCGAGATGGGCTCTCCAGTATCGGCATCGGCTCCACGCGAGAGCGGGATAATTCGGGCTCTGAATACCGTGAAATATTCGCGCGACTGCTCGTCCCGTGAAATTTGTGTCCCGATAGCTCGACAAGAGGCAACGAACGTCGCCCTTGATTTCCGCCACGTTCGTGGGATCCGGCTGCAATTGGGGAAAACAAAAAAAAAAAATTATGTTTACTTCGCGTTTGTAAGTTACGGCGTGAAAAACCAGTAAAGGATAATTCTATTCTATTCAGTAAGGATTTTTATCTTCGGATTTAATCGCTGACGAAGGCAATTTTTTGATTTTTGAAATTTTCCTTCTGGTTTTATGAATATTTACTGGACAATGCCTAGATGATATGTAACAGTTTTCAAATGGTTTCAATTATTTTTTTATTTAACTGGAAAATATGTTCTTCAATTCGTTCGAGGTTTGAAAATTATTTCGAGGTTTTGGAGAGAAATAATTAATCTAAATAGAAATGAAAGAGGAAAATGACCTAAATAAATAATAAATGAATGATAAATGAATAATAAATAAATAATAAATAAATAATAAATGAATAATAAATAAATAATAAATAAATAATAAATGAATAACCTAAATAATCAATAAATAAATAATAAATGAATAACCTAAATAATCAATAACCAAAATAACCTAAATAGTCAATAAATAAATAACCTAAATAATCGATAAATAAACAATAAATAATAAATAAATAAATAATAAACAAATAGGAGATTAATCGATTCGAATAGTTGGGATTATCGAAATTGGGAAAAAATTTGGCTCACCTGCGGCGGAATCTCGACCACGGAAAGTGGATCGTCCGATCGGAAATATTCCCGAATTATTTCCTTCAGAGATTCGGATTTCGTGGAGATATTGTCGTTGAGTTGCACGCATTGTCGCACGGAAGGAACGCTGTATTTGCTGAGAGCCGCGTGAATCGTGTCGAGCTGACGCAGAGACGATACTTCTTGTTCCCGAGCGCGGTCCGCGAGAGCTTCCAGGGCTTCGTCCAGTTCCGCATCCGTGAGATCTCCCGGAGCTCGGACTCGAATCCCAAGGGTGTCGTAGCGTACCGATATCGCTGATCGTTTCGATCGGCCATCGACTGAAGCATGAAAAAATAAAAAAAAATAAAAAATAAAAAATAATAATAATAATATAATTAATGAAAAAATAGAAAATGTATAGAAAAAAAATTATTCATAATGATTTGAAATGTTATCCTTTTAATTACCAGTTTGCCACTCCAAGTTCTTCAAATGACTCTTGACGACTCCGCTGTCCCATCCAATCGCCGCTGCCACGTCCACGACCGGAAATTCTATCGTCGTGCTGTCGTTGTGAGAAATACCTTTCTTCAAGTCCAACGCAATCGCCATTGCCAACGGTGGAGACTGAATAACAATTCAATTACGATTTATTTTATTTTGTTCCTATTTTAAATACAACAAATTTCATTTTTGAAAAAATAATAATAATTATGAGTAATAATAAATGAACAACATAAAATTAAATAATCATAGAATAAATATTATTATTATTATTATCATTAATATTATTATTATTAATATTATTATTATTATTATTCGAGTATTTGGATTTGACAAATAAATTATTCGAAAATTGATAAATGATTATCAGTAATAAATCAATGTAATAATAATCAATAATAATAAATGAATAATATAAAATTGAATAATCAAAAAATAAATATTATTATTATTGTTATTATTATTTGGCCATTCAAATTTGGAGAATGGATTATACAAAAATTCATAAATAATTATCAGTAATAATAAATTAATGAAATAAAAATGAATAATGAAAAAAATATATTATTATTATTATCATTGGTGAATATTTTTATTTAATCAATAAATTATAAAAAAAAATAGGTAAATAATAATTTGAGTTCTTACAGATTGAGCAGCGGTTTTGAGAGCTTTTGGACCACCGTAACTGGATACCCTAGCGTTTACGTAGACCGACGAGAGTACAGTGACGTAACGACTGGGATGTAGTTCGAGATAACACAATAGCGTCGATATTGTTTCCTCGGATATGTCGAGAGTGCGTACGGTCTCGTCAACGGGAATCGCGACTTCGTGTCCCGGGCAACGTTGACCGTTATTTCTGTCCGCGATTTTTGGACACGAGCAAGGTACGAAGATTTTTTGCAACAAACGTCTTATCACGTGTCTGTCCACGCTGTCGGCGAATATGTGTCGACGAAGCTCGAACTTATCTCCGTCTTTCTAAACAAACCAATCGATAACAAAAAAAATTGTCGGATCGGTAAAATAACATAAAACAGTTGAAAGCCGAGAATCCTCTGATTAGAAGCCATTTTTTCGTTGTCTAGGGATAAAATAAAATTGATAAAAATCGTCGAATCAGTGAAATAATATATAAAATTATACCGTTTGGGGATAAAATCGAATAAGCAAAAATTCGCGAATGATTAGAATAATATAAAATTTGTAGAAGCAGAGATCGTCTCCGATTTAAAGGCTTTCGTGTTTATCAATTAAACAAAAACAATAACAATCCCCGAAGGAGTGAAATAATTTATAAAATTATAGAGTTTGGTGATAAAATCAAATAAATAAAAATTAGCGAATGATAAAAATAATATAAAAATTGTTAGAAGCAGCGATCGTCTCCGATCAGATGGCTTTCGTGTTTATCAATTAAACAAAAACAATAACAATCCCCGAACGAGTGAAATAATATATAAAATTATACAGTTTGGGAATGAAATCAAACAAATAAAAATTCCCGAATGATTAAAAATAATAATAAAATCGGTAGAAACAGAGATCGTCTCCGATTAGAAAAATTAATCGAAATAAATACAAATCATCTAACGAGTAAAATAATAAAAAATTGTTAGAAGCAGCTATCGTCTCTGATTAAAAAGTTTCCACGTTCAGGCTTTATTTTTTTTTTTTTTCGCGAGAAGGCTGCGGTGTTTAAAAATGAATTTTCGTCTTTACCGCTGGCGCGAGAAACAGATGACAATGAGCCGGAAGACTGTCGCGACCGGCACGTCCGACCTCTTGAACGTAACCCTCGAAACTCGCGGGCATGTTGTAGTGAATGACCGATCTTATGTTCGTTTTGTTGATACCCATGCCGAAGGCGACGGTGGCCACGACCACGCGGGTTTTACCGCTCATAAAAGACTTTTGTATGATCTTACGACGACTCGCCGGAAGACCGGCGTGATAAGCTTCGGCTATATCCGAACATTTGGCTTTCGGGTCGTCGTGAACATTTGGATTCTGAGAAGATTCAAAAGAAAACATTTTCGTCAACATTTTAATCAGCATCGATAAAAAAAAAAAAAATGGAATTAAAATTCTCAAAAATGTTCTATTATCGATTAATCGATGAATCGATTGTTAATTAATTTTTTTCTTTATTTTTATCTTAGCAGTTTTATAATTATTTTGTTGTTTAAAGAAGTTGAATTTGCATGAAATCGAGTGAATGAATTTACGATCTTTTAAATGCAAACTTCATGTTCTTTCCATCTTAATCAAATGGGAAAACTCAAAAAATCTTCCGCGACCCCTAAAAATGGTCCGATCGGGTTGATCTTTAACCAAAATTCTACGGATGCAAGATACTTCGAAGTTAATCCTCACAATTTAAAATCAGAAAAAAAAAAATTTTTTTTCGCGCCACCCTAATATACACATTTCACCCAACAAACCACAAATTGATCAAAAGAAAAAATGATTCCCAAAAAACGCAATAAATCATTACACGACCCAATATTCAATAAAACCCTCTCTAATTAAATTTAAAAAAAATCGATGATAAAGAAAAAAAAACGTTATATTCATATTTCCAACAATAATTAATCATACTTGCCTTCAACGACACCCTAATAATCCCCGCGATTCTCGTGCACTCTTCTCGTCGCGTGCAATAAACGATAATCGAGTCGCATTCCTTGAATCTCTCGCTCAAAAGAAGATCGATGAGCGCACGATCGCGCAATTCGTCCCTGGACACGGTCAAGGTCAAATTTTTCGGCATCGGAGTGTCCGATATAACACCCGACAAACCATCGCGTATGTGCAAATGTCGGACGATGCTTTCAGCCGTGCTTTTAGTCGCCGTCGCCGTTAATCCAAGAATCGTTTTGACTCCCAATTTTTCTTGCAAAACCCGACAAATCATGAGATAAGAAGGACGAAAATTGTGCGACCATTGAGATATGCAATGAGCTTCGTCGATGCAAGCAAAAGCTATCGGCGGAAGTTGTCTGAGCATTGCACCGAAACCCGTCGATTTTTCACCAGCAACAACGGCTTCCGGCGAAACCAAAAGTATATCCAAATTTCCTTCTTTTATCTTTTCCATTATCATTTCTTTGACCTTCGGCGTTTGACCGGTATGAAGCGCAGCCGCGGACAAAAAAGACGGAACTCCAACAACTTGATCGTCCATCAAAGACACCAACGGTGATATAACGAGCGTTATACATTTAGATTTTTTCGCATAAATATAAGCCGGTAATTGATAACACAAAGATTTTCCCGAACCCGTTGACAAAGTCACGAGTGTCGATTGTCCGGATAAAATTCTCATTATAGCTTTTTCTTGTCCAGGACGGAAATTTTCGTGTCCGAACATATGCAAAACTTCGAAAACGTCGTTGGGTGTTGAAGGAACGTTCGCGGGTGAGTCGTAAATAGGTTCAACAGCGCCATTCGCCGGTGGCAAAAGTTTTGCCAAAAGTTCTTCGGGAATTTTGTGACCTTGTAATTTTTTCACCTTCGTTTCCGGTTCATCGTCGATCACCGGAACATCGTTGAATTCATCGTCGAACAATTCCGCATAATTTTCTTCATCCTCGTTAAAATTCGTTTGAATTTCCGATTTTTCGTCCTTCGTTAGCACGTGAGAAGGACATTTCGGTAATAAACTTATTCTCGAACTGTGCGCCAATATTTTGCTCTGCGACGCCATTTTTTCGGCTTCCTCGAGAGTCGGAAATTCGGAAACGTCGTTACCATCGTCGGGTAACAAATCGTCGCTCTTCATTGCCTTGCAAGTTCTCGCGTAATGTCCAACGCCTCCGCATTTGAAACACGTGTTAGCGCCATTTTTTTCCACAAAATCCGCGAGATCCAAAGCGGCTTCGCTCGACGACAAATCTTTTTTTCTTTGCTTCCATTGATTTTTCTTGTATTTCGAGAAATTAAAATTTTTCTTGCCTCGTACGAAAACTTTTTTCTTTATGTTTATTCGAACGAAATTTTCGTTAACTTTTCCGGAAGCGACTTTGGCCTCGAGTTTTTCGCGATCTGTCAAGGGTCCTTTGGGTTTGGTGGAAATGGCGGCGTTGTTGGAATTACGGGGTGCGATGGATTGCGAAAAATCGGTAACGAGATCTCCGCTGGCGTTCGTCGGCAGAGCGAAACGCGGAACTACTTCGACGGTTTCAATGCCGTAAATCGGAATTTTCCGTTCGTTCGCGATTTCTTCCGTCGCGTCGTCTTCCGGTGGTTCGTCGATGTTTTGTTTTTTCGTTCTACGAGGGTTTTTTCTCGTTGTTGCGGCTCGAGGTTTTTTCGTTTTTGCAGTTTCGCCGGTTTTTTCGATCTTTGCTTTTGATTTTGCGATTCGGGTGGACGTCGTTGTTTTTCGGGGTTTGCGTTTTTTCGACGGCGTTTCTTCGTCGTTAGAGTTCCAATCCTCGTCGTTATCGTCGTCGCTCTTCGCGACTGGAGCTTTTTTCTTTCGCACCACACGCGGTTTTCGAACTGTCTTCGGCTTTTTCGCATTTTCGGGGCGATCTCCCGCGTTTTCCTCGAACTCGAAGACGGAAAGCGCCGTCGCGACGGCCATTTTCTTGTCTTCGATCTCTTGGGGAACGATTTTACGGGGTGATACGCGTTTTTTATCACCGTCGGGGTTGAAATCGCATTCGCGAGGGGTTGAAATGGTTTTCGTTGCTGGTACAATCACGGTTGTCATTCGTTCGTTGCAACGGAAAATTTCTTCGTCCGTTTCATCTCTAGCGATAATTATCGGCGTTGGATCGATTAGTTTTTCGTGGATTATCGTTGGAACAGGATTTAAATCCGTGTCCACGTCCAAACGTTGACGTTTCGCTTCTCTCTGACTAGCTTCGTCGGACAATCTCGATTTTAAACTTCTCACGCGTTTGTTTCGTCTTTCCTCCTCGTCGTCGCTGTTGCAAACGAAATCATCGTCATCCGAAAAATTTTCAATTTGTCGAGACGAGGAAATTTCGGGAATTTCGAGATGCGAAGGATCGTGACTGAGATCCATGGATTCAACGCCGGAATCACTCGTGCCGGACAAACGTTTGGAAAACGACGGAACGACGGTTTCGACGCCATTTTCGCGGGAACAACGATCGAGCCAACCTTGATTCAATTTTCTATTGGTCAAAATTGATCCGCCTTTAATCAATTGTTGTATGGCGTTTATGGGTTGCGATGATATTTTGTTATCTACGTGAATGACTTTCATGGTTCCACCGAAAATTGGTTTTGTCGCGTCGATGTCGAAACCGTCGGTTTCGGCGGACATGTTGGATTCGATCGGTATGGATGCGTTTAAATTGTGATCGGATTTGGGATTTTTCAATTTATTCATGGAAAGAGATTTTCGAGGATTTCTTTTGGTTAGATTGGAACTGGAAAACATTTTTCTGGATAGTTGGAAACTGGTAGAACGACCGATGGCTAGAGACTTTTTGGGCGCGGGCTCGACGGAATCTTT
Source organism: Sussaba pulchella (assembly GCA_963971145.1). Classification (NCBI taxonomy): domain Eukaryota; kingdom Metazoa; phylum Arthropoda; class Insecta; order Hymenoptera; family Ichneumonidae; genus Sussaba; species Sussaba pulchella. Next base: position 14,277,771 of record OZ020167.1, on the reverse strand, counting down.
GTCTTTGTTGAGATGATCGCCCCAAGCTCCGTCGACGTTCGGGGTTTCGTCCTTGGTTACGTTGGATCGGAATTCTGATTTGGAAGTTGAGAGGTTTTCGGTTAGTTCGGGATCTATGTTTTCGGAATTTTTGGAAAGACGTTCGGGCGAAGTTTTGGAAGAGCGACAGGGACTGAACGATTTGTTCGGGTCGTCCGTTGTTGGCGCGGTTGTGGAGAACGAAGAGTTCGGGCTGGTATTCGCGGCCGAGTTGGTCTGAACGTCGTCCGAGAACGTTATGTCCAAGAGGGTCTCTTCCAACGCTTGGGTTTTCAGCTTCCAGTACATTTTGTAGGATTCTTTGATTGTATTGTCCGCCAATTTTATGTCGTTCTGGGGTTTGATAAAAATAAAAAAAATTGCAAATGATTTGATTGACTTGATTAGAATGACTTAGATTTCTTATTTTGGAGCATTTCAATATTACTTATAACAAATAAATAAATATTAATTGATCAATCAATTAGTAATTATTATTGATAATTACAGATCATAGATAGTTGGATGTTTAGGAGAAAAAAACGTTTGAACCATCGAATAATATATTTTTTCATCATGTTCATGAATAAAATGCCAACGAATTAAATCAATCGAATAATCCAGACAATATCAACAAGAAAAACAAAATGCCTCAAAAAAGAAAACAATTACAGAAAAAAATGCCAACACATTCCTCCCCAAACCCGCAATAATTCGATTGCAACGGAATTGCGATCACGAATCAGAAAAGAAAATAAGAAAACAAAAAAAAATCGAGCGCGACAGTAGAATAATTGAAAAATGTCGAGTTATCCTCACCTTGTTGGGTTTGCGGCCATATTTCTCCATGAATTGGCTTTCCCATCGTTTAACCCGGAATTTGCTTTTTTGATATTTGTTTTTAACATTCGGATCTTCGAGGATGTCCATTTTTCGATAAATTTTTAATAAACCGAAAACGTCATACGACAACGCGACGATGATCCATGAGAGGTTTGGTAAGGTTATGTTGTATCGAGATTTACTCGCTCGACAGTGAACGTCCCGCGCAAAAGTCACTTGCCAAGCCAGGACTGCCAAGAGGCCAGCAGCAGCTGGTTGCGCGACGATCCAGCGCGTGTGTTACATACTTCGTTGTATTTTGTAATACACAATCGGGATGGCGGATGATGGCCTCCGCGACGATGGCCCCGTGTCAGTTTGCCTCGAGCCTCCTTCCCCATTTCCAGTGGATCTCAACAGATCTCGATCTGCAGTTCGTTCTCCAAATTTCAAAGCCCGTAGTTGTGGCGATTTTCGGGATGATCTCGGTATGCCTCGCCACAGTTCGACTCGGCACAGTTTGACCCCGCGAATTTGACGGATGAAAGTCACTCTCTCTTTGACATTCGACGGTCTCCGAGTTTAACAGAGAAAGTCGCTCTTTCTCTGTGCTGATTCGAAAATCGCGCCAACTTCGAGCTCTGAAATTTGAACGACGAACCGCAGTTTGAGAGCCACTGGTCGCGTCGCCGTCGGGCGAACTCGGAAATGGGGAAGGAGACTCCGAGGCAAGCTGACGCGGGGCCATCATCACAGAGGCCTTAATCCGCCATCCCTACATAATCGATTCCGAGGATGTTGGAGATCTCGAACTAGCCGAGCGGGAAGGGAAAATTGATCGCTGTGCTCTGTCGGTATTGCAGGTCGTGCGATTATTTTAACGCGGAAGCGTTCGAGAAGATAATTATTAAGTGGCGTCGGGTGGAAGGCAATGAAGGAGGGTAAGCGAGTGTTTTCAGCGATCGAAGGAGAGCAAGAGAAAAGTCAAAATCTCAGCACATCAGGTCCAGTTTCGATGCTGGATTCTAAAAAAAATTGTACTAGTTCTGATGATTACGAGCTGCGGTGAATCAACAAGGAGAGAAACTTGCAGCTTTCCATTTGAAAAATAAATCGCGAGGGGCAATTGAATTCTATGCCCCAACTAGCATTATTACGGTTACAAACGCTGTAATGCCGACCGAGGAAGATGAATATAATTTTGCTCAACCAGTTGGTCATCGGTAGTTGACAATATAACCGCTTCAAGCGCTGCTGGGTAAAGATTTTTTCTTAAAAAATCCAAATAAACCCTAGCCAAGCAAAATTCCCCAGCCTCATTTAATTTATCTTCAAATTGTAAATAATAAATCATCCAACGAATGAAAAATCACCCGAAAATGCATTTATGAAGCTGCAGTCACTTCTGCAACTCCGTGAACTTAAAAAAAATGGTCGTAACGCTTTGAAAAGCAACGCGATTAGATGAAATTTGATTGAGATAAAACAGCTACGTAAACTCGTGACACACTGTTGAGCTAGATACGTATATCTATTTATTTATATTATTTATATTATGTACAAAGTATGTTCCTACAATTCTATATGTTCTGGGTGCGATGGATAAATCTTTTATATACACTCATATTAATCATTAGATACACCAAAAAACCGCACAGTCACAAAAAAAAAGTATAATATTATGTGGTAGTTATAATAATGATAATAATAACAATAATAATATTAATAATAATAATAATAATAGTAATAATAATAATAAAACTGCAATCCATTACTTATAAATCGCCATTTAAATAGTATACATAGTTTTCATTCGGTTTAATGTATCGTTTAAATTCTTTTAATCATTTATTTAATTTACGTTTTTTTTGTCCCACTATCGTTAATATTGTTATTATTATTATATATATATATATATATTTTGCTCGTTTAGTGTACATTAGTAACTCATGTAACATCCATACATGTTTTTTTTTGTTTTTTTTTTCAATTATTATTATTTTTTAATTTTTATTTAATTATTAATTATAGGTACGATCCTTTCGTTTCTCTGTCATCGTTATGGAGGTCGGTCAACGTTGAAAGAATTATAAAAATATTCGCGTGGGAGACGATGATGATCGTTACCATCGATGACACTGTTTCGCTCAATGGCGTTTCGTCATCGTACGATTTAAAAAAAAATAATTTAAAAAAAAAAAACAAGATTTTTTCTTTTTATTATTTCTTCTTCTCGTTTGACATAAGTCGGTGTATTTTGCAGCTAACATGAAAATCTACAGTCTTCAACTTTTCGCTCAGGGCGTGGTAATTTTTCGGAGCAGGGTGGACCGCTTGATATGAAATCTCGTATTTGCTCGGCCAATCGCGCACGCAATTGCGATTATATCGAAATTAAAATTGGAAAAAACGAAGAAAAAAAATAATAATAATTCTACGTTTCGAAGCGGCGAAATTCTCGCGAGTCCACCGTGCGGTCTCGAAATCCACGTAACAATCGTTATGCAATTGATGCATTCGGTTATTCATCACTGAGAACAATTCTTATTATTTTCTTTCTTCTTTCGCGTCGTGGTTATACATTTTTCGTGACCATTTTTTCATTGTTTTCGCGAAGATTTAAGCTCGGGACGCGTCGCAGAATTCGTGTTATCCGCATGTGTGTGGGTGTGTGTGGATGTGTGTAATCGTGTAGTCTTACGTGCACGAGCGTCTTAATACGGATAAATATATCGATACAATAACGTCAAGTTGAGAGAGACACATCGCACGAATTATTTCTTGAAACGTTTTTTTCTTAATTTAATCATTTTAATATCTTTTTCCTTCAATTTTTGTTGTTTTTTTTTCTGTTTTGTTTGTTGCTGTTGTTGTTAATAGTTTTTTTTTTATTATTAGCCACGTACTGAAAAGGCACTGAACGATAGATAGGGTCAGCTGCATTAGACGAACACACATGCACTTCTCAAGGCAATATCGTATTACATGGAGATATTTCGTTTTCTATTTTGAAATTTGGTTTTTTTTTTAAATTTATCTTTTCTTTTGTTTCTCGATTTTTTTTTATTAGGACTTGGATCTGTATTTTGTAGCACGACGGTGCAATGACTGTGAAAAGTGACAATTGGGGTGTTACAGACCCTTCGAAATTCGAAATAAATAATTCTAATAATTCTATTTTGGAAAATAGAGAAACAATAATACGAAAATTTTCGTGGTTCAAAATTTTGCTCAACAATTTAGAAGTAATCGTAATTATTCTCGTACCGAATTTCACGAAGTTACGCACGAAAATCACGAATGAAGGCAACAAACTTTACCCACAGTGCGACTAATTCACGATAAAAATGATAATAATAATAATAAATTAGACGAATAATTAGAAAAAAAAAAAATCGCATAAATTTCGCAATAACGAGAGTAACCCATTTTTGGAGGTAACAAACGCGATTTTTTCCATCTACATTCTAAATCCGATCGCAATTGAATAATCAGAAATACCAACAAAAAAAAGTGAAGGACTTAAAAAAAAAAGTTTCTTTCTCTTTCCCATAAATTTTCGCCCATTTTCCGACGTTGAAGCGACATTTTTCACGTGCCTACGACTCTCTCCGTTAATTACTACAAGGAAGAAAATACGTTACGGTTTATTTTGTTATTTTTCCGTGGCTCGTTAGCGCTTTTTTCGCGTAATAATATTCCATCGTGCGATAACGTACTAGCAGAATTATCGCACGTTCGACGATTCAACGCAATTATCATCCTCATCCTGTTCATGGACAAACGAAGAAAATTATCATCCTCTAAGGATGAAAAATCGAATAAAGGGGCCACCACACCACAACAATCACAGACGCAATCACCGCCGGCAGGAGCAATTTTTTTGTTTTGTTCAGAAACACACACACGAAAATCGAATTACATCATACTCAATCGCCCATTCTCATCAAAAACCATATCATACACGATTTTTTTCCTTGATTATTAACCATCTTAATGTCTAAGATAGGATAGTTTCACAACGTCATCGTCAAACTTATCTCACGATTTATTTCTTTTACGCGTTTAATTATTTTTATTTTCTTTTACTTTAATTTCTTCTTATTTTTTTTTTATTTTATATTTTTTTTTTGGTTCTCGAACGTCTCGTTTGATTACAAGACAATTGATTTTAACGCTAGACCGTCCAATCAAAATTCTCCTTCATTTTTTTTTCTCATCTAATTCGCAAACCTCTGCAATATTGTCGAGCAATATTCGATCTCTTATTTATCCGCTACACTGCTCAAAGTTTTGATTAAAAAAAAAAAAAAAAACAATAATAATAATAAAAATTAAACAAAACATTGAAAATCTCGATACTTCAGCGACGGTCGTCGATCGCGGACCAAATAGAACCAGCCGCGAGCCTCTCATCGATAATCCGATTAAAAAAAACTTTTTACCAATTTTTTCGGCAATTATCGGCGCCATTTTTCGAAATATCGTTCGCACCGCATTTTCCAATGGCGATTCGGAGTTTCGATCGATCCGAGGAACGTACGAACAAACGAAAACAATCGCAAGGTTCACGGTTGGGTCAGTTTGGTCTGGAACCAATGCGCACCTCTCCATTGTTTCGGACACAACGAGGTCTCGCCGAGCTCTCGGAATCATTCGGAATATTTTCCAACGTTTATTCCACGCATTCGCGATCCAATCGTTCGATCCGCGTTCGATCGACGATTATAATTCGAGATGTCGTCGGGAATTCCCGACGACGAGCTCTCGACGAACAGTCGTGGAAAGTTCTCATTCGTCGTTTAACGTAATTTTCAATTAACATCCCGGATTGAATTAAACTTGTCAGTCTCACTTGTTAAAAATATCGGCAGTTATTTTTTTTTTTTTTTTTTTCTTCTTCATATGCCCTGAATCAAACACCTCTCGCGCGATTGATTATTGATTTTTTTCTTACTTCTCATTCGTCAATTTTACAACGTTCTGGCGATTCGAAAAAATTCTCAGCACGATCGTTTTTTTTTTTTTTTTTTTTCAATCGATACTTTTTTTTAATTTTTTTTTTCTTACTTCTCATTCGTCAATTTAACACGTTTTTTCGCGTTTGGAAAAAATTCTCAGCACGATCGCGCGCTTCGTTTTTCGTTTTTTTTTTTTTCAATCGATACTTTTATTCATTTTTTCTCGGTTGTTTTATTATTTTTTTTCTCTTTTATTTTTTAATCCTTCGTAATGCACTGTTTCGTTTATAATGCTAGGCCGTTCTAATGTCTAATACACGTTTGTACGATTAGTTAGAACGAACGAGAGATTCGGATTAATATGCGTGTCACGTGCAGCATTGAAAAGAAAAAAATATATATCATCATTATTATCATTATTATTATTATTATTGTTATTATAATATTCATATCGTAGGCGACGCGACGAGCAGAAACGAAAGAAAATCGAAACGTGAAAGAAAGAAAAAAAAATAAAAATAAAATACGTAGACAATAGTTTTGTCCGTTATTATTCGCGTGAATAATGTGTAAACGTAATGATAACAGTAATTAGTGTTTAATTTTGAAATCTGTCACTTTACATAGTAATTAATAAACAAATTGTCGTAGACCACATTATAATACACGTTCCTGTAATTGTTTAAAAAATCAGACTTTCTAGGCCTGCGTGGCCCGTGAAACCGAGTAGTACATTATATTTTGTTCGTTCGAGGGGGGAAGTCGCAAGGAAGTGGGGGGAAGGGGGGGTGTTTTCTTTTTTCACCGTTTATTTGGATCCGTGGCTTTAATTAACAACGAGAAAAAAAATGCAATCAACGGAGCGTCCGTCAATATTTGACCTTAAAGAAGAAAAAAACCCGAACAAAAAAACAACGAAAAATGTAACCAAAATTTATAAGCTTTGTATATATAAGCTTATAAGATTTATAAACTTGGATCTTCATGAATAGTGAGAGAGTCTACACCAATTTTCGTTCACGCCTTCGTTAATTCAAGATTTTTCAAAGCAATATCGTGAATGTCATTCTTATCGCTAATTAATAATATATCCAAGTTTTGCGCTCGATCTATCGTTCGTCTCTCGTGCAATTAATAAAGACAATCGTACGTTACGAAATAACATTCATTGCCGATAGAAAAGAAAAAAAAATAAATTCGAAGGATGGAAGTCCGCCCAACGGATCTTTTGCACGCACGCAAATCTTTTAGTTTTTTTTTTTTTTCGGATCCAAGGCATCGCCCGAAGCATCGTCAATTTTTATTTCATCTCATTTTATTTCTCTCAATTACTCGCAACCAATGAGATTTTCGTTCTCTCTCGACTTCCTCCGTTTTTCTTAATTGTTATATCGTTATTGTTAATTTATTTTTATTTATTTTTTTTTGTCGTTTTTGTTTGTTTTGTTGTTTTTACATTTTTATAACACACACGAATGTGATTTAGCTTATGCGACTAATCGACTCGAATCGTTAAATCTTATAGCTCACTGAGAAATGAAAAACACGGGGGAAAAATAATAATAATAATAATAATAATAATAATAATAATAATAATAATAATAATAATAATAATAATAATAATAATAATAATAATAATAATAATAATAATAATAATAATAATTAAAACGCTAGGTTGATTGACTTGTAGAGAAGCCGACGTTGAACTGCATACAGCACCAACAAATAAAACATAACTCGTGAACAATCTCATTACGCGTTCTCTATCGTTCCTTTCCTTTCTTGTCTCCCGTTAGCCAGTGATTGATTTCACAACTTCGATATTTTGCAATTTTTTTTTTTTTTTTACCTTGATCGCACGAAAAAAAAAATCAGAATATTTAAAAGGCAGCAATCGCTAATTTAAAATATAATAACATACGTCGATAATTGTTTTATAATTCAGGAGATTGGTTTACGTTCGTCGTTTCTTTCTTTCTCTCTCTCTCGTTTTCTCTATTATTTTTTTGTTGTCTGGATTTTTGTTTTGTTGTGTTTTAGCATCCGTTACCTCAATTCTTCACGCATATCAGTAACAAATATATCATATGCGCTCTTTACTATAATGTATAGATACATGTAATCGTGTAACATCTAAAGCCAAGCTCCTGTAATATACAATAACACTTGAGGCACTTAATTGTGTGCTCAAATACCGTTTTTTTTTTTTTTGTATTTTTTATCTTTATTTTTTTGTATTTTTTTCCATTTGTTTTTTTTTTTTTTTTTTTTCGTTTCTGACATCTTCTTACATGTTACCGGCCAAAGCATAATTCTAAATCGTATGTTATCTCTCGTAACAATAGTATTAAAAAAAAAAAAGAAAAATAAAAAGAAAAAGAAAAACAAATGAAGGAAGGGATTAGGGTGTGAGGAGGAAGTGGACGAGGAAATCAGTGCCGTAATTAGGTAGATCGGTGTTTTTTTTAAACCACGCGGTCGTGGAGATTTCGAAGATAGCTCTTACAAACTTATAACGCGGCGGAGCTTCAACAAAAATCGACACATTCTCATTTTAATTATTTATTTATTCTTATTTTTTTTTTTTTTTTACGATCAACTACCCAACTATGGGGGGTTTTATCGTGACGCACTGATTTCTCTTATTTCCCAGCACCAACGACTATTGACTCTGTGTCATACGTTCTATTTTTTTTTTTTTCATTACTCTTCAATCACACATTTTCGATAATAACCGAAAAATTGAGCGAACGAAATACTCAAAAAAATGGAAAAAACAAAATCGCAGTTTCATCAAATCGTTAAGAAAATAAAGAAAAATAGACGAGCGAACAAACGTAATTCGTTTAACTTTCTCTCACAATCACACACTTCGTTGCTTTCGGAACTTTTAACTTCGTGCGCGACTGTCTTCGGTATGCTTAGATCGTTATTTATTTATTTACTTTTTTTTTTTTTCGTTAATTTTTCATTTCTTTCCGTATTTTTCACAAGGATTTGGCACAAAGCTAAAGGATTTCCCGATTACGGCCCTGCGCTATGGAAGGAGAAACGGGAGGACAAAAGGAATTAAAATTATTAACACCTTATTTCAACAGGATTTTTTTTTCTCGTTTTTCCGATTTTCTGTCTTTTTTTTTTGTTTTTTTTTTTTTACAAACTAACAAATATGTTACCTCCAAAATCACAGAACCAAAGCAATAACAATACTCTCCCTACGCGACGTATTATCCTGCCAGCAACCCAATGTCTCTCGCGTGTAGCTCGAATTACTGCCGGAATAATCCTTTTTGTCTGTATTTTTTTTTCTCTCTCTTCTTGTTTCTATTTATTTTATTTTATTTTTTTTCATTATTTGTTTGTTTTTTTTGTTTTTTTTTTTAGAATCCGTTGTTAATAATTGGTACCACATTCATTGTAGGCGAAGTCACTGTACAATGTAAAAAGTTTTTTTTTTTTTTCCTTCGTGCCCACTTTTATAACCCACTTTAGGATAAGAGCGGCGTTGGATAATTCGATCCATTCGATCCGAATTCGAGGAGGGGAGAACTGCTAAATATCAAAATTTGTTTTGAGGTAATGTCTGTGAAATTCGTCGCTGTGGTTTACGCTGAACAACGTCAATGAAAATCGATAATCAACGATTTCTTTTTTTGTTCTTTGTTTTTTTCTTTTTTGTTATCTCGTTTGTTGGTTTTTTTTTTTTCGTGTACTCACATATTGGCTCAATCGTTTCCGTCCTTTTCGTCTGTTTTGTGTTTTGTACAGGGCAGCTCGCGACTGTGCTGAGCTACTTGGGCATAGCTCGGCCTGGTAAGGTCCTGATAAGGAGAAAAAATAATGATAATTCATTAATAAAATCTTCGTCGATTTTTTTATCAATCATATTCGCAACAGGTTCACACGTCGTAACGAAAAATCGTGGACTCGTGAATGAATTCGTCGAACAATGAGTTTTACGCAATTTATTTCACAGTTTATTATTTTTTAAATATTTTTATGAAACGATAATTTAATTTTTCATTTATTTATCGCAATTTTCGTTTATTGTATTTTGATATTAAATCGGTTCGTTATAAAAATAATTATGATCGAAGAGATTGCGAATTAACGAGAAATATGAATTTTTATTCGAGCAGTGAACCCGTTGATTATTTTTCTTTGCTTTTTATCAAATTTCCGATCGTAAAATCGCTCGTAAAACGATAAGAGATCATTTTATAAAACTAAAACAGTCGGCTCCAGCGAAATGCGATTAATTACGACAAATCGCAATTCGTCGCCTCCAATTTTTTCTTCCCATCCTTCTTAAATCTTAAAACAACTTACTACGATTGAGAAAAAAAATAATGTAATAATACGTATGTATGCATCTATGGGTCCGAGAAACGTCCAAATGTTATCACGTTATCGCAAAAAAAAAAAAAAATCTCTTTCGATCGTCGAATTATACTTTCGTAACTGTGTGACAGTTTGAACCGTGTGTGGATTGCAACCTTGCACAAAAATATTATAAAATATCAATGGGACTCCGATGCAAATTCGAATGTATGCAGACTAAAAAATATCGAAAGAAAAAAATATATGCACATACAAAAATACAAATGTATATTAAAAAATAATGATAAAAAAGAATTTCCAAGCCTAAAGGTATTACACCGATAAATAGGGACCACATAATATCGTAGAACCCAACAGACCCAAGGAGTAGAATCACAATTGAATGAAAATAAGATAAAAAATTGGTAACAATTGATAAAAACCAAAAAAATCTACTCCGTGATGAAAAAAAAAAAAAAAAAAAAAAATGAAATTAAAAATAGATACGTGTTTGTTGCCTTGTGTGATATAATGGAAAATTACTTACTAACGGAAGGCCAGATGCCAATCCAGTTTGTGACTGAGGATTCTGTGGGGCAGTCGGGCAGTCGTCACAATCGCACCTCGTTACCGGTTCGGTTTCTTCTGCAGCATGTGCATTTGTACTTATGGCCTCATCCACACCATTCACCATGTTCGAGTCATCAGTCTTTAAAGATCTGTCAGCGGTGGATTTTAGTAACAAAAGGCCTCGATTCTCAACCCTCAAATATGTTTTTTTTTCTTTTTTTTTTTTAAATAATCTTTTCATTCTTTCTTTTTTTTTTCTCGAATTATTACGACTGTACAACGGATATGCTCGTTTTAAGGCGAAAAAAATAAATATATAAAACAACTAAATATACATAAATTTAATGAAACTAATCAAGAACAGGAAAAATTGCCTACTGGATAGTAAATGGCCATGCACGAGATTCCACCAACTACCGATCGCACCGTAATCCAATATTATTTCTATCTTTTTTTTTTTTTTTTTTTTCGGTCTTTCTCTTGCGGAGCAAACGACTAATTTTTAGGGGGGATAGAAAATTGGGTCTTGCAAGGTTGCAACACACGGTTTAACAAACCAGTATACACATCATTTATTTAGTTTTTTTTTTTTCGTTTTTTTTTATTTTTTTTTCATTGACAATGAACTTTCTATAGTCATTACCAAATAATAATGAACCATGCTTTTATTGTATCTTTACGTGTCGAAAATTACAACTTATTATTATATTCATTATTAAAACTAGAACTTTAATCAAAATGCCTTTAAAAGTAACTTGAAACCGAACAATTAATAATAATAATATAATAATAATAATAATCATAATAATAATATAATAATAATAATAATAATAATAATAATAATAATAATAATAATAATAATAATAATAATAATAATAATAATAACGATAATTAATAATAATAATAATAATAAAGAACCCTGAATATTATAGTAGTCCCTATGTATGGTTCATCTTTCGTGGCTTGTACGGACAATTTACTTTCTCTTGCCCATTTCTCTGCCACATAGTACTGCATACATTCGCGCATACATACATATTGCGACATCTTTTTTTAATAATCATTTGAAATATTTTTGTTTTTGTTTGTTTTTAATTATTGTGTATATATACATATATATGTATATATACACAATAATTAAAAACAAACATATATATATCTGTTTTTCAATATCTTATATTTTTTAAATTATTTTTGTTTGTCGTATTTGAGAAAGACGGGTAATCAGTGAAGCGGAGATTGACCGACGCGTCTTCGTTGACTATCCGGTACTTAAAACAAATACCTCGACTTGAGCCTTCGTACGAAAATTGGAGCTCACGTCCGACGTTTTTTAAACTCTCCGTTTTATTTTTAATGTTGTGTTTGTTTTTATTGTATTTTATCTATTTATTTATATATTTTTTTTAAATTTTCTTTTATTTCTTTTTCGTAATCTTAATTCTACTTTTGTTTACATACGAGGCATTTCGTAACACGGAACGAATTCGTCAAGTCGATTGGGATCAGAATTTAATCGATGAATTATAGATTAATGGCAAATTCTACAACAACCGGGTGTGCATCTACCGGATCAGTCGCTCCGAAATTCTTTTTTTTTTTGTTTTTTAAATCATTTTCTATCGTTTCGTTCTCTTCGTTGACACGATTTCCTCTCAACGGGATAAAAAGCATAATAACGTGGTAGAGGAAAACGTCGAAGAATTTGGTTCGCCATTTTTCTTCTCTTCTCAGAGGCGATTTAAAACAATGGAACTCAATTTCAACGAAAAAAAAACAACAACCAAATATCCTCTCAAAATCAATAATTAAATTTCGAATCGCGTCAAACTACGTCAAAGGTCGAAGTAAGAACATGAGAAGAATAAGAAAAAAACAAAAAGAAAATCATAAATCCATCGTCAAAGAAAAAAAAAAGAACAAAACACGTTTTTTTAAATGTCAACTCACGCATTTTTGCTAATTGAATCGCACTCATGCTCGTTTTTTTTTTTTCGTTCTTACTTTCGCATTCGTAAAATATTTTCGATATTCAATATACAAAAAGAGGGTGGCGGGGGGGAAGGTTTTTTTGGGTCAGCTACAACGGCTAATTCGTAAATTGTCTATTAAAAAAGAGAAAGAAAAACAGAACATTGAAGAAACAAAAATAAAAATAAAAATAAAAATAAAAATAAATCGAACAAGCAGTCCGTTGTTATCCGATCGTTGCACGCTTTATCGACGCGTGTCGTTGAACGATCAGGATACAGTTTTTTTCTTGTTTTTTCTTTTCGTTTATGGGAGAGAAACTGCGGGCGATTATCACTGCCCAGGTCTCATTGCCTTCGTGATCGGAATTCCGACCGGCATTTACCGCATTCCCCCATCGTTCGCTCTTTCTCTCTCTCTCTCTCTCTTTTTATCTCTTTCTCTCTTTCTCTCTCCGATTAATTATCATTTCGTTCGCTATTTTCCCGTATCCGTGCTCGCGCTCTACCAAACTCCGCTCGGTCGGCCTTAAGGCGATTCGAAAGCGAAAAAAAGAAGGAAAAAAAAAAAAAAAAAGAATAATTACGAGAAAAAAAATTAATGATAACCACATCCACCATAAAATAATAGCACAGCAGAACAACGCAGCCAACGACAGTTTGAAGGAAGAAAAAAAACTCAGCGCTCCCCCAGGCGTTTATATTCATCGCGTTAAAAAAAAAAAAATTAAAAAAAAAACGTTCCAACGGTTCGATAAAAAAAAAAAAAGTAATCCAATCGAATAATCAATAATTCGCAATAATCACCGTTTCAGCGACAAGTTCGCAATAATAACTCCAGAAAGAACGTTTAAAGAGAAACAAAAATTCACCGTCAAGTGCCATACAAAAAAAAAGACAGAGAGAGAGAGAGAGAGAGAGAGAATGAGAGAGAGAGAGAGAAAAAAAAACATATATATGTATATATACCATATGTATAAATAGCATATAAATATATATAGATATATATATATCCCGTAAAACACACGTATATATATGTAAATATGTATATAAATATATACATACATATATAGAAGATATAAATCACACTCACTTATCGGGAGAAGACGGGGGAGTGAGGGTGACGGTGCTCAGAGCGATGTCTGTGGATTCTGAATTGCCAGTTGCCGAGGGATTTGAGCTCGCCGAGGAAGCAGCCGCGCCAGAACCGGCGACGCCAACGTTATTCCCAGGGTTGTTCGCGATCGTGGCAGACGTTGGGGCATCAAAATTGCCAGTCGTAACGTTAACGTGACCGACGTTCGATCCCGGACTCGTCGATCTGCTGTTGTTGCTCGTCTGTTGCAATTGTTGCTGATGATGGGGATGTTGATGATGATGCAGTTGCTGCTGCTGCTGCTGCTGCTGCGACTGATGATGATGATGATGTTGCGGCCCAAAAACCGCACCACCAGCTACAATCCCGGCCTGTTGATGCTGCTGCTGCTGCTGCTGCTGCTGCTGCTGCTGCAGCTGCTGATCCTTCTCCTTTGTGCCTTTCAACTTAGCCGTTCCCTTGACAACATCCGACAACCTGTTTTGCGATTGCAAACTCTCGTTAGCGTTTATTTCCGCGTTGACGCTTTGTGATTTCACCGAATCGGCGTCCAATCCCGGAAGCGGTGGAAACGCTGATGCTTCGAGATCGAATTGAACGATCGTACGATTGTATTGTGAATTGTTCGCCGGTGCTGTTTCCCTTATCGACGGCAACGTTTGATTGCTGTTGGATTTTGAAATTCCATCTTGATCTTTGGTCCGGCGATGTATGCGATGACGAGGAAATTGTTGTTGTTGCTGCTGTTGTTGTTGTTGTTGTTGTTGTTGTTGTTGATGTTGTTGTTGATGCAGCTGCAATTGCTGCTGTTGTTGCGGCTGTTGGTGCTGTTGGTGCTGCTGATGTTGATGCTGCTGATGTTGGTGCTGCTGATGCTGATGCTGCTGATGTTGTTGCTGTTGCTGTTGCTGTTGCTGTTGCTGTTGATGCTGATGCGATTGATGCTGCAACAATTGATGTTGCTGCTGATGCTGCTGTTGCTGTTGCGAAACCACGTCCAACGTTTGAGCTTCGTTCTCCTGGGACAATTTAGCGTTGTGACTTGTACCAAATTGTGCCTCCACGGATGATGTTACCGCGTGGGAGGAATGGAACTTTGTGCCGGTCTGATAGGAAGAAGTTGGCTTTATCGTGGGCAAACTCGACGTCAACGGAGGCAACGACGCAACCGTCGACGACGAACCACCGCTGCCACCCCCGCCGCCACCGCCGCCGGATTTTTGGGGATGACCGATACGACCCATTTGCGACATACCGCCGCCGCCGCCCCCGCCACCGACGCCTCCGCTGTCCATCGGACCGCCTCTTTCGGATCCGTTTCTGTGTTTGTTTCTGGGAGAGCGAAAGAGACGAGACGATTTTGAGATGGGGCTTATTTTGTGATTGTTCGGATGCCGAACGTGGGATTACTGGGAATGGGGGAGGGTGAAACGTTGGTGGGAGTGAGGTTTTTTTTTTTGTTTTTTGTGGGGAGGGAGGGTTTGAGGAAGGTGGAGGGTCGTTGGGGGAATCTGGATTGTTGATGTGGTTTGTGGAAGGAAATTCGGGTTTTTGAAGGTTTTAAGGGCGGTTTTTTTGGGGGAGGCTGTTTTTTTTGGAAAGGGTTGATGGTGGAGGGAGGGAAGTTTTCGTTTTTGAGGAAGGTGGAGGGATGTTGGGGGAATCTGGATTGTAAATATTATTTGTGGAAGGAAATTGCAGTTTTGAAAGTTTTAATGGCAATTTTTTTGAAACGTTCTTTTTTGGGAAGAGTTGAAGGTGGAGGGAGGGAAGTTTTTGTTTTTGAGGAATGTGGAGGGATGTTGGGGGAATCTGGATTGTTAATGTGGTTTGTGGAAGGAAATTCGGGTTTTTGAAGGTTTAAAGGGCGGTTTTTTTGGGGGAGGCTGTTTTTTTTGGGAAGGGTTGAAGGCGGAGGGAGGGAAGTTTTCGTTTTTGAGGAAGGTAGAGGGATGTTGGGGGAATCTGGATTGTAAATATTATTTGTGGAAGGAAATTGCAGTTTTGAAAGTTTTAATGGCAATTTTTTTGAAACGTTGTTCTTTTTTGGGAAGAGTTGAAGGTGGAGGGAGGGAAGTTTTCGTTTTTGAGGAATGTGGAGGGATGTTGGGGGAATCTGGATTGTAAATATTATTTTTGGAAGGAAATTGCGGTTTTGGAAGTTTCAATGGCGGTTTTTTTTTTGAAACGTTGGTTTTGGGAAGGGTTGAAGGTCTCGGGAATGGAGTTTTCGAGATATTGGGCACAATTTTGGATATATTGTTGTTAAAAACGTCATTCCTTCGAGCCGTGTGAAAAAAAAAATTCTAGCAAAAAGGAAATTCGACGAGCTCGTGCAGCGACTACTTTTCCACTGCGAACTGGATCGATCTTCCAATACCCGATCGATTTGAATGTCGCTGCCTCAAGTTTTATTCGCCGTGAATTTTTTTTTAAATCAATTCATTTTCTTTATCGCATGCGCTTGCATTTTCATGCAATATTTATTTCGTCAACCAACCAAAGTTACGAGTCCTCAGAGATCAATTCGTATACTATTCTCACTTTGATGACTCGGAATTGCGGTTTAAAGATTTTCTATTTTTTACCAAATCGAGAGACAATTTATTCAATGACAAACGCAATGAAGCCTGGGACGTTCAAATCAATTGAAAATCCATGAAATACGATCTCCCACGCAGTGCCAAAAGTAAATACGTCATGCACAAAAATTATTCCACTTTCGCACAATTTTCAGAAAAGGTTTTAATTATTTTTGTTTTTCTGTCCAAGTTCATTTTTTTTTATCTACAATTAATGACAAAATGCACGGTGGATGTCAACGCTTGCATAATGATTGATTTTCAACAATAAGAATCTTTAGTTGCACAATATTTCTTTCATTATTAACCCTTTGCGGTCGTATTACCCCGTAAAGGTCTTTGTTTTGGTGGCTTAGAGTGGACAAACGACCGCAAAGGGTTAAAAAGATAAATAAATAAATTAAAAAATAAAAAATAAAAGATAATTCAGATAATTGAGAGAAATAATTTACCTGTTTCTGGGATTGAATCCTCTGTTGTGTGGTTTGAAGGGGTGCGGCGTTAGTCCGTTTACCGTGAATACACCAGTCATATCGAAGAAGGGACCGCTCGCGGGTCCCCACGCGGGCATTATTCCGGCGGGATAGAACGGCTGGTGCTGAAAAAAAAACAAAAACAAAACCATACACATACGTACAAACCGGTAATTTAAAACATGCAGATTGCACGATATTTTTTAAGAATTCACTGCTTTTAACCCTTCATCGTCACACTGGGTAGAATCCAGCCCCCCATTCACCGACGAACGGCGTTTTTTGTTTATTTTTTCATCTCCTGAGAAATTTTACAAGGATCTGGGCGCTATGGAAAATTGACAAAAGTCATTTTATCCGCGAAAAACCTGGACTCCAAATTTTAAAAGCGATTATTTCGGAATTATGTTTATTAAAAAGTGCTGTTGAGGTGAGAACGATTTGTCGACGGGAATTCAATCGATTGGTTTAAATTTTTTCACGAGGTTGGTTTTAATTGTGACGACTAGTTCGGGAACGAAGGAATTTTTATTTGGACCAAAATTAATTTTGTATTGGGTCGAAATTCTGATTTTTGAATTCTTGAAAATCGAACGTTCAGGTGAAAATCGGGGGTATTTAAAAATGAAGATTTCTTTGAATCCTTCGTTCACGAACTGCGTTTAATATTATACCAACGAAGTCTTTTTGGTTTTGTTTTGAATTTCAATGAGCCCTTTTAAAATTCATAGCAATAATTCCCCCGGAATAATTTTTAATAATAATTTTCAAAAGTAAAAAAATAATAATAATATCATAATATAATATAATCATATATCTAATTATATTATGTATAATTATATTGTATATTATTATAATTATTATAATATATTATAATAATAATTAATTTATTATTATTATTTTTAATAATTTTTAATTTCAATTTTTTTTATGAATAATTCGTATTTGTACCTCAATATATGTTGTAATTAATACTATACAGTATATTCTAATAAAACAATGTTAAAATGGCTACAAAAAATTATAAATACCCTTCATTCTCCCGCAAACAATTAAATATACCCCGTCAATAATTAAATACGTCGATTTTCCATTTGCTTTCACTAAATTCCATTGGATTGTTTTTTGAACTTCAATCTGTACTTACGTAGAGATGAACCTGGTTGGCATATGGCGGCATAGTAGTTTGTGGCATCGTGGTGCCGTTTGTGTAGAGGAAGCGTTGCTGACCGGGCGGATAACCGCTCGGATCGTATACCGGTGGCGGAGGGGGAGTTCTGTATCCATTTTTCATACCACCAACTCCTGCCACCGATGGTATCGGTAGCCTGTTCATTGGTTTAGCTTTGATGCGTGCCATTATTGGCTTTCCCTGTGATTCAAAAAGTTTTTTTTCCATTTAAATACATTAATTTATCGCTGGCAAATTTTCGTGCATTTTTCTAATCGAAATCGAAATTTCGTTACGTCACAATCAAAGAAATTTCTGTTGCTACAAAGCCGATAACTTTCTTGTTTCGCGATAATTTTCAACGGAATATAAATATTACTGTGAATAATTGAATGGCTTTTTCAGTAATGAGTAATTGATTATTCTTTTGCGTAGAAAGAAAATTAGCTGTGTGTTAATATCGATTTCCATTTGAAAGCTTGTGTCGTGAAATTTACGAATTATATAAGATTTTTTCGGAGCGATTGTGTCAATTAGAGCTCATTGATAAGGGAACAAACATCGATAATGGATTTCCGCTACAGTCTACCGAGTACAGATTGTCATAGTTTGCTCTGCTATTCAAGAACCTATCGAAAAACGGATTTGGCGATTTTTCCGTTAACCGTAATAAGAAATAGAAATAATAACAATAATGATAATGATAAAAATAATAATAATAATAAAAATGGTAATAATAATAATAATAATGATAATAATAATAATAATAATAATAATATGATAATAATAATAATATAATAATAATAATATGATGATAATAATAATAATAATAATAATAATAATAATAATGACAATAATAATAACTTTAACAATAATAATAATAAATATGAAAATGATGATGATGATGATGATGATGATGATGATGATGATAATAATAATAATAATAATAATAATAATAATAATAATAATAATAATAATAGTAATAATAACAACAATAATAATAAATCGTGTTGATTACCTGAAATTCTCGAACTTCCTCCCGTAGAAACCTGTAGGCCTTCTGAGCATCCTCGTCAGATTCGAAAGTCACGTACCAGGAGCTATTGTGGGCAAATTCGCAGGATATCAGCCTCGGGCATCCCTCACCTGAGAATAAATTCTGCAACACGCGTAAAAACATATGAATACACACGTTCATTTATCCAGCTAAAACGATCTATCCAATGAACCAAAAAATGTTCTATTCGAGACGAAGAAATCACGTTTCATCGTTGATCAAACGTCGAACAACGAAGATTATTTCACGATCCAGTGATGCAACTTCGACCATCCAAACGCAAATTTTTCCAGCTGTCGAATCGAATATGATTCAAAGAAAAATGAAAACGTGGATCGTCATTCCCCGTGGATCGTGAACAAATCTCACCTTCACGTCTTCCAGAGGCGTGCTGTCTGGAATTTCCCGTAGTATAACTATACATCGTTTGTGGTTCGGTCTGACTTTCTGGCCTTCCTCGTCCACTTGCACATTCGGCGATTCTCGAAGCACCTCCGTTATTAATCTTATGTCCTTTGTCAATTTTTTCACTTGATTAAAGTTCGCCACTGTCCAAATCGGTACATACTGATCGTTATCCATTTGCGATAACAAGTATGTGTCGTTGGCCAAGTTCTCTCTGGAAAGAAAGAAAGAAAAAAAAAAAAACCACAACAAAAACAATGAATAAAAAGTTAAATAAATTTTTCGTTCATTCCAGGGAATATTTGCGAAGAAAAAAAAGTGGATGGAAGAAGAAACGATGATTATTTATCAATGACGATATTGTTGATTATTTGCCCGTCTTATCGCGAAAAAGGTGAATAAGAAGGAAGAGCAGCGACGACGATCGATATTGCATGGAAGACATTCGAAGTAACGAATCGCCGCAACAAATTCCTCGAGATAATGATCGACGTAAAGCTCTGATTCATCACCGGCGATATGAAATAAACGCGATTGACGTAGGCCGGAGAGAGTTTCGTTGGCCGGCCAGCAACGACAACGTTATTTCGCAATTTCATTGTCACTGATTTTCTTCTCGTTCCTGCAACCGCGGTCAATGAAATTTTTACGATGGAATTCGATTAACGAAAAGAAAGATACGTGACGACGCGCCTTAAGGCCCGATAATCGAACGTTCGAAATTAATCGGCGTGATTTGTCGGAAGAGATGTTCGCAGAGCGATCGAACGACGATGCATCGAATTTGATTAACGAATCGCGACGATTTTATTCGATCAACGTCGAGGAATCGATGCTCCGTGGATTTTATATTTAGAATTTTATTTGTAGTTTCGATGAAAATAGGGTGGATAATTTGTTTGGTAGTTTGATATTCGCTTTGTTTTGTCATAATAATTTTCTTTGACTGGAGTAGGTATTAATGTGGCGTTTTGATTAATTTGCCTCATAGGTGAATGACAAATTATTTGAGATAAATTATTTATTCGATGGGATATTGTAATAATTTGACGGGTATTCGGTTCAAGCGGCGCCCATGCATATATTTAGACGGATACTACAATATGGCACAGAATGAGGGGATAAAGCTGAAATTTATGTTTTTCAGCCAATAAATATCTAACATTACTTTTTTTGAAAAATCTTTTACAGATTATTGTATCTACGAAGGTCTTGTTCTAGAATTCGAACGAAAAAATTGATGAAAAATCGAAATTCTTGGGTTCGTATTGAAGCAAATTATTAAAAATAATAATATTTTCGTTTTTCCTATATTATTATTATTATTCAATAATAGTAAAAAGAAAAAGTTTAAATGGCCGATCAAAGTTTTCCAGTGTGAAATGATGATAATTACCTGGAGAAGTAGTACTCGAGCTGCGACGATAGCATCTGCTTGAGCTGTTCGATAGGTATGCCGGGCAAGGAAAGATCGGCCATCGAACCGGGTTGAACTTGGTTTGGATCTAGCCCGGCTATTTCGACAGGTCCGTAACCGACTCCCACAGCACCGCCCATTCCCATAGAATGATGATTCGAGGGTTCCAGACCTCCCATGCTCGAGTCGATCATCAGTTCGTTGCCGCTCGGGCCTCCGTTCATGACGCTGTAATCTAAACCGGAGGCACCGCCGACGACTGCGCCCCCGACCGAACCCAAGGGTTCAGGGGTGGCTGGGTAAACCGCCCCTGGTGGGAGTTTCCCAATGTCCCCATTCATGTACACGTACCCTGCGAATTGACAAAATTAAAACGAAATACGATGAATAAACCAACAGATAAATAATTATTATTCTTACAAATATATATTTAAATTATATGACAACAACGATTCGATATACATTCGTCATAAGAATAAAATTGAAATTTTATTCTCAATCTGGCGCACATATATATGTATACGAGAGATCATATATGTATAAATAAATTAATGAATGAAAAAAAAATGAATTATTCAAAAGCAAAACAAATTGAATACATTTTCTCAGGCCGTTGATCAAACAAAAAGAAAAAAAGCAATAGTTGGCTGGAAGTCAAGCGGTACCAAAGCAAAAGCTGAATCATAGGCTGACTCGTGTCTTATTGTGTAACACCGTTAGTTCGCATTAGGTACGAATTTATTTTTTTCTCTCTCGATAGTCAATGTTTATGAATGCGAACGATCCGATTTCCCCGGCAAAGTCGCGGTACTGTCGAGAAGATTAAGCGCAATGATTCTGCGTGTCGCAGTGTGTGCAAGTGTTTCCTATTCCAGCTTCGAGCTTCACGATCGACGATAGAATCCAAAAAAAAAATCAATAAAAATTCATAGAACGGCTGTTTGGTCAAATTTCCCTTTTCTTTCCATTTTTTCATTCATTACGCTTGAAAAATTGTAAAATTCTGTCGACGGATGAACGAACCAGCTTCTAGCGGTAACCTTGAATCACGACCTCTTGCCCTTTTCATCCAGAAAACCCACAATCCTTTCCAATCGCTACGCCGAGTCGAAAAATCCAATAAAAAACCACGTTCTCGTCCCAAATGTCTGTCCGGATGTTACATACCTTGCAAAATCTGTTCGAGCCAAAGTTGCATCATACAACAAGAACTGCAACAGCCAACGAACTAACCAAGACACAACTTTCGACAAAATTGCAAGACAAAACTACAAAAAAAAAAAAAAAAACCAAAGAAACAATCGCTAAAAATCCGAATCCACGTTTGTAAACTCAAAAAAACGCGAATCATCCATCGACAAAGACATCCACAAAATCCACATTCTCGCCTATCGACGATCGTGAAACCGCATAAAGCGAGAAAAAAAAACCCGAACGCAAAAAAAAGCAAAAATCTTCATCCACAAAAAGAAAAAATCCATCCACACCGAAATTAATCGCCGACCCCCAACCGAACGATCCCCAAATCGATTCCCAACGTCGTCAACGTCGTTCAAATACCGAACAAAAAAACCCAATTTAAAAAAATAAGCCAAAACCTTTCCCCTCCCCAAAATAAAACTCAAAGAAAAAAGCTCAAAGTCAGAATCGGGTGTCGGTGATGTCGGTGTGGTACAATTGTTCGTTGAAAAAAAAAGAAAAAAAAAAAAAATCGTATGATTGGTGTGGCACATGCTAAAAACGCTCGTGAGCTGGCCCTCGAATGCCCGCAAAATGCACGTAACGTCGATCGGTACGAAAATTTACGATAATCACGTTGAATACTTCGCCGCGTAATCGTAAACTCCTTCGAAAACTTGCAATATCGTAACAATCAAAGTGCAAAGATATGCAATATGTTGGGATGCGAAACTGGCCAAATATAGAGTGGAGATGGTTGGCCGGGGGCCTCTAGCCAAATGATAACGCACGCGATGCAAGGTGACAACCACTCCGGAAGTACACAGTATTTGTCTCGTATGCCGTTACCGAAATCGCCATTCATTTCGAACTATTTCCGAATTCCATGTGGCCTTTATTTTTTTTTTTTCTTTATATATTTCTTTCTTTCTTTCTGGTCTCTCTTTCGTTTTAATCGCCAATCGTCGGACTCTCGTCGGCAGCTTCGTTTACTGCCTCATTCTGCGACGGCGGCGGCGGCGGGGCGATCGGCGGAGAAGGGGGAGGAGGGATGGAGAAGGGTCGGGAGGGGAGGGGACCGCAGATCGGGCGGGTAGCAGGGGGGGATTGGGTACTATTGCGAACACACCGTGATCTCCGCGCACACTAAGTACCGTGTGCCAAACAGCGATACCTTATTTATCTCGTTTTGAAAAAAAAAAGAAAAAAAAAAGATTTGAAAAAAAAGAAGAAACGAAAAACAAGAAAAAAAAAAATTACTTAAAAAAAGAAAAATGGTTATTTTTTCCCATTGGTTTATCGATGATAACTCGAGGATCGTTTCGAACGTCGTGAAAAACCATTTTCCATAACCTGTCGCGAACGTTTTGTATTTTGATTGAACGTTGAAATTCTTACCGAGAAGAGAGGAATCGAACTCAACACAATTTCTCAAGGAAACTACAAAATGGCCGACGCAGAAAGGCACATGCCGTGGCTCCAATGCATTGTGGGTCTCGGTAGGTATGTAACCCCTGTATTCCCCCCTCTCGGCCAACCGCCCTCCCTTTCTCCTCCGCCGTATCTGCGTGCTCTCGCCGTTTCATCCCTCCTCCCGCGGTTTTGCGCGCCATCTCGACGTCGTGCCGACGCGACTGGCGTTGAAACCGCGTTTCCCGCCAATTTTGAATCCGCAACCGTGGACGCGAATGCCGAACCGGAAGTTCGCGGGAATCGCGGTAGGCGTTTGCCGAATTATCGTCGTTCATTGGGGTTTTTATCGCGAATACGGCGTGAATTAGCGCATTCGGTGATCTTTATCGCGTTGCGATACGACGAAACGTATCGAATTACCATGGATACGGCGAAGATTGAGATTGTTTTCGTTCTTTCGTTCTTTTTATTCATCGTCGAAGAATTTTCTTTCTTATCGCGGTTTTTTTGGGGACATTTGCGTCTTTGGTTTGATTATTTCGTTAGTTTTTTGGGAATTTCGATGCGGGGAGGTTGATTGATTTGGTAGTTTGATTTTCTAACGTTTTTCAAACGATCTGGCTCTTACTGCGCGCTGCATTGCACCAGTCATTACGCATATATATATGTATACATATACGCGTATATATGTATGTATATAAATATATATATAACACACGCTTTGGCACAAACGCAACGTGTAATCGTAGCGTTACCTCATTTGTGTCTATGTTTTATCTAGAATTGTTTTTTTTTTCTTCCTCTTTTTTTTTTTTTTTTCGCGAGACGATAGTCGACAAGCGTGTTCGATAAATACGGTACAATGACTTTAAAACGAATGACCAAGTCACTCTGGCTCTCGCGTTTGCTCGGCTCTCATCGCACGTATCGCCATCCTCGTTCTCATTGACTCGTGGCAAATATTCAACCGCTCCCAATATCGACTATCGTCCGCGTGTTTATTGAAAATAAAAAATTGTAAGAAAAATAAACGAAACATTCGCGTCGACGATGGTCGATAAGAGAAATCATCAGACGTTCGCATGATTTCATTGCGGCCGAAGTCGTTGTGTCGGAGCAAATGAATATTCGACGTTCGAGAGAGCTCTCGGAGCGATTATGAAATTGTTTCTCGGAAAAGACGTCGATCGCGTCGAGGAGATTATGATATGCTCAGAGCGGAGTAGAAGACGGGGAAAGGACGCGCGTGTATTTGAATGAACGCGTAAGAATTTCGTCGATCGCGCTACTGCGTGTATCGTATTACACGGATGGGAGAAACATTGTGATATCGCGTCATCGTTGAACGAACGGAGAATGCTCGTGAAACTTTTCTTTCTTTCCCGGGTTTCAACGTTCGTTTTTTTTTCCCCTGATTCGCGATTTATCATCGTCAAACGCAGGCTCGTGGATTCTCGACTTCGGACTTTATAAATTCGGCCAGGGATGCGACTTCATGAATTTGACAAAAGAATTAATTGAAAATTCGACAGAATTACATTTTTTTTCGATTGAAGAAATTGTATTTTTGATTTGATGGAAAAAATTATTTTTTAACTTATTGAATAGAAAAACAATTTTTTTTTCTTTGACTATAAAATCGGTCACAGTTGTGCGGTGTGCAATCATCGGGACTCGATGAAATTTACGAAAGAATTAATTGATATGATATGAATTCGCTAGAATTACATTTCTTTCAATTACAAGAAAAATACTTTTTTTTTCTTCTTCATTGTTGAATGAAAAAATATTTTTTTTTTTTAACTTATTGAATGGAGAAATTGTTACTTTCTTCTTCAACTGAAGGAATTCAATTTTTTTTATCTCGTTTTTTTTTTAACTTTTGGAATGAAGAGTTGATAGAATTTTTTATAAATATCCTAATTTGCTGGAGGTTGATTAATTTCTATCGATGGCAATACGTTTTCCGTATCTGTTATACGTAACTGTCCGAATATATTACGTGGGAGGACCGCAACTCGATGCAAGTATTGCCAGTGAACACGAACTTACTGCTTCTACTTACCGATAACATACAATTCTCGATATCGAATAATCAAGAATTCTAAAACGAATGTATGCGTAAATACAACCAATTCGACGATACAAATTTTCCAGATAAAATTTGTTTCGAACACAAAATTATCGATATTGCAACGGGAATTTTTTTTTATAACTCGACTTAGAATTTTAGAATCTTCGTGATGAAACGTTTCTCGAACGAGAAACAAAAATTAATCGATGGGAAAAATATTTCGGACTTCAAGGAACACAAAAATGTTAATAAATTACTAGTGAATTGCCATTTATTTAGATTTATCTAGATCCACATTATCGTATTCGTTTTATTTTCTTTCGTTTGTTATTTTCTTTTTTTTTTTTTTTTTAATCGGAACAATTAATTATTATTATTATATCAATACTGCGTTACATAGACGAAAGAACGATCGTTCCCTCAGCGAAACGTTGATACATCGAAAAATTGTTTTCTGCTGTAAATCCTCCAGATCGAGTTTGTGGACATTTCTCTTTTTTTTTTTAATTACTTCTGTCATTTCAATAAATAACACAATGTGGAATAAAAGGCACCGAAGTTGAAGGAAAAAAAATGAAAAGAGCGAGAAAAAAAAAAAGTAGATGGAAAAATGTTAATCGTGAGTATAGTAGTTATATATGCGGTGTGTGACATCATAAAGCTCAAACGTTTGAAGTTTCGTCGTCTTTACTGTATACAAAGAATGTAGAGCGTTCCGTAGTTGTACAAATTAGAAGCCAATGCGAAGCCTAAGCTAACAAACATTTTATTTCTGACCTCTCTGAACACGTCTATGGCGCCCAGATACATTACTATCTAACACCAAAAAGTGCATCCATCCGCTTCTATCTGTATCTCTTGTAGAATCGATTCTCTCAAAAGAATTAATGAAAAGAAAAAAATAACAACAAAAAAAAATGATTTCTCTACAATTATTAAATATACTATTACTTTTTTTTAAGTGTGACAAAGTTTCAGCGAATTAACATAACATAAGGCTGTGTTTAGAACGTATTGCTTTCTATCGAGTTCTTACAGAATTTTTTCGTTTGTATTTTTTTTTTTTTAATCTTCGTTATTTTTTTTTTTCGGATAATTATTATTGTGCCTATACATGTGGTACCTCACGTTACGTATGTTTTGCTTCTTCCTTGTTTTTCGTGTTACAACGCTTTTGTTCTTATTCTTCTTCTTCTTCTTCTTCCTCGTTTTCTAATTAGTTTTCATTTATTTATTTTTATTATTTTTTTTTTTTGTTTAATTTTTTTTATTTATTTTATTGAAATATATATGCGTATATAATAGGATATCCCACGAAGTATTCAACGAGTAGTATTGGTAGGCGACTGATACAGATAATTTAAGACGGGTTAAGGTGTCGGCGTAGGTGGATTAGCAGTAGCGGCTGTCTTAGGTAGTGGCATCGATGGTTTTTACGTTTTTTTCGATTTTTTTTCGTTTTTTTCTTTTTTTCGTTTTTTTTTGATGATTAAAAACCATGAACCTTGAGCTGGTCAGGTTTTGCCAGACCCGATTTGGTTAACCACTGGCATATATTTTCTCGCTGGTCCCCCTGCAGCTGAAGCACCTCCCCGTACTCCGGGTGTTCGATTACAGTCCCATTGCAGGCAAACTCCTGTAAAACGATCGTTATTGTCATTATTTTTCTTCTGATGCATTCGCGAGCGATCGCCCGAGTCAAGTTCGGTCGATTACTGAATTTATGATTTTCAATCCTTTATCGTTGCGCCACCGAATGATATCAAGGCTGTGGGATTGTGCGGAGTCGCAGTGGTTGATTTGAGAAAATGATTGCGAGCGAACGATTTGTTCAAAGCGTTGACAAAAATTACAGAACATGCTTTGAACATTCTGAAGCATGTACAAGGAGTTTATTTGTAAGAAATGAAACCAAGATGTGGAACGAAATTCAGAGATGAAAATAAGCAAAAAAAAGCTGCCCAGGGTAATAGCGGAGGGGTAAAAGGGTACCAGAAAATTCAGATTCTCTAGCATCCCAGTCGTATTCGCACGATTGTTCTTATTCGTGTTTTTATGAACCATAAAGTCGGCCAAGCTCACGTCGTGAGTCAAGGATATGAAGAAAAGAAGGCGGAATAACAAGACTAGACGATACACGTTCCCTATTGTTTTTCATTGCTCAGCGGCGATGCGTAACGACCTGTGACGCTTTTCTTCTTTCTCTCGCTTTCTCTTTTCTTCTAGCTGGGTCAGTCTTTTACGTCGT
This sequence comes from Sussaba pulchella, assembly GCA_963971145.1. Taxonomy (NCBI): domain Eukaryota; kingdom Metazoa; phylum Arthropoda; class Insecta; order Hymenoptera; family Ichneumonidae; genus Sussaba; species Sussaba pulchella. Next base: position 14,249,995 of record OZ020167.1, on the reverse strand, counting down.
CTCAAGAAATAAATTCATAATTCTAACAATAAACATGTCCGCCTGTCGCCCTATTCTGTACATCGATAAAAAAAAAAATTTGTAAAAAAAAAATACACTAAGCAGACAAAATTATTTTTACCGACGCAGCTGTTTATAAAATGCAAGACTGAATCATACACATCAAGGATACGAAAAGTGGGACAAGGTCAAGGACTAAATATAGGCCAATCTGTCACAAGCTAGCTGCACTCTTCCAAATAATAATAATAAAATAATAATATTTTTATAAATAGCAAAGCGCGTCGTCAAACGAAATCCAAACGAAAATTTGTGAAAAAAAATATAATATAAGTAGATAAATATCCGTAAATCTCAAATAGCGGTAAATTCCGATGAAATTTCGATGGCGCGCGGCTCGCGTCGGTTCTCGTTTATACGCGATACATTCGTCCAAAGTTCGATTCCAATTGGCGTTACTCACACGTATATCTTCGTCCGTGACAAACGGTTAATACACGTCCGTTCTATATTTAGAAATCGAGTCGAATTGACAGACCGCGTTGAAGGACGCGATACACAGATATACACGCGCACACACACACACGATGGAGAAAAAAAAAAATCCGCGTGGTCAGCTTGCGAATGGAAAAGTTTGGGGCGTGATTTAATCGTAATTCCCGAATGCTCACCTTTTTACATGCTCGTACGATTTTCTTCAAGTCATATTCCGAAGATAGTCCTTGCACCGTTGTTAAGGTCTTACGACCATTCCGCTGCTGGATCCTTATATGCACGAGACCGTCTTGGACATCATCATCTGAACCCTTGATTGCATCTGCAAAGGGGTCTGCAACACGAGACGAAAAAAAAAAAATATACATATATATATATATAAATACATCGCCAAATGAGAATAGTTTGAGCTGGGGTCAAACACGGATCATCGTAAGGTCGTTCGAGTGAAAAAAAGCTTCTCGATAGTCGTTCAAAATCGTCATCTCCCCGCGATCGCTCGACAAAAGCCACGCAGATTGCTCGCCGTGATGCAAGCCGAAGACGCTGCCGCCATTTTGTACAAGCGTATCTTACGGTGCACCGCGGAGAGGACCCCGGCGGAGACGGTTCGATTATCTCAACAATTAAAACACGCGTACAACCCCGAAGCGTCTTTTATTCTTATCGATTAAAAAAAATAAAATAATAATGCATATTTACCGAATGTGTTAAGATTCTGGATGGACATACGACAAACAAAATATATCCCTCGGAGATATAGGACTGCAAATTGCAATTTGTTTCGTACGAGTGGACAAGTTACGAGGGGATGATGCAGGATAACACAGCCACACTACCGCAAGAATACTGCTAAACCCAAAAAATATATCTCGCACCGAAGGCCCCCTAACTTAGCCGGAAGTAAAAGTTGCATTTGTCACGGGGCCATGGGTGGGGTTGCGCGTTACGAGATGCGCGAACGAAATCCGGGGGGGAATGCGATCGAGATAACCGGAAGTGTCGAGTGTGGTTGTGTAACGTCGTCCAATCGGCTTCCGAGGTGTATCGAAGATTTTTATTTCTTATGGTGGGTGATTGATGGATGAAGAATGATTATTGAGGAAATATTTGTTCAGTTCTGAATATGAGGAAATGTTTTTTTATTACGATATTTTGATCGTTTTTCGAGGGTTGTTGGGATTATTTTGAATGATTTTTATGACAGTTGTTCAACGACTCAATGTTCGATGAGTAATTCCCTAGATATTGGTGTTCGATCGAAACGATATTAAATATTGTTTGAGGTAAATATTGATGCTCGAGAGATTGATAAAAAAATTGAGTTCTCAATGTATCTTCATTAATATCTGACAAGACGGATAATCGTATCTTTTTAGGTATTGGACAAAATTGCAATCGTACACTATTTCGTCTTAAGTCCCTAGCCATGAAGATTTCTAGACTCTTATGAAATAACGTAAAATGACCACGGATGAACATTTTCCTTCCAAAAACCCGTTATAGTCTGTCCAAACAAAAATTAAGGTGCTTTCATCCGAAGACGGTGTTAACACGTTCACATAAATTCATCCATCGTAAACGATTTAAGATAATGTGCAACTGCTCGGTCGGTAACCAAAAACTGTAAGGCACTTTTCTCAGTAACGATCAATCTTTCGCATAAAAAACGAGAACGATTGTTTGCCCCCAAAAAATGTTTACGAAATCGTTCTCGTATTCTACTCGATAAATCAACCATGGCGGAAAACAACGCTTTCGGAATTTCAACCTGTCTCTCCCTTAAACTTATGGTGAATCGAGAGATCCAGACTACACGTAGCACATCACCTTAATCCCGGAAATTCTAGGATCACGCGGACGATCACACGACTGCTCTTCGTTCGTCCCGCTTTCGCTCTTCGGTCATATGACCCCTTAATCTGGTAAACTGACCCGTAATTTATCAAACTGTCGTACAAAACGATGCTGTCGAATGTAAAAATTTTCATTGGGCATTGAACCCCGGAAAAACGTCGTAATCCATCGATGAGAATACAACCAGATATACAACCTCTGTCGTTCTCTTCGAGTATCAGCCCCGAAGACGAACCAGGTGGCCGAAGGGCCAGCAGTGCAAGGACAGTAGTAAACGGACTTGCCAAAGTGCGTGGACGTCGCTCGCTAATTTTGGCAGGTCTCGTGTTGTTACTGCTCCGTTTTCAAACTTTCATTTTTACCTTTCTTTTCCTTCTCGCGCGACAATTCCAAACATTACCATATTGTCGCCGCACTCGTCAGGGCCGTTTCTTAGTTTAGATAATGGCGAGCCCTCGGACACGTAGAGTATTGGGCGAATTGAAACCTCGGGACGAGAACAACGTAAGCTTACGCTCCGTTTTGGTTTTTTCAAACTTATAATCATCATTCAACCACGTACTCGAATCACTTGTGAAAAAAAAGTTTCACCCTTTTAAAAAGTGAATAAATAAATTAATTAAACAAAAATAAAATAAACTTCGTTACATTTTTAATTCCTGATTATAAAAATACAAAACAAAAAATGATTTAAAAAAGGTTTTTTTTTAAATATTTAATTAATAATAATTAATCAATGGTATGTGTAAGGAAATAAGAAAAGAAAATTCAAAAAATATGAAATTTAAATATGAAAACAAAAAGGAAGACAAAATAATTAAAAATCTTCATTTGATAAACTTTTTTCGTTTTAAATTGTAGAAATGTTTCGAGTGCGGAGCCCACAATCCGCAGTGGGTCTCAGTCACATATGGCATCTGGATATGTCTCGAGTGTTCCGGCAAACACAGAGGTTTGGGCGTGCACTTGTCGTTCGTGCGTTCCGTATCCATGGACAAGTGGAAAGATCTCGAACTGGAGAAGATGAAAGTCGGCGGCAACAGAAACGCCAGGGAATTTTTTGAATCGCAATCCGATTGGGACGATTCCATGCCTATTTCACAACGTTACAACACCAAGGCCGCCGCTCTTTACAGGGATAAGGTAATTCATACCTGGTGTTAGGAATAATTAAAAAAGTGATTGAATATCGGAGATTCCGAGGAATCGGAGACGGAGGTGAAATAGAGAATCGTTCGCAGATCGCCGCACTGGCCAGAGGCGAATCGTGGAGTCCGAGCAGTTCAGGCGTCAAGGGTTTTTCGAGTTCTTCCTATTCGGACGACAGAAACGACTACGGCGGATCTTATCAGGGAGATCAGAATTCTTATCAGAACATCAATTCTCCGGGATTCAAAAGCCAAACTGAGAACTTTTTTGCCAGAGTTCAGAACGAAAATGCATCGAGGCCAGAGTGAGTTTTTTCTTTTTTTTTTAGTCGGTAGAGTTTCGATCGGAGAGCGGGATGCTGAGAACGTTTTCGGTTGAGTACTTTTTTCTATTTATTCATACGCTTGAATTCTTCAACCCCAGAAAAATTGGTAATGAACGAAGGTTTTTAGAAAATTATATGATTCAAATTTTATTTAAAAACAAATTATATGCGTAACGATGAAAAAATATTGATAACCAGTTGGTTTTAGAAACGTTCCGCCGAATCAGGGAGGAAAGTACGGCGGTTTTGGTTATCAGATGGACGCTCCACCGAAGAGTTCGTCCCAAGAGTTTTTTGACACTGCCGTGTCCTCTCTAGCGAGCGTAAGAACCATTCATTCACCTCGACAATTTTCCCAGAATCTAATTTAACCAATCAGCGAATGACGTTGGACCTCGAATTTTACAGGGCTGGTCCGTGTTCTCGTCGTCGGCATCGAAGATAGCCAGCAAAGCCACGGAAAATGCTATCAAGATCGGTGGAATGGCTTCGCAAAAGGTATAATCGCTAATTCGCTGCCAAAAGACCAACGTTTATGAACCATCGCCAATTTTTTTTCTCTCTGCATTCTCTCTGAATTTTGTTTTGTTACGACCCGTGGATTTATTTTCGTTCAATTAATTTTCATTTTATTAGGTACGAGACGGTACGCTTCTAGAAGACGTGGGTTCTCAGGTCAATAGCTTAGCGTCTAAGGTAGAAATTTTTTTTTGTTATCATTCATTTTTAATTTTATTTTTTAAGATTATTTTTTTCCCATTATCCAAATTTTATCATTAATTTATCAAGTTATTATTATTATCAATATTAATAATAATAACTCGGTAAATTGATGATGAAATCGAATAATAATATTAATATTATTATTTTTGTTATTTTTATTATCATTATTCAATTTCATCATCAATTTACTGAATTATTATCAATATTTTTATTATTTTTATTATCATTATTTAATTTTATCATCAATTTACTGAGTTATTATTATTATTATTATTAATATTATAATATAAATTGTTATTATTTATTATATTAATATTAATAATAATAACTCGGTAATAATAATGATAATAAAAATAGTACTAATAATATTAATAATATTATTATTATTATTCAATTTTATCATCAATTTACCGAGTTATAATTATTATTATCATTACTATTTTTCGTAACTGCTCCGATTTGGCGCCGCTAGTGATTACCTAATTGATTAGTTAAACGATTATTTTTCTCGAAATCCTGAATTCTCGATTAACGAATCTTAGGTCGGCGACCTGGGAAGACGAGGCTGGGGCGACATAAGCGGGAACAATTTATCCGAACAGAATCAATACGACTCGAACGATCAGTACCAGAATTCATCGAACGCTTATCAGAACAATACTTCCCGAAATTCTTACTCCAACGAAAAATCGTCGTTGGTTACTACTGGCTCGAACGTTAAGTGAGTTGCAATTATTTTCTATTCTCAAAATTAACGTCTTACTGGATTGATATTCAAAAATCGCAAAAAATCTCGAAAATTTGACGAATAATTCTTTCTAGAATAATAATACATGAATTATTTCCGAATTTTTTCGTTGATAATTTTTTCTTTTTTCTTTTATATAAATTCTAAAAATTACAGAGGCAGTGCTTCGAGCAGTAGTTCTTCGATTCACGATTGGGAATGGGGCAACAATCCGAAGCAAACAAGCGCGGAAAGCCCGACGGAGACGAAACCGGCACCGCGGAAGACGAAAGAAAAAAAAGTGAAGGAAGGCGCCCTCATAGATTTCGAGGTGAAGAACGAGGCTACCGACTGGAACTCCAAACTCGAGGAAGATGCTTGGGCGATATTGAAGGATTAACCGCAATTCAAACGTTCGATTGCGATTTTTTATTCGCGGTATTTCAATCTTTTTCGAACGGAGCGAGACATTTTTGGGAAGCTTTTCGATGATAAAATTACAAAAGAATTTCCTTTGATTTCATCAATCATTGATTGAGAGTTAATCATGGAATAGCCTCCGCAATGAATTCTTGTTCGATCCCGATCGTGTCAATCGCTCGATCAAGCGTGGCGGAAAAAATTAATCGGGGATAAAAAATTTTTTTAATTAAAAAAAATTAAAAAATAGAAAAATAAATTTTTAAACGAACGAAATTGAAGGAGAAAAATCTCGAAGACTTCGCAGCTTCGTTGAGAAAGTTGAGAATACATTTGTTGCATTTTTGGGATTATATTCAAAAACATTGTAATAGTATTGCATGGAAACGAAATGAAAAAAAAAAAAGAAGAAAAGACGGAAAACAGAAGAAAAAAAATGGTGCATGTTCTTGGCCATAAAAGATGATCTTGTACACGCACAGTATATTAAAATCCCGTCGAATGCCCCGAGATAACGACGAATTATAGTTAGATCTAAGAAGAATTGTAATAAATGATAATTAAATTTGGAAATCACCGTCGGGTGGACTATAAAAGAAGAGCAAAACCACTTTCTACAACAGAATTGAGCAATTTTACATTAAATAATGAAATAGAAATAAATTTTAAAAATGCGAAACTCTGTTGTATAACGTGGGCTCGATTATCCGTTACTCGCGCGTGGAAACTATCGATTTTTGGGAAAAATGCAATATGCGAATAATTGTTTTTTGTCCTTAGATGTTAATTCGATTATTTTTATTACGAAAAAAGGCCTCGTACGCATTTTCGTGCATTTATGGATCTCTTTTTTAGAACATCCATTTGATTCCCTATAATTTGCGTTATCTTGTTTATTTTACGTCCTGTTATCACGAGCTGCCTACTCAATGTGATTCAAAATTTTCGAGAGAAGACTTTCGAAGCGCGAGCAACGGCGGTTTTATCAAAATTGATTGTTCATAAAGTATTGACTTGCCATTAGAAACAACATAGATTGTATAGACAAAAACACACACACACACACACAGAATAAACTGTTGGTGTACACGAATGATCTATCATAAATAAAAAGCATATCTATATTTGTTCATAAAAAAAAAACACAAAGATTAATCGAAGCTTCGACCGACGATTGAAGAAAAAAAATATCAACCCGTCTGTCCCGACACATAAGGCCAGTAATCGGTTTTTATGGGCTTGATAGTCTTGGGCGGATAACATTTGCGAGCTTGCCCTCTTATGTCCAGCGTGCCGAGATAGCCAACAATATCGTCTTCGACCGCCGGCCAGACTTCCGATTTCACTTCTTCCATAAGAGCCCTCAACTGGCTTAGGGTTCCGTTAGGAAGATCTATCGCCGGAAGACCCAACGTCTTTCGATGGAGATAGTCGTAAGCGGCTCTGAAATTAAATAGCGAGTTGACTCAACATTCTTTCGATAAACCGAGCGAAGCGAGACGACATTTTTCGAATTCAATATCGTAGGATATTTACATACTTAAAATCAAAACCGGAGCACTCCTCCGGCGACGGATGTTGCTCGAACAGAGATATGAATTTCAAAACCTGCGGAATGGGCTGAGACTTGTCGCTGAAAGTTCCGGACTCCAGCCAAGCTTTCAAAGCCGGATTTTCGTTGTACGTTATGGATCTGGATTTGTTCATTATTTTGTTTATCATGACCCTGATCGCGGGTTTTGTTTTGCCGGGCAGCATGAGCGATATAGCGTCGATATTCGTGTGACCGTGGGTTCTGAGGGCTTTCAAGAGATTGCATTTTTCATCGTACGTCCAAACTCTGTTGATCGACGGGCTTTCCGTCGTTGGTTTGGACGGTTTGGACATTCTCGGACGTTTGCTCATTTTGTTTAACAATCAAGCAAATATTTTACGCGAATGCAGCGGTGACGGCGCACTGTTGTTGTTTGTGATTGTTCGACAGGTTAAGAGCACATTAAATGGTCACATCAAAAGTCTTCGATCAGAGTTGATCAGAGTTAATTAGATGGAGCAGACGTAAATGAGTCTGGGGATAAATTGATTGAGTCGTCACGAACCGAAGATACGTACTTCCATGATTTCTCTCTTGGTCCGAACTTCGTAAACCGATGCGATACCTGTACGTTAATCCCGCGCTCTCTACACACACAGATAAAATGATATCACCGACAACTGAGGTTATGTCTTACACGTAAATCTCTTCTTCGCTCTCGCTCCTCCAAAAGAGCCGATGGTGCTATCCTACTCGCACTCATAACGGCAAAATCGATATGGCACATTACCTCAAGACGATATGATAGCGCTCGGTCGGTAATGAAAACTGTAAAGCACTTATCCGAGCTACATTTGATTTTTTGGATAAAAAACGAGAACGATTCGCTGCGTGTTAAAATTATGCAAACAACCGTTCTCGTTTTTTTATCAAAAATATTGACGATAGTGGAGAACAACGCCTTACAGTTTTAATTATCGACCGAGCGGCAGCGGATAATCTTAATCCGTGATCCTAATCCTCGACTCGCGCGGCTTACACCTGTTTCGTACGGTTCCAAACTTCTGCCTGTACATCGAATACGAAGTACATCATAATTTTTTACGTCTCTGAACTTCATCTTCAAAGAGATTCGTGACCTTTCGGCGTGGACCGACAGTCAGCCGTTCGATCGTGTTGTTGTGCGAAACGATGACATATGATGGAATTTTAAACGTCGAATATTTTTTTCTTCACGAGTGCCATTGACGAGTTGTACAGAATGTACGATAACAAATGGCCCTGTTCCAATAATCATCGATACTATGAGCTACGGCAGATACATCACAGTCTTACGTGAGTAGCGCGTAACATTTTTTTGAGGTTATGTTGTCAACAGCTCAGTCGTGACGTTCAGATGAAAATCGATTATTCTCATTGAATTAATGTTGTTAATTCTAACGTTATTGTTTACAGAGAAAGCCAAACATGATAAGTTACCTCACTGATGTTACATTATCGGTCCATTCGGCGTTAGCTCAGTTTTGCCCTAACAAAATATTTCTTGACATAAAATCATAATAAATTTGAAAAAAGAAATAAATATATATAGATCGTAGGGATGGATTACGAGTACATGCCCTTTCACAAGGAAAGGGATATTCATAATAGATGTTGCAACGGCAAATTTTGGTGCATCAAGGTACGCCAATTTATTTGTGACTTTTTTGCGTTTTCAATTATGTCGATTTTGATGACTTCGATCTTCGACGCTGATTTTTTCTTCTGGGTTTCAGGATATCTGCGGTATTATTTGCGCTATACTGACATGGGCGCTTATTATATACGCGGAATTCGTTGTGATGGCGGTGATATTGCTGCCAAACATCAATACAATATACGCAAGCTTAAATATGGCTATATTTCAAACCCTAGCTTTTATGGCGTTCGCGTCGCACTTTAGAACGATGTTCACGGATCCGGTGAGCGATCGCGATTGTAACGAGGTTTTCGGAGGCTCGTAGCTTTGCCGCTTATCGTTCTTGTCGCTAATTTTTGTCAATTTATTTCTCTGCCGATTTCTCATCAGGGTGCGGTGCCGAAAGGAAACGCCACCAAGGAGATGATTCAACAAATGGGTTTCAGGGAGGGTCAAGTGATTTTCAAGTGTCCGAGGTGTTGTTCCATCAAGCCGGACAGGGCTCATCATTGCTCTGTTTGTCAGAGGTAAGCCTTTGGTAAAAAAAAAATGTTCGTTTACATAAAATAGATTATTCTTATTTTAATCGAGTCGCAATTTTCATGAATATTTATTTATATTGCGTTTGCAGATGTATTCGAAAAATGGATCATCATTGTCCGTGGGTGAACAATTGCGTGGGCGAGAATAATCAAAAATATTTCGTTCTTTTTACTGTAAGTATTTAGAAAATGTTTTTTAAGAAAATTTATCAGTCGTTTCGATTGAGTTTTTTTTTTTTTTGTAAATATCGATAAATCAAAATTTGTGGATTTTTTTTTTTTGCAGTTCTACATCGCCGGAATTTCCGCGCAAACATTATTTTTGTGCATTCAACAGTTCACGACCTGCGTAAGACAGGAATGGAGAGAATGCTCGACATTCAGTCCCCCGGCCACGGTTGTGCTTCTGCTGTTCCTCACGTTCGAAGCTCTTTTATTCGCCATTTTCACGATAGTCATGCTGGGAACGCAGCTACAGGCCATATGGAACGACGAAACGGTTTGTAACACGCCTAATAAAAATCGCCAAACTTCATATTTCGCTAAAATAACCTAAATAACATAAATAAATTTGTATAAAATTAAATACAAAAATATTTTCGACAGGGAATCGAGCAACTTAAAAAGGAAGAAGCCCGATGGGTTCGCAACAGTCGTTGGAAATCGATTCAAGCGGTTTTCGGACGTTTCTCCATCGCCTGGTTCTCGCCTTTTACAGCACCGCAAAACGCTAAAACTAAAACAGATTCGTATTTATATTCCGTTTAAACAATAACGATGAAAAAAAAAAAAAAAACAATCTTACGTCAGACGTTTTCGTCCATGATACGTAAATGAGTGAAATAGAATCGTCTGGAAGCTGCGTAGATTGTAAGATACATATATAGGTAGCACATTAACGGTGATACCGGTTAAAAAATTTTCCATTGATCTGCGCAACTTCCGGTATTCGTTTCGAGAACAACGACCCAATTCGTTGTGCGAAAAGAATTTTTTTTACTCAAACGAATGCAGGTTTTATTTATCGTAATATCAATAAATCAGGTTTTTTTATTTGATCAAACGATACGGTAAAACGTCGATTATCGAACGGTGATATTTCGTTGGCCTAAAAAACCCAAATACGTTCGATATAATCAGAAATATTTATTAAAACGAAAACAATAGAAACTCCTTTTTTTTTTTCAAATATTGATCTGGTCAAGAATCGAATATTTATTTTTTACTTTGCAGAAGGGTTTGAATAAATGATTTCCAGACAATTTGAAACGACAGTTTGACGTCAGCTTTACTGAAAAAAATTCGCAGACCTGTAAAAGAAAACGAAACGAAAAAAATAGAAAAAGATAAACGAAACAAATTCTAAAAATCATTGTGAATTTCACAGTGCCTGGATATAAAATTCGAAGCGTCTTTAAAAAAAAAAAAAACAAAGAAGAATAATTTAAAAAATCTCTAGAGTCCGATACTAATAACATTGTACATAATACTAATTACGAAACAAGAAAAAAAAAAACGAAAAACTGTGGTAGCTCGTGAAAAAGTGGTGTGATGATCTGAAGAAAAAAAAAAACGGGAAAATCGAGCATTTGCAATTTTTATACGATAGTTAGCTTTTTACTTGATCGACGATTAGCAATTAATTAGCGGTAGCTACTACGTTGTAACAATATTATATTATCGATACGTAAACAAGAAGAAAAAATATCTTCCTTTTATTAACGAATTCACGAAAGAGAAAAAAAAATAATAAATTACGGATGCTTGTACGAGAGAAGAATTTGCGGTACTGCGGAGCGGATGAAACATTCCGGTCAGGCGTAACCGTAACGCTGTGATTCTCGATGGCGATACCTCATTGTAATACCTCATACACTGCGCCGCGTGCATTGTCCACGGTATCGTACTTATATCGGTGTCACAAATTAATAATAAAAAGCGTAACGTGTATATCAAGACGATAGAAGAAAAAGGAAAAAAAACATATTTGAAAATATATATTTAGCGAATAAAGGGAGAACGTTAGAGTGGACGGTGGAAAAAATAAATAATTTTTTGGGAATTATTGTATCGAAAACTATTTGATCGAATTTATTCGGGATTGTTTTATTCGAAAGTGCATATGTTGAGGTATGTTGAGAAATTTATTTATAAATATATATCGAGGACGAGCATCGTGCATTAAATTTTGAAAATCTTTTTGAAATTTTTGTTTTGAGTTAACCGACTGCGTGTAATTTTGGGGACCGCAGATCGTGCGAGAGAGAGGCATTTTTTTACGAGGGTCATGACAGCAGCGCTCCCAGTCGATATATATCTATAAAAAAAATTCTCAGCGCACCTTAAGATGTATACTTTCGAATAAAACAAACCTGGATAAAATTAAAAATAACGGTTTTCGAGATATTAATTCCTAAAATTCACCTATTTGTCCGCTTCCAACGCAGATATTCCCCCTTAAGATTATTTTGTAATCGCCGACCGTCAAATTCGATGCGAAAAAAAAAAATCCATCGCAATTCGACCAAAGTAGCAAACGCCACGGAACACACTCGATTGAGAAAAAGAAACTTATTTTAAAATCTATTATATCAAAATTGCTAAGACTGAATAACATGATTTTATTCCGGTCTTGCGGAAAAAATGAAAAAAAAAAAAAAAAATGACTGTCACGATAATAATTTATTTCTTGTTTTCAATCGAGTAGCAGTGATAAACGATATCAGCATTATTGTAGTTCAAAGGCGAGACATGACGAATGTGTTTAGCCAAAAAGTCACGAAACGCATCCCCCCCCCCCCCCCTTACGTTTACAAATTTTGTGTCCCGTGATTCCCTTCGCTATCTATTATCAACGATAATGATAATAATAAAGCAAAATAATGATAACCATAATATCAAACGCCAAGAAAATTGCAAAGGATTTAATTTTCCTCGGCTTAAGCCGTTGCACCCGTCGCAGCGCGTAACCCCGAATTCGGTCGGTAAAACCAAAAGGAAAAAACAAAAAAACAAATCAAATAAAAATTCTTATCTAGATTATAAATACAAAGATTCACGCTGTGATTCGATGTTCAATGAAAGTAGCGAAAACGGGTTTTAAATAAGATTCCAGTTAAGAGGAATTTTCTATTTGAAACAAAACCAAATTTAAAAAAAAATGGTATATGGAGTCAACGATCTTTTCGATCGCGCGGGTTTTCAGTCGTGCGTTTACTCCCTCGGTTCGATTTTAATCGGCTTCCGGCATCGATTTTAGATAACGTATTTATACGCGCGTGCACGAGGGTAAACTGACATATCTGCGTGTCAGCTTCGTCGACAACGTCTCGAGTGTCGATTTTTTTTTCTTTTTTTTTTTTTTCTCAACGAACCTCGTGTGCTCATCGTAGCGCAAGGCCGCGAAGGCAAACCCACATCAACGGAGCAAACGGTTACGGATTGGGCACACAACGAGTCTCGGCTTTCACTTTCGCTATCGCTTGCAACTGTAGGTGCAAAGCCATTCACGTTGTTTGCTTCGTGTTTCGATCCGTGTACGCGTCCAGTCTTGCGCACCGCTGTTCGTCGTACCTTCGTCCGAGGTTTCAAATATCGTTTTATCGTCATTTTTATCGGCATTTCGAATCTTTTCTTCCTTTTTTTTTTGTCAACGGTGCCGAGCGGGGCTCACGACGTACAAGGCGAAACGTTGGATCGGCGAACGTCGGCGAAATCGGTAAATCGAAAAAGCTCAAATGCGCGGTGGTGGTGAAAACCGGTATGGAGTTACTCGTACGGCGAGAAAATGAAAAAAACGCTGTACTTGTTCCTTCTTCTTCTTTTTATTATTCTTCTTCTTCTTCTTCTTGTTCTTCCGGGACGAACACTCGCGTCGATCACGGGTTGGCAATTAATTGGCATCCGTCTGTTAAAGGTTCAATCGAAGCTGCACGGTCAATTACGAAGATGAAAATCTTGCCGGTGAGTATTTTCACTTATCTGGAAAGAGAAATGAAATAAAATTAAAAAAGTAAATTTTATCAGTAGCTATAGATATTTTTTAGCGAGAATTTCTACCCCTCAATAAAATAATAATAATAAAATAATAATAATAATAATTATTATTATTATTAATAATAATAATAAAATAATAATAATAATAATAATAATAATAATAATAATAATAATAATAATAATAATAATAATAATAATTATTATTATTATTATTATTATTAGAAATAATAATAATAATAATAGATATAAATTCTCCCTGAAAAATAAATAATAATAATAATAATAATAATAATATTTTCATTATTATAGTTTTGATTATTGATTATTATTATTATTATTATTATCATCATTATTACGAAACAAATATTTTCCTGCAGCGCAATATTTATAGTTACGAATCGAATATAACTCCATAATCGTATATTGATAGTGAAAGTTTCTTTACGAGAAATACGAAAAATTGACGATATAGATTGAAGGCTGCCTTCTTCTCGTTTCGACACATCCTCGTAAAAAAAAAAAAGACAATTTTTTCGACGATTAAATGACAATTACTGTCCGAAAATAACAGCCGACGAACATTGAAAATGTCTTTCCGCAGATTTTCATATTCGCGTGCTTGATCGCCGCAACGATGGCTTACGATCCCGATGACGAGTCATTGAAAGACATTCTTCCTCCGGAGGGTCAGTTCGAATCGTTTTATCTGGGCGATCCGAAGAGCAAGGAGGAGGGAGCGGCGAGACCGCCTCATCTCCACGGTTCATTCAACAATTACAGAAATCCGGCTCTGGTCGAGGCGCCGAACAGCGCCGCTTACGGCTTCCGGTTCGACGGAAAACGTCGCTTCAATTACGATTGAGTGAAAGTACACGCACGCACGCATCAACGCACGTTCGCCCCGAGATCGATTTTGTTCTTTGATTCTCGTTGCAAACGAAATCAAACTATTCGCGATTTGAAACTCGAATAAAATTGTGGTCTGCCACACGTTCGATAAAAAACACACACGCACGAACGTTGAACGCGGACAGGCGAACGTTGACTCTCGAGTCAAACAGCAAAACTCGTATTCTTCTTTTTCGTCTTATTTTCTTTACCTCTTCGTTATCCTCGCGCGTTGGAACGATGGATAGACTGTCGAAGGCGTTTATCTGGAGTACGGCTCGGGATGAAAATTGCGCGAGAGTGGTTTTTTTTTGGTAGCACGGAAATGCAGCAAAGAAAGAAAATTAGAGCAGTTCGAGAATGCGCAATTGAGTGTATAGATGGCATTTTTGCGTTCGTTTTCATTTTTTTACTAAATATTTTTCAGCAAGTATTTTTTTCTCTAGATATAATAATGATCGTCATAATACTGTAATTATACGCAATAGATATACATTTATAATGATAATAATAATAATAATAATAATAATATTATATTATTATTAATAATTATTAATAATAATAATAATAATAATATTATATTATCATTAATAATTATTAATATTATTAATAATAATAATAATTATTATTATTATTATTATTATTATTATTATTTCTATTGTTATTATATTCTTTTTTCTTGTAACGCAAACGAAGAAAATCATAGCCGTTCGAGAATGCGCGATCGAGCGTATGATTCACGTATCTGCGTTTATTTACATTTTTCTCGTTACAACGTGAGCAGAATGAAAGTAATTTATCCGCTCAATCGAGCATTCGCATTTATTTCGATCCTAAAAATGACGGAATCAATGCGTGGGTACGTCAAGACGAATTTATAGGCGTTCACGTGCGTCGAAAGGGTATAATTAGGACTCGGATCGCGGAGATATCACGAAAAAGCAACTAAAACACATCGTCGGAGCAAGAGCAAACGGGATCGGCGTATCGTATCTCGGGGGTTCGCTGGATATAGCTTCATTGCCCCGAGATCGTTAACGCGAGTCGAGTTTTCTGAATCCTCCGAGTGGGGAGAGTCCGGGAGCTGATCCGAGCTCCGCCTTCGCTTTTTCTCGCATCGTAATTGGGTTTAAATTCCGTTCGTACAATGTTGAAAACTCGTTTGCGTTTGCGTTTTGTTGGAAGAAACTGAGAGTGATAATATTGGGTTTAAGACTTTGTCGATTTGCTCGTGACGGAACAAAAAAGAAGAAAAGAAAGAGATGAGGAGTAAAAAAAAAAAAAAACTATGATAACCAGACGTGTAGAAATCCGGAGGATACGATTGACTGCGGTCCAGATGAGCGCGAAGAAGAAGACCTGGTTGTTTGCACGATTTTCACTTGCGAAGAACTTTTTACCGGTTCGGCGTAACCCATACTTATACACGCCGCAATTTCGCACGTGACAAGCTGTACGCCGTGTATTAGGAATTGCACGAAGAAAAACCAGTAATTAAACCGTAGAATCTTCGAGGAGGGAAAACTACGACCGTCGACGGTTTTCAAATTCCGCAAAGTTCTCATGTCCATGTTTATAATGCTTTCGTGGCGACGAACAAACTTTTTATTTGCATCAAAAGTTCATCGTTCGAAGATTTTTTCTTTTTTTCCTTTCTTCTTTTCTTCTTCTTCTTCCTCTTTTTATGGGGTGAAATGAAGAAGAGTGAAGAAGCGTCGATATAGTTTCGACGCGTACGAAATGGTAAAGGTCAAGTGCATCCCGACGCTTTCGAACTTTCCATAAAATATTATGGACGTGCATGGATTTTCAAAACTTTCGCCGTACTTTCGAGACTTTGCGATTGAAGAATAAAAACACAAAAAAAACGAATCAATGTGGTTCAATCGGATTATTTTCCAACCGCTGCGGAGTATCAGAACGACGCGGAGGATTATTATAGTAATTTATGCTTCCTCCCGACGGTTTTGATCGTTTTCTATCGAAGAATATTGCGATAATTGCGCATTTTTTACCTCGGAATTTTATTTCGTGCTGATTGATCGAATAAAACAATTTTTCGAGCAAATACAAATCTAGTATCGAAGAATTCGAGCCTTTCTAAAATTGATATCGTGGCAACAAAAAAAAAAAAACGAAACCTAGCATTTTTGGAAAATATTGTACGCAAAAAAATCGCTTTTTGTTGGAATAAAAAAATGACACGAGTTGGTTGGTTTTTTTCAGGGAAAAATCACAATCGAAGGAATTAAGGGGTTTGATAAGAAAACAAGATTGCATATGTAGATGTCGAGAGAGTCGGCAGTTTAGTTCAATAAATATATTTTATGATTACGATTTGAACGGTCGCCATAAATCAACGTCACATCTAAAACACCGACCATAACTGAGACACCGATCGCCATAAATGAATCACAAAGACACTGAAACACGAAGGAAACACGTTTGTTGTTCCACCACACTAAGTAAAATAATTAACTTGTGACTCGGTTAATGATTTACCGATCTGCAAATTATCCAAGACTGATTCAAGAAAATAAAACGAATATTTTATGACTCTATAGAGGGCTTAGAATTATAATGTAAATATAAAATCCGACTATCACACAGACTTACACGATAAATCTACTCTAATAGAAAAAAAAAGTTTTCCACCGAAGAAAAAAACCGATAATCCAAAAAAAAAAAAATAAATAAATAAATAAATAAAAAGATTTAAAAAAAATCAAACGTCCAATTAAAGAAAAATCAACGACTATGTATTCCCAGACATATGAGGAAATAATTAAACATCGTCGCTGTAATGACAAACCGGTCTGCAAATGATCCAGAATTCGTTAAGAAAGTTAAACGAGTTCTTTGAACTTCACGGCCTGTTTCGGAAAAAAAATGAAGAAATCCGGAAATTCATTCGAATCGAATCCGATCTTGGTAATCTATGATCAAATTCCCACTATTTTCATGGCTTTTTTACTCGTTTCGTATAGGGTCCAGTGAGGGTGACTCGGTCGCAAAATGGCCGATACGCGCGCGGCCGTTGGTCGAACGACGGTGGAAAGGGTTTTTGAAGTGAAAACTTGTTGCACACGCAAATGGCGTGTACCGAGACGAGAAGGAGAACGTTGGACGATTGCTCGGCCAAGTTCGTGGTAACGAGATCTAATACGCACGAGGCGAAGTCTTTAAAAGACGTGGGAATGTGTCGTACGAGGACAGTCTCGCGCCGGTAACGCGACCAGTGCGTGTGCCCCAGTGTTGAATGAGTCATACGCGAAGACATGAGGATCGTATGTCTGTTAACGGTGAGTGCGATATCGTGGCTCTCTGTGATCGTGAAAAGATAAGCTCGACGTCCTTAAAGAGATTGCGACGAGTTTTCATGCACATCGCAAACGCGTGGATTTTTCATTTTTCCTTCCTCAATTTTTTTTTATCGTTCTTCCGGTTGTTGTTGTTTAAATTCAACGTAATATTTTCATATCGAAATGATTGAATTGCGAAATCGTGCGATTAAAAAAGTCGACCAGTGTTATTTTTTTTTTTTAATCTGGGTATTTAGGTTAATTTTTTTGGTTGTGAGCTGAACAAAAGGATTATAGATGAAGAAATTGTTTGAGAATTCTGGGGTTTCCGGTTCGATCCCGGACTGTGGCGTCATTTTTTTACGATTTATTTTAAAAATCGTTGATTGTGCTTCGGACTGACGGTCTTCCTAATGGGCCGATTGAACGAAGTAAAATTAACAATAATTAATATTTTTCACAAGGAATAAAATATAAAAAGTTGCTATCCAATAACATCGGTAATGTAGGACTCTCTCGATCTCAAAACCATAAAGGTGAATATAGATGTCCGGTAAAAATGTAGCTATAACATCAACAAGTTCGAAACGCTTCGACGACTTGGTTGTCGATGAAAATACACTGGACCTTGATATCACCATTGTTGGAGTTAAACAATTATTTTTGGTTCATTATATTTTCGTACTAATATTATAGTGTTCGATCTTATGTTTTTTTTCTATGTAATGGAATAATTTCATCTCGATTATCACAAGCGCTTGTACTAAGTTTTGTTTTACAATAAAAGAGAGCAGAAGGATTCGGCGAGTCGAAAGATCGACGAGAATAATATTGTTTTCCTTACATTGGGACGCAGATAGTAAAAATACTCTTTCCATATCTTTTTGAATACTTATTTTATTGAATCAAACAACGATATATATAAATGCGACAATAATGACTGAATCGAGCACAAAATTCGGCACCTAAAATCAGTACTTACGAAAATAAATCAATAACGTTTCGCAGATGTACATTTCATCTCCAAAACTTACACTCCAGCCCTTTGGTTTCCTATCCATGATTTATAAGAAAAAATGAAAAAATACTTCACCCTCAAATTCTTCATTTGCAGGTCGGTGCGTTCCTGCTGTCAATATCGATCGCGGAGAGCGAAATGCCCATCGGGTAGGGATCACAAAGAACAAAAAAAAAATTCCCAAAAGCAAACAAAAGTTCCATAAAAATTCCATTAAAAATGTATCGCAATCTACACCCTTTTTCCCCGAATCCTTTCTATAAAAAAAATATATATGATACATCTCGGAGAAAATACAGCCTCATTCGTTCAGACTCATTGTAAAATACAGTAATCTTCGATTCCCATAGAGCGCCTCAGTACCAGCAGCAATATCGGCCGATCGTGCTGGAGCCAGTGCTGAAGATAAAGCCGAATAACGAAGCCAACCCTGTCAACTGGTTCATCAATATGGTATCCAGGCTCGTGGAACCTCCGAAGAAGCCTCCGCCCGCGATCATAGGCCCATTTCCACTTCCGGGCAAAGCAGGTTCGATCTTCATCCGACAATTGGAAGAAAATTCCATGCCGTGGCAGAAAAATCACGTTGTAATTAAATTGCCGATAATCGAAAATACATTGACGTCTGACATCAACAATCCGTCTTATTATCATCGTTCGATCGATCCTTCGCGAAGGGCCGCCAATTCCTACGGCTATCAATCCCCTCAAAACAATTATTCCGCCCGATCAAAAAAAAATATCTTTCAACCGGGTTTCGTTCCGATATCTCCTCAGCCTCAATATTCATCCTGGCACGCTCATCACCAACAACGTCATCAAAATCACAATCCACCGACGCAACAACAATATTCCAAACCCTTTCGTCCATCGGCACCCAACGATTTTCACTACGACAATCGTGACAAGGAAAACGAGCAAGATTGGATCAAAGGACGAGCCGAAGATTATTCTCATCGTCGTCCTTATCGCATGAATCATCAGCGATTCAATCCTGGAGAACCTCAGCCTCTTCACGGTGTACCAATGGCTTCCATGTATCATCCGATTGCCGATAAAAATCCTGATCCACAACCGATTCACCCAACCACGTCTTATCACGATCAATTCGGACCTACTCGACACGCCGATATCGACGTGAACCGAGGTCGCGACGTCCACGCCAGCCCTGGAAATCCAAATTTTCCAATAGTCACTCAATTACCTTATCCCGAGTATCCTGGAGCTTCGAACAACGCGCCAGAACCAACCGCGAAACCCGACAACGTCTCGCAAACGGATATCACGTCATCCAGACCTTTCGGCAATTCCGGTGGATATTACGGTCAAGTAGTGCGTACCGATAGAATGGTACCCGCTGCAAGCCATCGAAATAATCTTCATCGAAACGCTCCGAGGAGCAAAAAGACGAATCAACCGGGACGTAATTCGCACGGGCGAGGATTTCGCGATGGAACGAGATACGGAACGAATTTTGGGGTCAAGGACGTTGGAGGAATCGAAGTGATCAACGCGCCGAATTTTCGGAACGTTTGGGAAGATTACAATGGCGCCGGGGGCGCGGAAGACGATGATCTTCGATCGGATTCGAAGGAGTCTGAGTCGGGAGAAAAGAGCGAGGACGTGAAATTCGTTCGTACGAGAAATGGAAAGAGTTTGATCGATCGCGAAGAGTCGGACGAGGAATTGGGGGAAAAGCTTAAGGGTCGTAAGGAAGACAGCGACGCGTCGCCTTCGAGAAAAAAGCATTCGAGGCAATCGTCTTACAGAGTCATCGACCGGACGCACAGGAAATCGATCGAACGAAGCAATTCCACTGCGTCGAATGATGATTCTCCAGAAATTGTCGAAGAAAAAAAAATCGAGGATACGAAGAATTTTCCGGCGGGGAATAAATCCGGAACTGACGAGGGTGCGGAAGAGGCTGCTGGAGAAGATTCGGGGACGAAGTCGAAGGGGAGCAACGTGACGAGCGAATTCGTGGGAAAGGTGGTGAACCAGACGATAAGCAAGAATCGACGATCGCAGGGGAGGACACCGAGGGTGGTGAAAGCGATTTATCGAAGGAAACCGGTAGCTGGAATAATCAAAAGCAGCGGGGAATCCGTGGAGTCCGGTAGTTCGAGCGGGGAGAAGAGTTCGGAAGAAACGTTGTCGTCTGAAAATTAATTATCAACCGATACGTTGAATTACCATTGATATTATTGTTGTTATTATTTTTATTTGTCATTAATATATGTATTTATGTGTAATTATTAAGTGTTGAATGTTTGTTGACATCTCGATTTTCGAAATAAAAAATGTATAGTTTATTGAGAGTTGGAGGAGAACGAGCAGAGGTTTTATTTCCCAGTTGCGGATTTGTTATGAAGAAATAATTGTTAATAATTTATTATCATCATTAATAATAAATCATAAAAGAATAATTAATAATAATAATAACCAGGCAAAATCGAGGATCAATCGAAAAAAGTTGTTTTTTTATTCACCGGCCGATATCTCAGCGACAAAATCGTCGTACAGAAAAAGAAAAAAAATCAAATCGAAGGTAAAGAATTAGGCTAAATAATTGTGTTATTGATTGAGTCAGAAAAAATATTTTTTTAAATGTTCTTTGCGACATTTCTCTCGATTGTGTCGATCGAATGGCTAAAAAAATTGTTATCATAAGATTTAAAAACTAGATATGTCAAGCTTCACAATACTTTCTTATTCATCTCAATACGACAATTTTTCGCAAAGTTACGGCCACGCAAAAATCACGTAAAAAAATGGAAAAATATTCCGTTTCTTTAATTTTTTTGATGCGTGTATATCTCTGTTATATATTAATTGAGATATGGTTCTATATCAATTGAGTTATATTAATATCAGAGAATGAATTATTATTATAATTATTGTTACCAATTAATTATTCGGGAAGTTTGATGATCGTGAGTTGATACACGATAGGCTTATTCACAATTACTGCCGGACCGATGGGTCCTCGGGCGAGCTCTGCTTTCCCTGGATCGTGAAAAAAATTGAACGAAGAAAAAAAGATTCATGATCGACATGCCGATTGACAAGATCTACGATCTCTTCCGAATGACTCGGAGACCGTCGATGCAGTCAGATGCAGTCACCTTTCACTCGGTTGCGGCTCACCGCAACGCGACTGTCAATGTCAACGATCGCAACTCGATGCAGCGGATCAAAGAAAGTCCCGTGAAACTGACCCTGATATCTCGCGATCTTTATTTCCATCGAAAATTTAATGATCTACAAGCGGCATATCGGCCTTCACGGGAATAATTATCGTTGCAAATAAAATCTTCTTTTTTTCTTCGTCTTTTAGAATGGAGGCAGACTTAACAATGCGTTTTTGGTAGGACCTCAGCTGCTTAGTTTTTTAAAATTTTATATCGAATATTATCGATTCCAAATCGGAAGATCGCGTATTCGCGACTGCCAGAAGTATTTTTTCTTCATTTTGCCCTTCTTCATGAAGGTAGCTTCGCTCGCGTGAGAGCAATAATTTTTTTCTCGACGTCTTCACGTCACGATACTTAAAACGGAGGGCGGTAGCAAGTCGCCACGCGACCATTTCCCGTCGAACCATTTAGCTTCAATTTTCGATTTTCCAACGAAGATTTTCGAAACGATTGTCCTAATTGAGCTCCGTTAATGTACACGAAGAAAAAAAAATCAACGCGCGTGCTAATGAACAACTGTCAAAGTCCGTAAATTTTACATCTCAATCTGATCTGCGTAGCACGCGTGAACGAGTAAAATGATCTTAAATGCTCGACGTTAGTACCTACGCGTTTCTAGTGTTTTATTGTATTCAATGATAATTACCGTTTTTTCTCTGTAATTTATGGGATGCCGAAGCAGTGGCGATTGCTTTCCAAGCAGTTGGAACTGCACGGGGGCGTGAAATTATGGCGTCGATGTTCGGCCGTTCGCGTCGAGCGCGTTGGAAATAGACTAACGTTGGAACTGCAACTTTGGCTTCGTGGAAAATTCAAGATGCTTCGTTAAATTAAATCACGCACGTTAGGAATAACGGACGTTTGTTTTGATGATATTATTATTACAAGTTTTCACTCGTGATATTCCGTACCCCTAATGAGAAGAAACAATGTTTGCGATGCTGATAATAATTTGCCGTCTTATTTTTGACGATTATCGTCTTCAATTTGTGGAATTTTATGTGCGACATTATCGCGTTTAATAGAGTTTGGGTTATTGCTTTGGAGCGTGGTTTAAATTTGATATGCTTCGACTACCGTCAGCTCTACGTCTTCGAAATATCGGGGATGATCATCTTCAATTTGAAAAATTCAATTTGAGAGAATTTCTTCCGTAAATCCAATATTCTTCCGTTTAGAAATTGAATCAGCAGCATAGGTTCCTGAATTTTGCTAGATTCGTACCGCCGAATTTTAAACGTCATCGACTTCAATTTGTCCGTCAGTGAATTTTATGTCCGTCATTCTCGTGGTCAATAAAGTGAACGTCGTTGCTTTGAGCCTTGGTTCAACTTCATCCTGCTTCAATAACCGTCAATCGTCATTGAAGTAACGAAGATCATCATCTTTAATTCAGAAATCTCGGTCTAAGAGAATTTTTTCAGGACTTTCAATATTTATCACTTGAGAAATTAATTCCGCGGCATAAGTTCTCACTCATTGCCGGATCTGTGTCGTCAAAAATTAAAAGATCACCATCTTCAATTCAGCAACCTCGGCCTAAAACCATATCTTCAGTACTTTAAATATTTATCACTTCAAAAATTAATTTCACAACAAGAGTTCTCGCTCATTACCGGATCTGTATCGCCAAAAATTAAAAGATCAGCATCTTCAACGTAGGCACGACAGCGCAACTTCATTTCTGCACCCAACGAAGTACGTTTTACTTCAGTCATTGCCTCAAAATTCACAGTTAACATAACCGATTCTGCTCTTCACGCTTTTTGTTCGTCTTTAATGACGTTCTATGGCCCAGGAGGGAATTAGATATTCTTTAAGGCGTCACGAAGCTTGCGGGATGAACGGTGGGTGGTGATGAGTAGCGTAGTATGAGGTTTCACCGAATACGTTGAAATTACCCGATGCGCCTGGCTAGGCGCTGCTCGCATATAAGCAACGGTTTGCAGACGCGTTACCACAGTTTTATTTTTCCATTGGCACATCGTGGAGTGGCGAAAACGACTACGGTTTACGTCTTTCAGTCTCATGTGTCCTCGTGTGATCATCTGGAAATGAAGAAACAACGATTGGTAAGAGACAAACTATCTGATTTCATCACAATTCATCGGACTCAACGATTTGTTTGCCGAATTTCAATCATGCGGACGTTTGCATTTTTACAGTACGTTTTTTCGCTCGTTGTCGCAATTTTGACGATGCACGAACCGGTCGACGGGTAAGTTACGAAGCATCTTCAAATGTTATATATTCAATTGAATAACCTTGAATTGACATTTATATTTTTTCTCCAAAATTACAATTTTGATAAAGTATTTGTATTGATAACGAACCGGATGGGAAATTATAAATTCATTTGATCTTGAAGTTAATTTTGTTTGATACAAGAATGATTAATATTCGATGATGAAAAATTCGGATTGAATTAAATATCAGAAGTTCTAGAAATAAGTAGTGTCAATTATTTGATACATGACATTTTTAGATAATTTGTTGTTTTAGTTCAGAAACCGAGGAGACGATGAAATCCGATTTTTTTTTTGCAGGAAGAAGGTTATAATCCACGTGCCTTATCGAGTGAAGAATTTGAAGCACACCCACACGATTTACAAAGTGATACCGCAGCATCATCACGCGGAAAAGAAGGACGAACATATCGAGGACAGCGAAGAGTTCGATCATTTCAAGAAATGAAGAGACTTTTCGAGATGCGCTCGAAGAATATACTTCAGCGCTCGCACCAACACCGCTAGAATGATTCCAAAGAAGATATAGTGTTCATCAATCGTACAAATCTTTCCACAGTCATGTAGTCTTAGAATATTTTTTCTTTTTTATTTACGCTAAATTTAGCATTATATTATTATAATACGTGTAGGTCGTCTGATATGAGCACGTCGCAATTATACGCTGTAATTAATAAATTAATTGAACAATACTGAATGTTCCGTGCAGTATCTCAGCCTATTCGCGATAACATCGCAGTTTAGTAAGCTCGAAGATCTCTAATATTATCAAAAATTGCGCGAATTCCGTCTGAGAAATTCAAATTCCATTTGGGAAGTAATGACATCGAAATAAACTTATGATAGAATTAAATATTGCAAATTCTCAATTTATAATTAATTATAGACTAATTATATATTTGTAGTATAAATGAGATACTATAGATTTCGAGGAATAAAAAATATTTTTCAATGTTAACTAAATTATTTTGGCTCAATGGTCACGTTCGACTTTATACAAATTAGAGTAATTCAAATTTTACCAAAAAAATGTGACCTCTCAATGACGAGATAATAAATTTGACTGCGTCTTTGACCGTCCGAACTCATCGAGTTTGCGCTTAGAATTTAATTTACGAATGGACCCGACGATGTTATAACCAAAAATGAATAAATTCTAAATCCATCTCTTCTTCATTATTATTTTCACTATAATTACGACTCCTTAAAGTGATCTCATAACGATTCAGGCAACTGCGAAGCCGTTGACTGATCACAGCCGTTGAAGATAATATTTCCAATGCAGGCCAGACCGAAAATTTTACCGGAGACTAGTAGCGACAAAAAAACAGAACGAAAAACCAAAGCAGCTTCACTCTCATTTCTTCTTCGCTCGTTTTACGCTCCAACGTTGTTCAGTTACGAGAGCATCGAACGCGATCGACAAAACGTCATCGTCTCAATCTTACAGTAGACACAAACAAATTCATCGAACCGAAAACGCAGATGTCAATTTCACAGATGATAATGAAATGAAATGCATTGTCCATTGACGCGAAAAAAAAATAAAAATATTAATAGAAAAAAAAAATGTTCGTTCGATTTCTACGACAACGCGATCTCCACCGTTATTGGGAGGAAATCAGGCATATCGTAACGAAGATAATACGAATACAAAACGCGATGAATCAGAAAGTGTTCATCCTGCGGAACTTTCTGCGGAATCCTCACGGTCGACAAATCGACAGAGATTATGCGCAAAAAAAAAAAAAATTGCCGAAGCTAAAATCGTGGTCGTGTTTTGTCGCCGGTGAAGACGAAAAAGAGATGGAATATAAGAGGCGAGAACTGCGATCTCGAGCTCAAACTAATTCGAGTCGTCGACGTGTTCGAGCTTAACCGTTGGGGTCTGACAAATTGCGGAATCGCTCGGAAAATGGTAAATCCGCGATTCATCGAAGATCGTGTGTTCGATCGATGCGTGTACCAAAGAACGATTTTAATTGAGAAAAGAAAACAAAACAACAACGATATTTAATTTTTTTATAGAGCGTCGTAACATTGGTTCTGCTGTTTCTGCAATGTGGATTGTCTGTAGTGTCGGGAGGTGACGATAGAGAACAGTAAGTAATCTATTGAGAATTATCATATTAATTAATAATAAATAATAATTTTGATAAATGACGGAAGCAGGGCAATAAGGATTCAATTATTCAATGATTTGTGAAATATTTCAATACGAATATGATATAATAGACAAATATATATAATTATATCCTTTTTTATATATTTATAATTATTATAATCAATATTATATATCATACATATAATTATATTATGATAATATTTTAACATTGGAATTTTCGATAATTTAATAAAATTACATATAATCTAATAGAATAATACATATAAATATACCAGAATAAATATATATAGATATAATTATTATATTATTAGTATATTATTATTATATTATTATTATATTACTATGATTATTATTATCATTATCACTATTATATGGGATAAGATAATATAACTGGTTCGATCAATTGTCCCAATAAATGGTATTGACGTAAAATTCCAGATCTGTCAAAAATGTCTAATACAATAATAACTTTATAATAATAATCAAATTCTTCCTCCAAAAATGTTATTTCTTCATTCATTTTCTCCAGTGTCCACTTCAAGATATACGTACCGGAGATAATAAAGCATCATTTGCACACGAAAACAGTGTTCATTCACATTCACGATCCAAAGAAAAAACCCCCGCCGAAGAAAAACGAGCACGTGGAGTCCCATCACGAGGATTGGAACATCTGGAGTAATCAAAACGTCGACGACGAACACGATAACGGACCCAACGTCGTCGGACATCGTTTGACCGTCGAAACTCACAATCGTCATCCGTTGGAAAATTTATTGCAACATCGTCAACGACTGCGGAATCAAGGCTACGCGACGTCGTTCGACGGTCTTCTGACCTCTTCAAGGCCGTCGCAGCATCCAATCGACAACGCATATCCGTTGTTTCATCGAGAACGTCCGGAAGTGCCGGGCTACGACGATCACCAACCGAATTATCAGTCGTTGAATGACAACGACAATCGTCATCGTCTCACCGGTAATTTACCCGTGAAAAGTTTCTTTCGCAATGGCGTCACGGGTTATTCATATCCGCCTCAATACGCCGTCGAGGAAAACGTGATGGAAGACGGACCGGAAGATTCTCACGAAAATTACAAAAATGTTCACGAAGAAGGTCACAGCAAGCGTCTTCATTCGGAAATTGGACATTTGTACACGAACGACTTGACGAATTTTTACGACGACAAGAACGAAGAATCGCACGAGGCTTTGTCGTTGGAGAGCAAGGAATCCGATGAGAATAAAAATCTCGATAGCTACAGACACGTCGGGGACCAATATCTCACCACGAGAATGATGATAACGCGATAGATGTCGATTCAAGGTTAGAATTATTCATCGTGACTTGATTCCGCGGGCACAGAGAGCTCGGGTATCATCGACTCAACTTTTCTTTTAATTTTTTCATTTATTTGTTTGTTTTTATATCATATGTGTACATGTTTTTGCTAATGAAATACATTTTTTACTAAGAAAATATAATTATCGCCTGTTGCGATATTTCTTTTATTTTTTTCTTTATTTCTTATCAGATAGGAGCACTTTCTCCGTCACTCCTTTCAGGCTAACGATCGGACCAAGCGACTCTTAAATTACATATAATTTATTTTGACTCTAGTCACGAGGCGTCGTAAAAAAAACTAGCAGGTATGATTTATAAAAAGTATATTCAACGATTAACTAAAAACGTGTAACACACAAATAACGCATAATTTATTCGCCCTGCAGTCGCGTTCGACAGTAAAAAAAACAGATTTGAATCGTGAAAATAATATTCAACGATCAACGAAAAAACGATGTCTCTTAAATTACATATAATCTATTTCCTCTCCAGTCACGCGGTATTATTTAAAAAAACAAAAATAAGGTTTTAACGATTAAAAAAAATATTCAACAATTAACAAATAATATACAACAAGTCTCGAGAGACTAGGAAATGGTTAATACGATCTTTTTCTTCTTCCGATGGCGGAGAAATTTAAAATGCTGGTACCAGGAATGCTCATTCGTTGAATAAAAATGTATTTGAAATACTTCCATTACTAAATTATCATGGATTGCTATTAAATACTAGAATCAATTAGAGAACAATAATTCATCCAAATTATTCATAATTATTGTTGAAATGTGAAAATTTTAATTATCGCATGATAATTATCATGCTTAATTTTCAATCTTATGAACTTTTTATCTTATTATCGATCAATCATAGTTATTCGTTCAAAAAAGTATTTCAAATCCATTTTAATTGAACTAATGCCCATCCCTTGCTGGCACTTCCCTTGAAATTTGCTCGACTACGCGCGATCACGGCCTTTGGTCTATTCGAGGGTACAAAATTAATGCAAATTGGGGTAAATAGACAATTCTAGTGACCACCGTATTCTTCGTGACCACCGAAATTACCGGACAATTCGTGTCCACCGAGCTCGGCTTGACCCCCACCGCTTTCGTAGCCTCCGCCGTGTCCACCGTCGAAACTTCCCTCAAATTTCTCCGGAATACCTTCGATTTCGCCACCCCCTGACCATTCGTGACCACCCCCGCCACCCCCGCCGCCCCCGGACCAGCCGTGGTCGACCAATTCGTGTCCACCGTGACCGCCAAAATCGTGACCTCCGTGACCGCCAAAATCGTGACCGCCGTGACCGCCAAAATCGTGACCTCCGTGACCACCGAGATCTATCGGATGACCGACTGTGTAACCCAGTACTTCGTACTTGTCACCGTCGTCCTTGTGATGCACGTGTTTCGTGATTGTGTGCGTGTGCTTGATCGTCTTTATCTTGTACGGCACGTGTATTATCACGTGGCGGCTTGGAAAGAGATGAAGGAAACGATTAGAAGACGTGAAAGACGAGGCACCGGTTATCGGCCGAAAAGAGAGACAAGATAAGTGTTTTATCCGTATTGTGGTCCAAATATTTATTTCGCTTCTTGTTTTGATATGAATAATCGTGTTTTTGACATTAGTTGGAATTTTTTCGACATTAATTCAAAATTTGACATTGTCGACAGGGTTTGACGAGTAAGAATTTTACAATTAAATTGAATTTCCGCAACAAATATATTGTTGATCATGATTCAAAACTGTGGCAAAATTCGGGGAGAGAATTTCTGAATTATTTTTTTCTTGCAATAATTGAATAAGTATTGAGAATTTCGAATAATTAAACGAGTAAATGTCGAATCGATACGTATTATTTCAGATCTATCAAGTCGTGCTAGAAAAATATACGTTCGCTTTTCAGTGACATAAAAAAACAAATATAAAAGTAATAAAAATCAAATAAATGAATAATAAATAAAACGAGTACTATCCTGTTTCGTAAAAGAAGATGAAAAAAAAATGAATCATCATACAAAATCGCTTGCTTTCGTAGCAACTTACTGTCCATGTCCACCCCCAGCTTCCACCAATTCCAGAAGGGCTGCACCGGCCAGGAGTACGAACAGCTGGAGTGCCAAAACAGTAAAATAAAAATTAAAAAAAACGAATCAGATCACTCTCGTATTCAACACTTTACAACTAAAAATGCATTTAATGTAGACAAAAAAATAAAGGATATTCGGTTTATCAATTAACCAACCCAGATTCTCGACAAAAAGAAAAAAAACTTCCGTAATAATTAATTTAGCACAAAATTCCACACTCATTTTAATTTCACGTTAATCCCAACGCAACGAATCCCTTCGTCCCTTCGTTAATCAATTCTACCGATCGTCCGAGAACTCACCGCGAATTTCGGCATCGTGTCGGTTCTCCTGCTCTCGAAAAACTCTCTCGTGTCACTGTGCACTTGCCGCGATTCTTCTATTCCATCTGTAACCGATGGCCCAACGGCTACCCGCTTTTATATAGTTATGCGTATCATACACAGACAGACGGTTGCGAGAGGAAAGGAACGAAAGGAAGTCCCCGTCTATTCCATTACTTCAAGATACACAAACGCGCACGAACTTAAACCCGTATATAACAGCCACACGTAGACGGGGTTCAATGAGAATGTGGTGAACTTTGCAACCACTTTCAGACAAACGGACTGTCTGCCGTCAAAGGAAGAAAGGAAGAAAGGAAGTTAAATAGCTACAGTCGCTGGTGCTCTTGACTGGCTGGTCGGTTTGCAAAAAAAAAAAGAAAAGAAAAAAAGAAATAAAAGAAAAATAAAATAAAATAAGAAAGAACTATCGCAGATTCCGTTGGAAGCCGAGAAGTCATGGAGCTTTGAGAGCCCCCAACCGGCAGCCATTCGCAAAGGTAACCAAGCGGTCCCCCAACGTTCTACCGTCCTGCCCACGTCCGCGTCCGAACGCGCAAATATCTCACATACACGAAACAAACACACGCCCACAATCGCAGGGCAATTTTGTTGCAGCTACCGGAGTAGGAAGTTCTCCACCGCTGTGTTACTTTCTTCTCTTTCTACGATTCGGAGCGAACGAACTCGGGTGCATTCGCTCGATGCTGGGGAGGCCAACGCCTGGGTCTTGCGATCAAGATCACGATCACCGGAGCACTTCGGCGAACCCTTTCACCGTCGTTCCACATCTTTCGTCTTTCACTCGTTGTAATTAACGCGGAAATCGAATCTTCGTGGAAAATTATTTGACGATCGGAAGATAATAATTTTTTTTTGTCACTGTTGTAGTTAATTTTATAATATTTAGGTTTATTTGAGGTCCGAGTGAGTTTGGTGATAAGAAAATTAATCGGCCAGCGCCACCAAATCGCGACTAAAGGAGTCCGGTCGATGGCCCTTTGGCAAAAGAAGGAAAAATAAATAAGTAAGTAAACGAATAAATAAATAAATGAATGCATAAGTAAATAAATAAATGAATGCATAAATAAATAAATAAATAAACAAATAAATAAATAAATAAATAAATAAATAACCCGGCAATACCAGGAAGGAAAACAAAATTATGGATTATATTGTAAATAAATGTATTTTACTGCTAATGACAATTTTATTACGTTTTAATTGACATACTCTCGAGGAGTTATTGCGATTGAAAAAAAAGTTACAATTGTTATTATTTCGAAGGGACAAAAAAATGGTCCATAGCTAGAATTAAATTATTTTATAGTCGTGGAGTTTAAATAGAGTAAGTATTGTTTCATTCTGTGATTAGTCGAGAGATCTGGGATGGAAATTATGTGTGGAATTGTTGGAAGTTAGATCGAAGGAAATTTGCAAAAAAAAAATAATTTATTTATTTCGAAAGGTACGTGAAAGGAGACCGAAGGATTCAACAGTGATTAATCGAGAAGATTGTAAAACGGTTGAATATACATTAACATCGAGAAAAAGTATTCTCCTTTCGCTTGCCAGTCGATAAATCTATTTCACCTTTGTTTCATACACACACATATACATGTACATAATTTATATATATATTTGAAATTCATTCCTGTTTTTTTCTCATTGGTCTCGCGATTATATTGTTTCAGAGATCCTTGAACTTGGAGAACAGTTTCGATGCTGGTACACGTACAGATGCTGTCTGTTTCGTCGAATTGTTCGGTTTCGTGCATTTAACGATTTCGTACAGCGTGGAGAGAAAGGATCTGATTGTAAATTATTGATAAGTGTAGAAAAAACGCGATATGCGGGCTGCTGCGGTCGTTGGAGATTTACCCTTTCCGAGAATCAGCATTACCGGAGAGTGTGAGACGTCTTTGAGTGGGAAAAATGGGTGGAAAGAAAATAATTATATTATATAATAAATAAATAAATAAATAAATAAATAAATAAATAAATAAATAAACAAATAAATAAATAAATAAACAAATAAATAAATAAATAAACAAATAAATAAATAAATAAATAAATAAATGAAAAACCATCGGCGCATACAAAATCAAGCGAGCTTCGTCGTTTCTCTTCCAACCGGAAGCCCTTAAGCTTGCAGCCGGCAATATCATCACTTCGAAAATTATTTGCTGTCTCTCTCGCACACCCGGAAATTCCGCCTCTCGTCCAATCAAATCCGCATGCATAATTTCCGGTCGTCGACAAGTCTTTGCACCCACTCATTTTCGTTTCTACCAATTAAACAACGTCTTGTTTTTTTTTCCAGCCACCGTTGAGTGTTAAATCCCTGCCCGGTCGCACGTATGGCGGGGCGTTGTTGTAAATGCAGAAGGGCAATTTACGATCCGCGCTTAGAAAGCGAATATCGCGGTGGGTTTTTAAAAAACCCGTCGGCGAATCGCAAACCGTGAAGCGAACGAGCGAGTGCCGCGCTCGTTTTCACCACGGACGAGCGTGGTACGATTACACGCGGTAATCAAGACACGAGATGAAGTCGCAATGTAAACACATACTGATAGCGAAACGTACAATTAGCAACAAAATTTAACCATCCACTCTCATCCCGACTACACTCGGACAACAAAGCACGTTTGTTATTTATAATAATCATTTTTTCCATCTGTATTTTACAATTATTTATTTATTATTAAGGTTTTATTGCTTTGGTCGCTATAATCAATTTGATTATGTATTATTATTATAATTTTCTGTTTCATCTTCATTCGACAATTATTTATCCATTATTATTATCGTTATTCTTGTCATCGTCGTTGTATAATGATTTATTTAGCTTGATGATTATTATTCAGTAATTTTTCGATTTTCAATTTATTATTCATTATTATTATTTCAATTTGTTTCATCTGTGACGTACATAATCCTGTCTGCTTTTTGCATGCAAAAATGATATATATAAAATATTTTCCTCAACGTTGAACGCGAAGAAAGGACGCAATTATTACATTTTTAATTATTCATAGTATTTGAGAGTGTATTAAAAATTCCGTCGCTCCATAATTCACGCGCCAAAACGTACGATGCTGTAATAAACAAGTCCGCGAACTAACGGGATAAATTAATCGAGATTCATGGCCTCGTGTACATTCCCATAGCCGCCATGAGGTCGGGGATTCTACCGGGCGGTTATTGCAAAGCTTCGCAGATTCAGAGCATACATTTTGACTGGAGTCTGAGCCACCTTCGCCTTTTATGGCACTAAAATTACGATAACAGAAGAAAAAAAAAAAAAAACCCAAAACCTTCACTCAAATCAAAACAACGAGAGAAAGAAAGGATTTATTAAAAAGTGAACGCAGATTGTATTGCATCGATTAACCGTACCGAAACATTCCTTTTCGCTCAGGTGCATAGGAAGCGTATTGGGTCGAAACGCGAGTCGAAACGATCGAGTTTTTCCATGGAGATGGTACGGGCGTTAAGCCGATAATAATATTTTGCACGCGGAACGAGTGTTCGAAACTGGTAAGTGCCATGCATGAAAGTTTATTATTTTTCGATGGTTGCAAGTGCGAGTGAAGTGCCATGGTTGAGTTATTATCCCGTAGCCGGCCGTTGATTGCCGTGCGTCTACGATATTATCGTTAAAACGAGAACGGAGAACCGGGTTGGCTATTGATGTGCGCCGCGAGGAAGGTGGGAGGACGTGCTCGTAGCATGACCAACATCAACGGCGACAGCATCAGCACCAGAAGCCGGAGACGCAGCAGGAGCAACAGCAACAGCAACAGCAACAGCAGCGGTGGCGACGGCGTGGCTTCGGTGGTCTTTTTATCTTCTATAAAAGAGAAGAGGCTGACTAGGTTCCGGCGCAATATATCTGGATCAGTCGATGGTGAATGAGCACCGAGAAACGCACCTAGAAGCACAACCGGCTCTCCGACGCTCCGTCGGCCCGACCGTCACGAGAATTTCATCGACAACCACACTCTTGTGCAACAAACTGCATCTCTTCGTCACAAAATTCCACGGAAATCATACACTCGGCGCCCGTCGAAAATCGTCGGAACAATCATGCACATCTTTGCGGTAAGTAAATTGTGTTTCATAAACTTGGTCAAAAACGACTATGTCGAAAAAAAGCCTCGTCGAAACGACTCTGTTTAAAAATTAACTCGGTTTCACTGACAATAACATTTTTATACAAAACAACACATCAATGTTGACGGCGAGAAGTTGAGAATGATAATTTTTAGGAAACCAACGAAAATGCGTTGATAGTGTATGGCAGAATTTTGATTGTATTGGACACGAGGAAAAACCCAATTAATGTTAATTGCAAAGAACCTGAACCTAAATCTAAACGACTTTTTGCGGAACCTTTTTCATTTTACCTCAGGTTGTAGATGACGAGAATCTGCTACGCTATGAATTGTCTACGAACAAATTATTTTGACAAAAGGATTTTTCATCAGATTTTTTTGTCGCAATTTGCTCAAACGTGCTTCAAAGTAGACACAGTCGTTTTGAAAAAATCTCAAAGATCCACCCAAAATTCGTCAAACTCCAGCCACGAAGTTTATTATTCTTCTGGGTTGATCAATCGCCATTCGGTGCACCCGAATTGACTTGGAATTTGTGCTTTTCTGCAATAACTAGATCGGCAACTCGTAGGAACGAGACTGGAAAACCTGTTCTCCGTAGCGTTGGACAATTGTGCTGGAGACCTTGGATACGTCTCTTCGGGGGAAAACGGAGTTTTCTGCTTTGCCGCGGGGCTGCAACGTGAAATATGCGGTGGGTGGTAAGTACGAATTCTATGCTATGTCGTTATTTATTTGTAAAATTATGAAAAAATATTTTCCAACATTTTTTAAAAAATTCTTTATATACAAAAAAATTAATTACATATATCTGGTGTTAAGTAACGAGGAGAATCCCTGTTGACTTTTGCATAATAGAGAATCGAGCAGTTGTCACATCATCGTTTGTCCATCAAAATATAATAATAATAATAAAATTATTATTATTATTTCTCTGTTATGTAATGATTATCATTATTACTATCATTATTAGAAGTAATCTATGGTCTAATTTCGTATAGTTTATTATAATTCAAATATTGTTATTATTGTTATCATTATTATAATTACAAGCATTATTTAAAAATAATATTTGGTCTTCTCGATTAGATAAACAGTCTTCTGGTCCTGGCGATATGCGAGCCGCTCTTACTCGATGCCAAGTGAGTAACTGAAACCATTCGCTCGATCGCAAAATTTTGATAAAATTGCGAGTATCATAAAGATGCTGGAATGAAATTAAAATTGCCAGCGAATAATGAATTATGCCGCAGCTTAGCGATAAACTGAAACGTAACTAGTCTCAAATCCGGTATCGCACACGAAACATTTAGTTCCAGAGAGAGATTTTATCGCTCGTATTTTTCATGCATTAAAAATTAAAAATTTATCAAACATGATCCAACTGGAATTTTTCTTCAATTCTTTTTCCTTCAAACGGAAAAGTCGTGAGAGAGATTTTATCGCTTATATTTTTTTCCTCTGGAAATTTCATAATACATAAAATAGAATAAAATCGGAATAGTTTTAAAAAATTCTTCTTCTGCCAAACAGAAAAGTCGTAGTCATGATGCCTCGTCATCATCGACGAAGCCAAACAACCCCGTGGCGTCAATTGCGACACATAAAAAAAAACGGTTTGCCAATTGGTTTTTACTCCGGACAAAAATACGGATATTCCCGAGGCCCGAAGTTCTATCGTCCGAAGGAAATTCCACGGGGAAAGGATCAGTATCCCTCGGGCGGTGACGATTTCGATCAGGGCCACGAGAAGGTCAATCACGTGATGGTTCCCCACGGCAAAGGTATAACCCACGCTGTTTCTTTCGGCAAGGGTTACATTCCCTTCGAAAATTTCAAGGACAATCGGCCATCGGCTTCGTATCATCACGATTACGAGGAGGAACGTCCCACGGGACACGGATCAACGATTTACGCGTCGTCAACCAAACACCCGCGTGGTCCGATTTATTATCCAGCTTTTTTGTCCCAGCAAGCGTTCTCCCACGTCGGGAATTACGACGAAAACGAGGACGAAGAACTTCAGGATCGCGTGCAAGATCGTGCAGCGCGAAACAATGTTGATGTAAAATCTCCGTACGACACCGCGAATGATCCTGGAATCGTTGGAATTGATTTTGTTGGAGGAACGACGATTGGCAAACCATCGGGAATGATCTTAGTGCCGTCCGGAGTAGCTCCGGCCACGAATTCCGGTGGCAAAGAAGGAATCGTTTTGAGAGACAGCATCGCCTTCGAAGATTATAATCGAAAGGTCGAGGAGCTGACGAAAAAATGGCCCACGAGCTTTGCCAATGGGAATCATCTCGTGCCCGCGGCCAATAATCGATATGGAATTTTGCAGCAACACCAGCATTTTTCCGGTGGTGGATATGACGGTAAAAATAATTTTGCATCGAATTTGGGCCAATATCAGCGAGGATACGAAGTTAAGGAGGATGTGGTCGATATTCCTCACGATTTTCGAACAATGCCCATACAAACCACACCCACGGAATTTAATCGAGCGCCGCAATCGCACATTCAATACATTCGGCAACCGGTTCAACAAACGGTGCAACATATTCTCGCGCAATCGCCGGGTGTGTCTCAGGTACCGTTGAATTATGGAATTTCGAACGGGTTTCGAGGATTCATCCACGGTTAGGCGGACGGGAGAGAAGAAGTGGGAGGAAGCTGGACGAACGATGGAGATCAGGGTTGTTTTTATTTGTTATCTATTTATCTGTTGCTGTAAGATTTCACCAAAGTTAGAATGACAAAGATGGCACTGTCGGAAAATGTGGGTTGGCGGTGAAAAACTGGAAAATTGGATGAGTCGCTGGATCTGGAACGAAGAACAAAATTTATCGGACACGTGAATTAGTCGAAAATTCGGGGAGGGAATGAATAAATTGATATTCGGCGGAATTAGTTGAGCGATCGAGGCAAGAATAAATAAATTATTGGTTACGCAGCAAATCAATTAAGAAATTGGCGGAAAAAATGGAATAATTAGTCACATGCATTAATCGAGCAATCGGCGAAAGAAAAAATACATAATTAGCCTCTCGAATCAGTCGAACGATCGACGAGAAAATTAATAATATATTAGCCACGTGAATCAGTCGAGAAATCGACGAATCGATCAAACTATTTTCCCGGCACGATCGTTTGATCGATTTATATAATCGATAATGTCCCGAAATTCAAAATTAGAAATATTAATACGAAAACCGATAATATAATATATTGCAAGTAAAAAATTTAATTATATTGACATCCAGTTAGTCAACGCACCATTTTGTTTTCCGTCGCGTTGAATATCTCTGAGTTCCTCATCTGCACAAACTTGCGGTTGCTTTTTATGGACTTTCAACGTAAAAGAGAAAGTTACAAAATTTTATAGTTTCTGTTAAATTTAAAAAAAGGCAACAAAAAACACAATATATCGTAACTCAATGGTCAATATTCATCATTATCATCATCATCATCTTCGTTCTCGTGCAATCATATTCAGCGGCATCGTCGTTCAATGTATTGCCATTTGTTTAGTTTGTCTCGGATCCAAACAGTGATAAAAAAAGTATTCCTCGTCATTGCAACAATGATTTGTATTTATAATAATATTACGAATTATTTATAAAAAATATTATTATCCCAGGCAAAAGTTGTATCGATATCGTCACATGTTTCAAATCGTAATTACGATCTTTTTTATAAACAGCTATCCAGCTAACCAGCTGGTCTGTAGTGAGAAAATTTTTATTCGTCGATATAAAATATGTGTTTGAAATTATTCTACGAAGGTTATTTCTCTATTTTATCAATAAGTTAGTTGATTAATAGATAGATACATAGTTGATTAATAACCAAAATTAATTAATTAACGATATATCAGTATTATTTCTCAACGAATTCATTAATTAATTTTAAATTATGTTTTATTTAGCCTGTTACGGATATTTTCTTATTCGTACGAACAAGAATCGCCTTGCGAATCGAATAATTGTTTAGGCATTTAGAGAGTGGAGTTGCAACAATGTTCGAGGCGTGGAAACATTTCGTTCGGTCCACCGAGCATCGGAAAGCAGCATGCGAAGCTGCGAAATCATTAGCCACATTTTTAACGCGAGTGCAAAACGAGCGCAAACGAGATTGGCAATGATCGTCGGACACGCGAATGCCACGGTCGACCCACCCCACCCAGATCACCATCCGACGGCGACGAATGTCGCCGTACTTTCACTGTTCGACGATTGCGCCGCAGTCGATGACCACTCGAGTGTTCGAAAGTCTCAGCGGAGAAAGTTAACGTCTGCGAGCTGCTCTCGTCCGTGCCGCTTCTTCCTTTTGCTCGCTTGTTTCTCCTTGCGAGGCAAATTCTCGGGACAGTTCGCCGATATCGCGATCTACACTATGAAATAAAAATCACGATCTCCGATACATTAATTATTGCAGCGCAACAACCGCGACCTCGTATTGCCGATTTATGCAGTTTCATTCTTGTTGAATAACTTACGGTAAAGTTGAATGCGATTATTCAAAGTTTAATCGACGCCGGAAAATATGTGAGAACATTTTTATTACGTTTTTCTGATTAGATTTGCTCCGCTGAATTGTTTTGGTTGTTGAGAAATTTGGAGACTATTTTTAAACGATATTATTCGTGAAAATAATGGCGAATAATTATAACGATTGACTGATTACTTTATTGTCGAATATTTCTAATTATTTATTGAACTATTGAATTATTTTATTGAATCTTTGGAGCTTTGGTGTAAATTAAAACGAAAAAAAAGTAAAATTGAAAGTGAGAGGCCTTGGAATGAGAAGAAGCTCGAGACTCAATCGATAGTCGTGGAATTTATTATTGTTGAGAAAAAAATATCAATAATGACGAAAATTTCGATAAAAATATTGATTTCGCATCTTCTCGAATAAAATTAATTTCAATCGCGCTTTTACGAACAAAGCGATTTCGACAATTTTGGTTAGAACGTATTAAAAAATCTTATTTTTCCTCACAGCTGAGAAAAAACAGCTGACAAGGTTTAACCGAGAGGCTTTGATCTAATATTTTTTTTGCGAACGAGGGTTAACGTTCTTACGTTCGTGGCGTACGTGATCGTGATCGTGTGGTCTCGGTCTGGTGTCCCGCCGGCTTCTGATCACTTCCGACGACAACGTACCGTCGCAAACCGCTTTCCGGATGCGGGAAACTCTTCGTGAAAGGGAGAATGAACCACGTTAGCCGTTGGAGTGGCTGCGGATCTTTCACGTGCAGCTTGGTGTTGGATGAAGAAGGAAGGGCAAGACCTTGCGATTGGTCATTGGACGTCGTAGTGGGATTCAAAAATGTGGAGAAAGAAGAGCTCTGCATTGAAACTCATACTCTCGAAGCATCGGTCAATGCTATGTAGTCACACTCGGGCTCGGTCGAAGCTCGTGGAATAAAAAAAATATATTTGTCATTAAAAAAAATTTGTGATAAACATTTTTTTTCAAATTATTACTGTTGATTTTACGTTGGGTCTGTGTAGTCTTTTGAATTTTTAAGAAAATTTGAGGGATTTCAAGTTTTGGGAATTTATGTTTTTTGGGTATTATAATTTTGGATTAAAAATTTGATAAATATATTTGATTATGAAAAATGAGAGGATCCAACTGCTTATCTTTCTGGATGCGACATTTTTATCGGATCAGATCTGATCTGATTTCAATCTAAAGAGTCAATCAATAATTGATAATATTAATAATAATAATAATAACACCAATAATAATAATAATGATAATAATAGTAATAATGCCAATAATAATGATAATAATAATAATAATAACAATAATAGATTAAATATTAATTCTTAATAATTAATTCTGGTTGAAGTCCGTTAAATTTTTGAATCTTCAAAATTATGTATTTTTAAAATTTTCTCTTAGAAAAAAAAGAATACATGTAGAATTTGTACTTTTCGTGGGAACTATTTATCTACGTGACAAGAAAAAATAATAGTGATCGGATTTCACCGAGAGTAGGCTCGACTGTAGTATTTGCAGAAATGTCGTACTTACCTTGAAATACCGCAGTCGGTATTGGCAGCAAGACACGATGACGAAGAACCTTCCGGGCAAACTGGAAAGTTCACTCGGTGGAATCTATCGAAGCTATCGATGCTCGACGAGCTATCGATTAGCTTAAGATCCGTCCTACAAAAACATCCAAACA
The DNA here is from genome assembly GCA_963971145.1 of Sussaba pulchella. NCBI lineage: Eukaryota > Metazoa > Arthropoda > Insecta > Hymenoptera > Ichneumonidae > Sussaba > Sussaba pulchella. Next base: position 14,209,693 of record OZ020167.1, on the reverse strand, counting down.
AGTTCTACATGCGACTCTTCCTTGATTTTTCTTTTGGTTTTTTTCTTTCTGTTTTCAGGAGACCTGATACCATTAAAATATCTTCTACCTCTACTTTTCCACATCCGCGAGCTTGAAACAGTACCTATTTTTTCGTGCCGAAGAGAGGACTGCTCTTCTCGCATATTACGAAATTCTCTATGAAAGTGAAATTCGTGCTTACCGTTATGCTGATTTGTTTTTTTCGTTCGGCCATATATCTTGTACACAAAATGGAAAGTCGGCTTCGCTGGGTCCTAAACGTGTCACTGCATTTTCTTCGTGACATCGACGATGAATATTTGCTTGAAAGATTTTTTTTCAAACGTTGATGGCCCAATATAAATCATACTTGTTTTTGAGAGAAAAAAAAATTACGGAATAAAGATGCGAAAAGACTTCTTTCGAGAGATAAAAATGTGAAAGTTTCTTTTGGTCAATTCAAGTAGAAAAATTGACTCAACTGCGTTACAGAAATAATTTGTTTTATTTTAAATAAATGCAAAATGGTCTGAATACGTTACATATTTTTATCTTTATGTTACTTATTTAACCTTGCTCGATAATTTTTTCATCTAGGCTCTATCAACTTTTATAAAAATCAGCCTCGTATCGGATAATTCTCACATCTTCAATGTTTATATTTTATAATTTTTTTTTTCTATCCAGGAAACATTATTCGAATCGAAATGAATAATTAAAACACAAAAGCAACAATGACGTGACGTGCAATTAAATTCCGTGGATTTAAACCGCGAACACAACGAATGTTTATACAGTTTCCCACGCAATGTGCTTCACCCCAATATCCTCGCACATCAACGCTTCATAAAGAGCGATGTTTCTCCCACGTGAAACAATGTCCCGACACGAGTGAAAAGGTTAGCGAAAGCGTCTCGAAAAATTCTCGACAATGTTGCTAAAGAAAAACTCGTTTGGAAAAGTCCATCATCGTCGGTTCCAAGATAATTATCTTGTCCTCGCCTTAACGGCAATGATCGCAATTTGCTCTATTTACAGCTCGCCTTAAACGATTAGAAAAGAAAATGAACAAGAATAAATAATCATTTCCTCTATCAAGTCCAAAGTTCACGGAAATATGAAGGAAATGATGGACATGTAGATATTAACGCGATAAATATATCGCGGGGTCGATTTGACCCAGGCCGAAGTAGGCCAAAGTTCCCGCGGTTTATTTGTTTATTGTTGTCTTTATAACGAATGATTCCGGAAACTTTGTATTTCAGAATTTTATCGTAAAGTAGAAACCCCGAGGTTAATTCGTGACTTTTTCAAGATTTTTAGGATGATGATTTATATTTTTTTGAACCTTGAGTCGATTCAACCCCACGATAGACTTTCAGGGTGCGTAAAAAGAATGATACGCTAATCGGGTTAAGAATCCGGACCTTGTTATTTCTTTCTTTTTTATAGTCAAACAATGGTACATGTTTCGGGGATTGCTTGGAGGATATAAAAAAAAAACATCTCGACGAGAGTTTCAAGTTCGGTGAGAGAAAAGTGAAGGCGGAAGCTGATGAAGGTAATGGCGCATCGTTCGATGTAGCCAAGAGAGGAAAGTGGGTTGCACGTATGTACGTGACTCGTCTCGAGAGTCCGAGGATCGGGTCGTTTCCATCCCGAGGGTTCGTTGACACGTTGAAGTTTCCAGATGATAATTCATCGACTGTGTGTATATATATGGTATGAACTATATATGATGTATATATGTTAATGTAGAGAGACAATATATCGAATTGATTGAAAAGGTGCGTTGATTATGATTTGATGAGACGATATGGCAAAAGATTTTTTTTCATTTCGCTTTGAAGCTTGGGAGAATAAATATTCGCGAGCTGGTATAATGAGGCAATTGAGCGTAGAGCGAAGAGTAATATAATGAGGAGACGACGAGAGTGCTGAGGCAAAGTCAAGGCTGGTCTCGTAAAAACTCGATGTCGTAGAAAAGGCGCCCAAGTTCAGCTTGTTTTGTTAGCTAATGCGTCCGATTTAATAGCTGATTTTTTGTTCATTTTGTTTTGTTTTGTTTATTATTTGAAAGGTAACCCCCTAAATTGATTTGATTGAATTAAGTTAATTGGATACATGAAGGCGTGGAATTAATTAAATTAATAGTGTTATGGATTACCTACAATATGATTATCATAAAAATTACTGATAATAGATATTACATTAGTATTCAATTATTGATTAATTTTTAATAAGACGAATTTTTACATCATTAATTGAATTTAAAGATAGCAATTTTTTTTATACCGAATTTTCTGATTCGCGCAGATAACCAGAGAAATAACGAGTAATTAGTTACACGACGAGATGCACGTTTCAAAAAGCTTCCTGTGAGGAACAATAAATAATCTTCAGACTGCAGAATTAATAAAGATCGTTCGAAATAGTTAAGAATTCTCACGCTTGGATAATTAATCCGACTAGTATCGTAGAAAGTTATACACTCACACATACACACACATTTATATATTTATATATCTACGTAATATAGATTTCACTGGATTTTTATTCAACGATAAATTAATATGCAATAAACAAATGATCGTGCTACCATAAATTTCTTTTTTGATTGCTCACATCGATGTCGACTATTTTAATTCCCAAATTGATTAAGCCTCTCTCTCTCTCTCTCTCTCTCTCTCTCTCTCTCTCTCTCTCTCTCTCTCTCTCTCTCTCGTTCGCTTTCTCTCTCGTTCTCTCTCGATATTATAATACCGAGCTTCCCTTCATTCCGTTCCCGAGATACATAAAATCGAATCGAAAGGGCAGACAGCCAAGCAGTCTGCTCTCCCACGATGCTCCTTCACTTTCTCCACTCTCCTCGGCATCATCTCCTCACCCAACGAAACGCATTGTGCAACCCGACTGATCCTCTCGCATCGACCGAATAAACGCATAATCGCAAGGCTTACAATGTTTTTCAAGCCTCATCAAATCCATTCAATGGAGCCGTTGTTGCATCAATCATACTTGCAATAACGAAAGAAAAAACCATACGAAATACAAATGATAATATTTTTCAAAAGTTTTCCCCTTTCCAGGTAAGTTGATCGTTCGACTTTCACAAACATTCTTTCAAAGATTATACAAATGTCCGGCCTTAAAAATCGAAAATGCGCAACGTTAAAAATGTTTTTCGTTATATTCTCGTATCGTTTTCGGTCCCATCGAATTTTAATCGTTCTCTCGGCCCGGATTACGGACTAGAAATCAACTAGTGACCGGTCGCCCATGATTTTTTAAATTTTTAATATCTTCCCAATATTGTGTTCGTTACGATATTTTGTAAGCCGTGAGAGAAATTTTATTGATGCCTGCTTTCTTCACGTGAGAGAGGGTAAGAGAGACAGAGAGAAAAAGAGGAAGTACGTCACGTTCCAAACGATTGAACGCACTTATGACAGGACATTGTGGTCTATCTCACGCCCGATAGCACGACTATTACACTTGAAAATCGAAAGTCGCGACTGTGTAATTCGAAGATTATAGCCAGGGTGTTTACTGCGACACTCATTTTCCTAACTTCTCTCTGCTTCCGAGAAAATAAAGATAAATTCGAAGTGAGCAAAATTTTTTTACCAACAATGTATTATCATTAATAATTTATTGGAATTATCCCAATTTTTTTTCGTCAAAAATACAGAAGGATATTATTTGTTTCAATTTGAATATTCATTGTTGAGATTGAAAAAATTTTACCGTTCAAAATATGACAAAAAATTATCATTTCTCTATTTCAAATAAATTTCAGTCATGTAAAATGTTCAAATGTATAATGAAATAGTAGAAGTAGAATTAACGAACCTTTAGAAATTTGAATTATGCTTCAATTCGACCACACATCTAAGAATCTGCATTCTAACGAGAAATAAATTAGTTCAAGATTTTTTTTATCATCGACAATGATTCAAATCGAATATTCCGCGTCGATTATCCGTGCACGATATTCAATCATGAAATTGAATCACGAACGAACGAGTAAAAAGTGAAATGAAACACGAGAGATCGGACGGTAATTATGATTTGTGATTGTAGATCTTGATAAAATATTCCTAATTCGCGGAGAAATTTCGTGGCGTCAAATTAATATTCGTGTTGCGAGGAACCGTAAAGAGAGAAGAGGTCTGCGAGAGCCCAGGAAAACGTGACGTTGCTGCAACGTCGACGAGGAAGTCAACGGGGAAATAATAAATGACCACCGGAGACGACCAGTGCCGAACGACAGGCACGCTCGGTCGTATGTATGGCGCATATATATAACATTGCTGTGACAGTGGAGAGTGTTTCGCGGGTTCTTTCGACTCGAGAGTTCCTTCCGGCCCGGGGAAACGTCCTGGAGCACACGACATTCAATAGCGACCACCGGGAAGCGTCTGGTCTACACGAGAGTCCGAAAATGGTTTTTTTTTTCAGCTGTAATTGGTCATTTTGGTACCGAGACCGAACCAAGACAACGGAAATCATAGTCATAGAATAAAATAAATAAAATAAATAAAATAAATAAAATAAATAAAATAAATAAAATAAATAAAATAAATAAAATAAATAAAATAAATAAAATAAATAAAATAAATAAAATAAATAAAATAAATAAAATAAATAAAATAAATAAAATAAATAAAATAAATAAAATAAATAAAATAAATAAAATAAATAAAATAAATAAAATAAATAAAATAAATAAAATAAATAAAATAAATAAAATAAATAAAATAAATAAAATAAATAAAATAAATAAAATAAATAAAATAAATAAAATAAATAAAATAAATAAAATAAATAAAATAAATAAAATAAATAAAATAAATAAAATAAATAAAATAAATAAAATAAATAAAATAAATAAAATAAATAAAATAAATAAAATAAATAAAATAAATAAAATAAATAAAATAAATAAAATAAATAAAATAAATAAAATAAATAAAATGAATAAAATAAATAAAATAATGTAAATAAATAATGTTGACAGTTCGTTAATTAATTTGTTCAACACTCAGAAGTCATTTGTATGACATCAACATTGTGCTTATAATTTAGCTTATGATGCAAGTTTCCGAGCTTAATACAGAAATAAAAAAATTCGTACCAACGTCACGAAAGGTAAAACACGCTCTTGACAAGATAAGAATTGGTCTTGCCACGCTGCTGGACATCGTCAAACACGTTTCAATGATCTACATGCATGCGGACCTGGCATTTGCGCAGATTGGCGCGAAACACGTAAACAGATCTGCGAGTTAGGTTTATCTGCAATATAATTACATGGTCGGAGCTCATGTTCACGGAAGTCTGACACGCTACTGAATGGGGCTAACTCGTAATCTTAATCGTTATATGTCAACGATGCACCGTATATGTATATATGTATAACTATCGTCGAGCACGCATGCTGCATTTATCCGTCGTAAAACATTTTTCTACATTATTTTTGGAAGTACAATATTTATTCGGCTGATAATAAAACTTCGAACAGATCTAATAAATCTCCTAATAACTCTAATAATTCTAATAATGAGTTTTCGTTTTTTTTAAACTCAATTATTTACCTCGTTTAACCGGAAATCTGTGACGGGATTGTGAATAATTTCGTCACCTAACATTTTATACGTCTCGACACACTGTCGATGCACTCGCATTCTTTTATTCATGTTCATCACCATAGACGAGGTTATTCAACTTATTTAATTTAGATTATTTACCCACTGATGATAAAAAATAAACAAAATACGAATTCATAGTAATTGTCCTCGTGTGCGAAATAAAATCGTACGACCGTCTGCAACGCCGTTAGAATCGCTACTGATCCGTTATAACTATTATATTATGTAGGTACTCACTAGACGTGAGAAAAAAAAACACGAAAGAAACGTCAGCGAGTAATATTCGAAACCGACAATCATCGCGTGGTGTCCAATCCCTCCAAACTACACCCGAGATCACACAGCGCATTCAATCTCAAAGTGCACAAAATTATCCGGAACGACGGGAAAAAAATTCTTCCTCCAAATCTACCGGGTGTAAAATAATAAAAGCAAGTACTTACAGCGAACTTCGATAGAATTTCAAATCCACCGCGTTTCCGTCATCCCACAAAATTGTTGATAACGACTGAACGAACGAATGAATGAATTCGCAGCGATTCGAGAGAAGAACGGAAGCTGGTGAACCGCGAAGAGATCGTGGATTCGGAGGTCGAGAATGCGTTGCAGGTTCCTCGATCGCAGTTCTCGTAAGGTACGCTCGAGGGAAGGGGGGGAGGGGGGGGGGGGGGGGGGTAACGCCCGAAGCGCGAATTTCTCTGGCGGCTGTGGGTCACGGCCGCGCTGGTGGGGTACCGGTGCGACTTGTTTCCTCGTGTTCTCCATGGGGGCACGGTGAGACAGCCGCCAAGGAAGCACGGCGATCGGATGGCGAGGAAGAGAACGAGCGATCGGCGGGGTGGGGCGAGAGGGTGGGTGTGTGTGCGGTGGGGCACCACAACGGGCGAAGGCTCTCCATGATAGCGACTCCCCCACCGCTCGAAACGACTTCTTCTTTCCGGTATATTCTCACGCCGGTGTATATATAGCACCGACGATCCTCACATATATATGACAGTGAGGATCTATCTATTCGAGAGTCAGGATCACACACGCGGTTAGCATAGTCACGTCGAAAGTGAGATCGCGAAGGATTTTTATCACCGGGTTACCATCGACCATGGCTTCACGGCTTGGGGTAAGCGGAAATTGGTTGATTTGTGGATTGATGAGAATTTGATTGAATTAATTGCGGAGGATTGTTTGTCGGGGAGATGCATTTTTTTTTGGTGGGTTAATTCGGGTTCGGGAATTTTTTGAATGATCTATGTTTTTTTTTAACGTACTGATTATCGAAAAGTGTGAAAGAGTGTGGATGAAATGAATAAAATTAATTAAGTGAATGAGATGAATGAAATAGTACAGGATCAATATTTCGGCGTTGGGTCGATTAGAGTTGGGGAATTTGCGAAAGGATCTTTTTGTAACGTCCTGACTGTGATAGATAAAATATAAAAAATAGGATGGAAAAAAATAAATTGAAGAAATAAAGTGAATAAAATACGAAATTGTTTTTTCGTGGGATTGATTGGATTTGGGAGATTTTTCGAATGATTCGTCTTCGTTTTTGGAGAGTAGATCAATAGGAATTCGGCCGTATGCGAGTCGAACTATAGTCGACAAGATTTTTCGAATCGACAGCGAAAATAAAATGAACGGCCATTCATTTCGCGTTGCGTGATAATAGGCTAAAGAAAAGAAAAGATCCTCAATCGCCGCAGTTAAAAATATGTATAAAAATTTAGTATCGAAATATCAAAACGGTACATTTTTATCGCCACTGACTGCACTGAATCCAGCAAACCAATTCTTTCTTCTGCCACTTACTAGTGAAACAATAAAACATTGTTTTATTTCAGTTAACCTGTTTGCTTCTGGCAACGACCATCGCGATAGCGTCCGCAACTTTCGGTCACGAACAGTAAGTGCCCCTTAAAAAATGATAATAATATTTAAAAAAAACATCAATGGAAAATAAAAAAATCATCTAAAAATGTTATTCAAATTCATCTTGGATTTAATTATTGTTCGTTGTTTTCAAATCAAGTGTCCACATAAAGATTCACTTGCCGGAGCCGGATCATCATCCGAAGCACGTAGTGAGTCACGACGACCACCACGGAGGCGGTGGACCACCGGGAGGCGGCGATGACATCTTGATAACGAGTCCGGGAGCCGGTGGTCACGATTTCGGGGGTGGCTTCGGCGGTGGTCACGGGGGTGGTGGCGGCGGTGGCTTCGGCGGTGGTCACGGGGGTGGTGGCGGCGGCGGTGGCGGTTTCGGAGGAGGACACGGGGGTGGTTATTCCAGTGGCGGCAGTTTCGGCGGAAGCTTCGGCGGCGGAGACGACTTTGGTGGAGGTCACGGAGGCAGTGGACACGATTTCGGTAGCAATGATTTCGGTGGAGGTCACGGTGACATCGGTGGAGGCTATGGCGGTGAGTTACATCCCCAAATGCGACTTTAAAACCTCCGACTAATCGATTAAACCCCACAGCGAGTGATTTCAAAGTGTGCTGGGTTTAGAAATTAATTACATAGGAAGGAAATTTATGATTGTCGAGGCACTGAGGGGGGGGGGGGGGGGGGGGGATATCATTAATTTCATTGATTGATTGATTTTTTTTTGGATTATTTTTGCTGGCTAGGGTAAAAAGCACTCTAGAATAGATCGAAAGATCGAATTTTGATCGAACGCGAATTAGATGGATTTTCTCTTTAATATTAATAATATTACAAAGTATAAAGAAATTAATTTTGATAATAATTGTACCAGCGTCTGAAACTTAAACCCCTCGCAAAACGATGCAAACGATAATTTATCGAATCATGAATCAGGTCCGAATCACCGATGCGGGAGACATGCGAGATAATGTAAAACATGAAAATCAATGAAAAATATATTCGTGAGGATACATCCGATTTTAACGAACACTGATAATTTATCAGGTGGATCGCTGAGTATCGGCGGAGGTCATGGAGGTGGTTCCGGATCCAGTGGTTACAGCAGTGGAGGTGGCCATGGGGGTGGTTTTAGTTCCGGATCTAGCAGTTACAGCGGCGGAGGTGGGCACGGGGGTGGTTACAGCAGTGGAGGTGGCCACGGGGGTGGTTACAGCAGTGGAGGTGGCCACGGGGGTGGTTACAGCAGTGGAGGTGGCCACGGGGGTGGTTACAGTTCCGGATCGAGCAGTTACAGCAGCGGAGGTGGCCACGGGGGTGGTTTCAGCCCTAGCAGCTTTGGCAGCAGCGGTCACGGAGGCTTCTCCGGGGGAGGCGGCGGTGGTCACGGAGGGCACGGTGACGTAGGCGGTGGATACAGTTCCGGAGGAAGCTTCGGCGGTGGCCACGACGATCATTCGAGCGGTGGTGCAGGTTACGGAAACAGCTTGTCCTCCAGCTTTGGCAGCAGGTTAGAATTTATTTCGAAAAATTATTTTCATCTACGAGACAGTTCCGATCGAAAACGAAATTGATATCAATTAATTCAATCAGTTCATCATTATTGAAAAAATATTAGAATCAGAATGAAAAATTATGAAATCGTCATAAAAATATATTGCAACAGAATATTTTTGGTACTTATGAAAAAAATAATTCATATCCTATAAGTAAATAACGCAGCCAACATTTTTTGAATATGTTGAAAAAATGATTCAAAGAATTATTGGAATTCATAAACCGAGTCAATGCAATCGAACGTTTGACGAAAACGTTGTCGAATCTCAAAGGACTCCGATTAGCGATAAACACGACGATTAAATTATTCCAGCGGTCACAGTGGTTACTCCGGCGGTTTCGGCGGTGGTCACAGCAGCGGCGGTCACAGCAGCGGTGGTCACAGCAGCGGCGGTCTCGGAAGTTACTCGTCGGTGGGTCAAAATTCTTACTCGAGCGGTCATCACGGCGGCGGCGGCGGCGGTGGGGGTGGCGGTTCTTACTCGAGCGGCGGTCACGGATCGTCCTACAGCGGGGGAGGCGATTCGTACTCTTCCGGTCACGGGGGTGGCGCTTCTTCCTACAGCGGCCCGGACTCCTACTCCGTTGGGTCACCCAGCGGCGTAAGTCCTCACGGTGGGTCTTCCGGGAGTCACGATGGATTCACCGGGTATCCATAAAAATTGAAACTTTCCAATCGAGAAGAAAAAAATGAAAAAAAAAAAAAAAAATTTTTAAAACCCGAAGAGTGAATGACTGGTGAGAAGAAGCGAAAATACGAAGCAGCTGAATGGCTCGAGGCCTTGAAACGATTTCGTTGATTCCGACTTTATCCAACGGGTGATGGCGGCTCCATCATTTTATTATTTTTATGGTCCGATCGGCTCGCGTGAAAGTCACGAGACAGCAAACGCGAGTCTTCCGACGCACCATCGACCACGTATAATCTTCCCATAACGACCGAAACGAGTCTCCGTTTTTTTTTTTTTTTTAATGTGAAGAACTTCGTTCGCGATTGACCGGAAGTCGAATCGATCGTGATCGTTTCTAACGATCCAGAACATAGTCGAAGAAATTCGTTGTGATCGTGAGAAATCCTTCTCTGCACTTCGACTTGCGCCTCGAGTCTCGTAAATCACTGCTGTCCTGACGAATGGGTGTAAAAACTAAAAAAAAACGTTTTCATAGGATTACGCTTCGGTTAATGTACAGACTTCGATGATATTTTTCTTTAATTTGTTGCTGGTTGGAATTTATTGTCTTTCCTCCGTTGAATTCTTTTACTTTTTTTACGCACTGTTTTGTTATTTCTTTGCTCTATCACGCTATTTTGTAAATATTTTTCCTCGTTTGTAATCCCGACGCGTCGTTTGTAATAAAATGTTTTGTAAACGTTTATGTGTATTTTTATAGCCGAACAACTATTTTGTCTGTATTTTCCTTTTTTATTAACAGAACCATTCGATCCTTGTCCTCAATTTTTTTTTTCATATTTACATCTTGGATTCATTGCTTTCATCTATTAAAAAAATCAAACATAATCGTATTTATGTTGTCATAAAACATATTTTATGTTGATATATTTGGTATTTAATTATTTAATTCTATTAAATAAATAAATTCTATCAAACATTATTTTTTTGTAAATTCAGAAGAGTCGATTATTGAATATTATTTTTATTAACGTATAACATCTCAGAAAATTTATTTACAGCACTTGATTTAACAATTTCATTCGACAAACAATATTGACCAGACGTCTAAAGTTCTGGAACAACTATAAAAATCTCCTCGCAGGTAAAGTATCAAACAATCTTATGACCATATGACGAATTCAAAGACGCCACAAAACACCGCCAATAAATCCTCCGCAAACTCCAAAAAAATTGATGGTCCGAAGAATCCAAGATATTCTTCGGCATTCGTGACGGAAGTGGGGGTCAAGCCTTCGTTCCGGTCGACTGAAAAAACCGAGATCAACGCCCTGTCACAAAAAACCTTTGCAACATGTGCGCAAAACGCGCACAAAGTGAGCTACGCCAGCGGCGTTCGAGCAATTAACGTCGATCAAAATTCCTGAATGCTCACGCGTCTAGTCGCGAACGTCGACGTCGACGTCGACCATGGCTCTCATCATTAAACAAGCGGATCTCGGAAACAATTTTTTTTTTTTTTTTACATTAGTTTCGCGGTCGACCGAATGCATCGCGTACTCGAGTACGTAGCCAAGATCGCTCGCTCGAAATGGAAAGCCATTATGGTGTACGGAAAGTGAAAGATTCTGTTCTCCGTCACAACATGTGACTCTCCGCACGTGTGCACGTGTGTGCGTGTAAAATCTCCGCTGACGCCGCAGCAGAAACGATCCATCGTGATTTCACTCTCGGCGCTTACTGCACGGCGGATGTAAGATAGATCGACGGAGGCTGCTGAACTTGGAGCAAAACACACGAGTCACGTTATTAATTCAGCTTTACGATCCCGACGTATTCTCGTGCATATACAGATATTCGACGACGTTGAACGTAGAAAGTTCTATCGATTGTATTTAGATTTTAAAAAATTCTCATTCGTCTTCCAATCATTATTATTATTATTTTTTCAATGTAAAAATTTTCTTGTAATTCGCAAGGAAATAAATCAATAACTACAAAAAATTTATGTAGTATTTCAAATTATTCTTTTTTCCTGTTGATCAATGAATAATGTTGCATAAGTTCGATTATATTTTTTTAGATAACTACTGTTATCTATTTATTACCTGTCTCTATTTCGATCTATCGACAGAGAAATCACACCGTTACCCCGAACCACAACTCGATCTTGAAATAATGAAAGCGAATTCCCGTAGATCGCAATCGACGGCCGATCGAATCGGCGTCGAGCGATCTTACCCTCGCCAATAACAATAATTCCCGTAATTACAATAGAAAATTTTTCTAAAATTCCGGAAGTAATAATCCATTAAAGTGCAAATACCAGTAACGATCGTTCGGGGAAATTAAGCGTTAGCCATCGATTGAGACGATTGACTTTCCCTTTCTCAACATCACATCCGACGTTCGAAGGCTCCGGACGGTAATTTTCGCGACGATAATTGTCCCGTTGTGCGGCCCATGCCGAGCGCGATATCGCGATCGAAGCAGGAGGTGAGGGGATGCTGCAGCGGGACGTCGCGATCGATGATTCGTCGCCGAAGGATTGGACAAACAAAACAGGATAAAAACGAGGATTAAACATTTTTTTTTTAAATGAGGAGAGAAGACCGGAAGTAAATATCGAGGTACGGTGGGGAGATTCGCGAAGTTCTCGGAAACACATGGAGATATGTATGTATTAACTGCGTTTTGCGTTTTGCGCACGATCGGCACGTTTGATTGCTCTATGTTTACCGTTTATAAAGGCCGCAAAGCGAAACGTCGTTTAGTATCGTTAGCGCCTTGGTTCGGAAAACTCGCGTGGCAGACGTTTGTCGACTCACGGAGGAGAATATAAAATCGTCATGCATCGAACGCACGTGGGTGACTATTTTGTCTCATAAGAATTCTTTTTTTTTTGTTTTTAATATGAAAATGTTATCGAAGCGTGAATAAAACTGGATTTTGAGGAATGTAAATAATTCGTAGAGCGTGAAAATTTGTTGGCTATGATTACGAGACGATTCCGGAAGTGAAATACTAGCAGGGAGTAATAAATTTGATATGGACGCGTGTAGTATGTGGAAGAGTGTGAATATGAAAAGAAAGCAGATTATGGTTCGTTGGTTACGCGGGAATTTGTTACGTGGTGTTGGGTTCGATTTGGTTTCGATTTTTTTTGGATTGAAGTGTATTGATCGTATGGAAATGATTTATTGATTTTTTTGATTCATTAATTACCTAATTGATTAGTTTTTATTCATTGTTAATTTATTTATTTTTATTACGCGACGGTCGAAAATCGAAATTCACTTTTAGACGGTTTGTTCTCTCAAATGTGTGACAACTCAGAGTAAATTGACGTAAAGCAGCGAGACAGTATCATTTTTTCCTTTTTTTCTATTCAGTCTATTGACGTAATTGAAAATTGTTTTTCAGGTATTGATTCTGTTGCTGGTCACCATCGGGATTGTGTCTTCGAGGCCCAAACCCGGGGACGAAGGCGACCAGTGAGTGATTTTATAATTTACGTCGACACTCCGAGCAATTTCAATGGCTTTTCATTATTTCACTTTATCTATTTGAAATTTATATAGAATATTTCTATCTACTCGAATATCACTGAAATCCTATATTATTTTCTGTCGTCAGGTTGCAAATTTGAGGTTTAGAAAAAGGTCGGAGATTATACTCCATGGTAAAATAAAGAATTAAATAAAAATTAATACAAGACATTTTAGTAATTAATAAAATAGAACGTTTTTTAATTATGATTGTTAAATTTAATCTCCGACTGGCCTGAATTTGACAATCGATCTATCAATTATTCATTAACTTTGACGAATAATCTATGCACGTAGCATTTATGTGGATCGGTTTTACTTTAATTGCAGCACTCACATAAAAATCCACGTGCCTTACCACATTCGCAAGCACACCCACACAATCGTGAAGAAAGTTTACGTACCAGTAAAGCACCACGATTCGCACGAGGACGAACACGAGGAATACTGAATTTCGTCAAACTCACTGACGATGATCGTTTCACGATCGAAAAACGATAATACGTTGTTGTTATTAATTTTGTACTTTTTGTTGTAGCGATAAATAAATTGTACATAGATTTTTATTTTTAAAACTCGTCTTATTTTTTGCGGAACGAATTATTTTTAGGAAAAATGCTAGATATTATCGGTTTTTAAATAATTGTTAATATTCGAAGAACGAATCAAAAGGGTCGGAAAGATTTTTCGTTTGTTTGTTTGTTATATTTAAAAAATCATCAATAATCGACACATTGATAATAATATTTCTATTTATGATCAGGTAACAGGCTTAAAAAAATATAATTATGTACATTTTTTGGTACTAAGAATACGCGCGCACGTGTCTTGGTACGGATAATAACCGGAGCATCGTTCATCGGAGGATTGTCACCTGCGCGGAGCGTTGATCTTTGAAATTCCTTTCACTCACGGTGCATCCGTTATTGCGTTATTGAAAGGACCTGAAATGGACCCGAGACACCGATATTTTATCATATAGCATAGGAACAGAATAAATAAATTAGAATTTAGAGCAATAGCAAAAAAAAATATAAGAAGAATAAATAAAATGAATTTTAAAGCAATAATAGGCATAATTTTGAGTAGAATGAATCAAATACAAATTGAAGCAATGAAAATTATTATAATGATGAGAATAAATGAAACACAATTAAAGGCAATTGAATTAAATAATGATAAAAAATATATAAAATACAGTTCAAAGGAATACCGACCAGCGGTAATATAAATAATGATGAAAAATAATAAAGAAGATGATATTTGAATGAATACTGACTGCTCGTGGATTCTGCGTATCAAAGAGTCGCCAAGCACTCTCTTCACCACCATTTTTCCTCGTGAATGGGCTCGTGGACCTTTTCGGGTATGTGAACGGGCACATGGACCTTCTCAACATGATGAACCGGGTAGGGCACGGGCACGTGAACCTTCTCGACGTGATGAACCGGAATATGCACCGGTACGTGCACCTTCTCAACGTGGTGCACCGGGTACGGCACCTTCTTCACGTGATGATGATGCACCGTGTGCACGTGATACGGAACGTGAATGCGAACGTGTTTGCTAATTAAAAGAAGAAGAAAAAAAGATATAAACAAAAGCAAACAATAAACGAATGTCGTTGCAAATCCATTTTTGGCCCATTTACATTTGAAAAAGTATTGAATATTAATTAATTTGTTGTTTGTTCAAATTTTGATTCGCACCAATCTCTGTGGGAAAATATTTTGGGTGGAGATGTATTGTAATAGATCCTTGCTATAAACCTATCGTGTTTGAGGTTTATTAATTATAATACGTCAGCAATTGAATGGTCAATTAAAATTTATAATCTGTTGCTTGTGAATATGGAGAACCATTACGTAAGATAATTAAGATCAATCAAACTCGTATGTGTTACCAGAAATTTTCGTTACACCGAGAGACAAATTGATTTTATCTTTGATTTAAAAAGGTTTATCAGTCATTTTTTTCCCTATTTGTTTTTATTTCTTTTTTTCATTTTTAGATTTTTTCAGTTCAGCCGAAATAATAATGTGAATAATTTCAACAATTCCATTATTCATTTTTCAAATGATTTGTTTCTATGTATTTTTCCATTATTATATTCTTTTTAGTACAGCTGAAATAATCGAAATAATCTGAAAAAATGGATTATTAGTTTATTTATTAATTTTTCAATTGTTATATATTTTTTTAAGTACAGCTGAGTACTTACTGCGAATGTCCCCAACCGTCTGGTTCGGGAGCAGCGGTGACAGCCGCAGCCAGAATTCCGAACACGAGAAACTGTAACACGATCGTGCGAAAGATTCGTCAGTATTGGGTTACGACGTGTTTGGTCAATTGCATGCAAGCCCGAGCGATTTATTCGTTTCGCGAATAATTGCACGATCGTCGCCCAGCATCGTGAATGTCTCTCTCCCAAGTTCTCTCGCTATATCGGGCTTTCGCCGCGCGCTCTCTCAGTCTCGTCTGTTTTCCCGCCTTCTCTTCTCCCCGCCTCCCACCCGCCAAATTACGTGTACTAAATATGAAAATACCGAGACTCTCGTGCGATACTTTGTTCCACTGCGACGATGAAAAAGAGGACGTTTCGCGAGACACGACGCGATCGTGAAGAGAATTGCAAATTGTCGGCGAGATCTGACGGGAAATAAATATTTGAAGAAATGGAGTTTCGCATAATTTGTCGATCGTACGGTGTCAGCGAAATTGAACCTTGAAGACTCCTTCGTTGTGGGCGACCGTTGATTTTTTTTTAAATTATTGATACGAGGATTGGAATTCAATAAGAAAATGGGAAGATCATCATGAGAGGTTTTTTTTTATTTGTCAATACTTAATTGAACTTAAAAAAAAAAAATAGATTATATGAATATTTGCATTCCAACCCCTTCAGGATTTAAGTTAGGATGTTTCATTTATTCAATTGCGAATTTATTCAATCATTTCGTGCTACTTTTTGCAATATTTTATTCCAATTAGAATTTTTTTTAAGGCCAACGTTGAATAAAAATTATTCGAATAGAATTGATCCCGTCCGCAATATCTTATTTATTTTCCATGACTATTTTTCCAAACACTAAATATTTAAACCCCAAAAATTTCATTGACAAAAGTAAAAACAAAAATATCATAGCCACTCTCATGCAAAAACCCAGAGCGGAAATAAAAAAAATCCCCTCCCCTAAAATCAATAACACGTAAACAATTCCAATCCAGCTTCCAAAAATTCCGCAAACCTTTCCGACAAAACCAAAATTGACCAATCTTCCCGCCCCCAGAATCACGTTATCTCATATTATAGTTCTTATCACTGCACTTCGATGACAAACGAATCCGCGACGACAAATAAAAAAATTCTGAACCATCGCGACTCGTGCGAACGAAAAAAAATCAATTATCCATGCATTAAAAAAAAATTTTTTCTAAAGAAAAAAAAAATATAATACGACAAAATCGTACTCACAGCGAGGGTGTGAGAGTACATATCGACGGCTCAAAGGTTTGTTAAACGTCGGCGAACGAACGTTGATACAATTGTGACTTTAGCGGTCAGCGATGGGTTTATAAAGGAGCAGCGAATGTCCAAAACCCACCCGAGAAAACCGTTTGGGAGGCGAAAACCCATGTCGGAAAGGGTGGGAGCAACACCTCCATGGCTTATGCTCCGGTAAATACCGATCCCATACGCGCCTCGTAGCCGTGCGAGTCCGTCCGGGGGAATCGTTACGTAAACCAAGGAAGCGGTCCTGCGTTCCCCGCCCTCCCCTGGGCGAAAGACGCGTGTGTGTTACGTGGTCTCGGTGCAATGCGTTCACCACTCGGTCCGATATACAATAACACATGCCTAGCGAAACAAAATACGACTCAATATCCATAAAAACTCAAGCTTCAATTTCCTTAATTGTCCAAAATCACGGGCGACCAATTTATTCTCTCTCCGGAAACCGTGAATTACCGTACAAGGCGGAAAAAAGAGAGATTCCACGATTTTCCAACTTTTACTTATTTTTTAATTCGCAAAGTCGTGAAATTTTGTAAAATCGGGTGAATATTATTTATCTTTCTGAGGGGACTGTAAATTACTGTAAATTGCAGAAAAAAAAGATTCCACGATTTTTTAATTTTACCTTTTTGTTTTTATTCGTTGAGTTGCGAAATTGTCGAAATTAGGGGAATGGGATTGATCCAGCGAAAACCGTAAATTATCGTATTTCGCAGGAAAAGAGAGATTCCGCGATTTTGCAACTTTTTTCTTTCGTCAAAAATTCGAATCGATTCGCGATCGACATATCGGTGTTGGCTTTGTCGGTGAAGAGAGTGAATTCAGGTCGAGTCTCCTTCTAGGCAAATAAATAAAAAAGTTGGCGAAAAAGAATCGCGCTTCAGCGATTTCGAAGCGAGGGGGATCATTGGACTGCCGATGTAGCAATATAGATGAAGTCACGAAGGTCCAAAAAAAAAAAATATCACCCATTATTGGTCAACCAGGTATCGACGTTGACAAAAACGCTATTATTTTACAAATATATTTATGTATAACATCATATTATATAGTTATTCAATTATATTGAATTTCTATATATTATTATATATATTATTATAACATAATTAATATATTAATTAATATATTGTATCGTATATATTACATAATATATTGCATAATTAATTCTCATTTTTTTGAATCCCTAAAATATTCAGCGTTTGCTCTACAATAGTTTTCAAATAAAACAGATCCGAGCGTCGAATTTTATTTGTTACCACGAACAATGAAATTGCGACACGCTCGTTTATATCCCTCGCGACAATGTTCGTGTCCCAATCGTGAATTTGGACATCCGATAAGTACAATCCTCGTGCTTTTGCAACGATTCCAAAGAAATAGAAAATTAGGATTGCGAGATGTCGTCTGGTGTGACGAAAAATTATTCATTCCGTGACTTTGCGCCTCCCGATGTTGCCAGGAAGTGGTGCAGCTTGCATACGGCCGGGCGAAGTGGCTACATCCATCATAAGTGAACCTCAGACCCCAGTGAAAGTGTTTCGTAAGCTCCGGGTGCCTTCTTTTTTACGATATATATATCTTTGGAAGTTCTCGAGGCGTGTCCGGCAGCGGCAACAGCAACAGCAGCAGCAACGATATTTGCAGAGGAATGATCGCTTTGGTCGCAAATGTGATCCTCCTCTTATGTGTGCGAATATCATAAGAGTCGCGTATCGCTCGGTCGCAAATTTCCGGGACCATCCGACGAATTGCGCAACGACCCTCGACCGTAACCGGTCTCTCGGATCATCCCTGCAGAACGTTACCTCGCTCTCGTTTCTTTTTTTTTTTTTTTTTTTTGTGTGAAAGTCATCGGAGCTGATTTTCGAAGGGAATCCGGTGCGCATATCCGTTAATTTACATGTGTGTATATATATATATATCCGTGGTTTGAAGGCAAAACCGAATATGTCCGGTTAAAAGAGTCGTCGAGAAATAACGATTTGACGTTGCGAAATCTCCATCGCTGGGAATAAATTGATGCCAAAAAAATAATCACCAAGTTTTGAATTGTTTGTAACTTCCGGATTGAAAGAAAAAACACTGTTGGGTCTATTCGGTTTTGCCTGCAAATCATGAATTTATGTGGTTTTGCCTACCGACACATGAGAATTAACAATCGATATATATTTTTAAACAACAAAATTTTATTTCACCGATAGAAAAGTTTCAGAAAAGTTTGCAAACGAATATGTAATACGAGTCTTGTTGTCATAGTTTTTTTTTCTTTTTTACAGAAAAACGATGAATCGATTAGATTTTTGGACCAAAATGAATTTGTTTAGGTAGATCAATGTCATTTATTTCTTCCTGTATGCGCAATTTTTGGCTACTCCGTACTTAAAAACGATCTTTAAAATCTTAATTACAAGAATTCAGTTGAATCGATTATTTTTTGAAAAAAAAATCGACTTGTTCGGTATTGCCGTCGAGCCACAGATATATCGCTACGTGTTTCGCGCGTTCGGGAACTCGCGCGGGTACGCGACAAAGAGAAAATAAAAACGACAAGAAACGTGGTTGAAGAAAGTCGAACGCGACGGAGAGCGAGAGACGTTCCTGGAACAAGTCCAAACGACGGATTGTACATACATTCGTTATGGGGTTCCACGTGTGTACGCGTTTTATAATGCACACTTAATTGCCGTTGCATGCGTGCGCACTTGCGATAATCTCGCTTGACTCCTGCGATCAGATATCGCGATCCTTCGGACAAGTGCGTTTTACTCGTACGTTTCACCCAGTTTTAGCCAATCCCTTGCGATCTACGATTACGTCGTTGACCGATGTTTTTCTGATTTAATTTCCGGAATTACGTTCGAAATTGTGTAATCCACATAATTTTTTTTTTTTTTTTTTTTTTTTCCGTTAAATAATAAAGAAAAACGGGAAATAAATGGGAATGGAGTTGTTTCGGTATTGCAGCACTTTTTTTCTGAACAGTAGTTAGGAAGGGATGCAAACATTTATGGGAACGATGACACGTCTAATGAGGAAAGTAGAAAGTTGCGGGAGGAAAATTATGGGGTTATGATTTTTGTTATTTTAATAGCGTTTGAATTGATATTAGAAAAAATAGGGAATTAGATATTTTAGATTAAACTTGGACAATGGAAATACAATTTGAATATAGAGAATTAGACAAATTAATCGTAGAGATATAGATTTTACCATGAATAATATTTCTATGAAATTGCATCGAAATATACGAAAAAACCAAAAACTAAATTTTTATTCATAAATTTGATATAGATTTTATCAATAACTTCAAATTGATTAATAACTCATACGTTGAACGTGAAGTAGTTTGCGAAAAAAAAAAAAAAGAACGAAGATGAAAGCCGGAATAATGAACGAAAGTACGATTTATACGTGCATAAGAATTTTAATTAAACTCAATCGCTTGGAACGTACAAAAACGAAAACATTATTCTCGCGTAGCTATCGGCCTGGATGTAATTTTTTTCGAAAGCAACGCAATTCGTGACCTCCGTCTTTAATTACACATAAATAAATCGTAATGTTAAATGTTCGATAACGAAGATTGCAAGAACCGAGTGGGATTTGTACAGAAATAAATCAAACGCGAAGAGATCGTTGCTTGAAAGAATTAATTGATTTCGGGCAACGAATCGACTATTTCTTTTTTTTGGATTTTGTCGACGTTTCCGACAGAGGTTTTTGCCAATCGAGAGGTTTTCGACGGTACATAGGCCACGCCGGAACTGTGATTATGGTGGCCATCACGAAACCGGCACCCAAAATGTAGATCGTCTGCGAAAATTGTTGGATGACGTAACCCCAAATCAAACCCACGACCTGGAAAAAAAAAGATATATACACATTAGAGAGTCCTTTGATAAGAACATTTTTAAACTGCCGCGCTCTAGTACGATTCAAGGTAGGTTAAAAAAAATCTGAGTTAAATTGGAGACGCGTACGACACCTTTGAGGGGTGCCTCTGAGCAATTGAAATTTTCCATTTTGATAAAATTACGTTGCTACATTTTGCCAACGGAGCATGGGTTGATTACAATGAAAGAAGCACTTTTACTTGCGAATAATTTTACTTTACGTAAATTGAAAAAAAAATTAAAAAATGAATACTTTCGATGCTTGTTTGTTGCTGAGAAGTTTATTTTCATGTATTTGATATTTAATGTCATCAGGTAAGACAATCCTGTATAATAAAAGTAGGTGGAGGACTTCTACGGCCAACAGTTAAAGCGGCGCCGTGCTACGAGAAGTTAAGTGGAAATTTATGAAAGACGTTCATTAAACCATTAATTGTGTATCCGAAAACTAATCAATTCGATCTCATATTTATGAGTTTACAGATTTTTTTAGAACGAGGCTATTCAAGTATATTTAATAAGCGTCCGGTTGTCATCAAAAGCGAGCAGCTGGCGTTGTTCGGTAGACTTACTCCAAAAAGCGTTACGATGACTCTCGAAAGTCTTTCCGCTCTTCCCTGCCCATCATAATCCTGAAATATATAAAAAGAATCGATGTTTCACACTTAATCTGTACAAAATAATTGAAAAAATCATCGACGAGAAAAACTATTCTACGAATTTGAAAACAATAAAATGTCCAGCTAACTTTCGATTTACTTTGGAGGCTGTTATTTTGATACCAGCAATATTTTGGTAAATATAACACTGCGAAGGTTGGTACATCGATCTACAATTTTTCAATCAAGTTTTAGTCGATCCAGTTTGTCTACAAAAGTTTAGATCAAGTTTGTAAGTCGCAAGTCTAATAATCAAAGTATCGTACATATAACGACGTATAGGCTAAAACGGTGAACGCAATATACACAATTGTAATTGCAATAAGTAAAAATTAATGTGATTATTCAATCGAAGCAATTGAAATGCACAAAAACGTTTGTAAACTTTATAACTGCCACGCATATGGAAAAACAAGTGACATCATAACCTAAAAATCGACGAGAATCATTCTACCAAGTCAACGTTTTTCGTATCAAAGAACCAATTGCAATTATTTCTTCGCATGAATCTTTGGATCTGGTTTATCGTCGAGTACTTACCATGTGGGTGGGTATAGATTTGAAATATTGCACGATCGCTGCCATTATTTACGATAACCGGTGACCAAAAAATTACGAACGTCAACGTCAACAGTGGCCAAGCGACTTTTCCGAACCGTTTGTTACGTGTCGAGGATGCGCAGTGACCCAATGCGCACGTACTCGTCGCGACCCCGAGAATCCGTAAAACTTTACAATTTTTATGTTTTTATTAAAAATCGTTATTCATCGAATTGATTATTCGTTTTGATTTTTTAAATAATGTCGTGGATTTTTGGAAAAGTTCGATTTTTCAGCTTTCAAAAATAAGGAAAAATAGACGACATTATTTGAATTGACAAAATTACGCTGAACCCTCCGTTCGCGAGGTGCTTTTAATATTATACTTTAATATTATAAACAAAATTATTTTGGTTTTTCTATTTCTCTAATAAAATGATGTTAATATAGCTACAAAAAAATGATAAAAATCCATTAATTTTACCGCAAGCAACTAGATATAACCCCTTAACTCCGAACAAATAGCGGGCACTCTTTAAGGCTTCCCAAATAAGGCCCAGCAGCTCTTATGACCATTTTTAAATATCAGACGATCGAAAGAAAAATTATTTTCAAAATATCATTTTACAATAAAATCAAGCTCGTGAATGTGCTGGGGTATGTCATACCCCTGGTGCACGCCGAAGGTTAAATGTACGCGAAAGTATTCGAACATCACGAGGAAAGTCGAGAGTCGTGAAAATTCACATGTACAAAGACGCAGCCGCATGTGTTTCCATAATAACAAACGCTTGATAATTCATTAAACGTTCAGGCATTTAGCGATAAAGTCCTGGGCCGCGTGGCTCCGAACAAGTGCACGGAATTACAAGCAAAGCCACGCGCTTACCCGGCTATCGCATTAACGTATCGAAGTGCACATGGAAAACCAAACGAGGCGCAGAATTTAAAATAAAAATTCATGCGGTGACTTCTTCCGCACCTTGATTGGTAAGTAAAATTATTTTCACAGAATATATGTTTTACGATCTTCGATTCAATTTATTTACACACAATAAATTATATGACGATTCTGTACATTGCGTTATGGTCAAGTAAATATCGCTGAGGATACTTTACTCATATATTTATATATAATATGTAATCGATAAGTTTTTTTTTTCAATTTCTCGAGGCTAGCATTTTAATCCGAGTTATGTTGTTGGTCTGGTATAATTCATTACGTCTTCGTATCAATCATTATTGAATAGTTGACTCGTGAAAATATATTTTTCGATCGACCCACGTTCTTCACGAATACAATACTGACGGAAAATAAATTATATTCCAGGCTTTATTATAAATTTTTTAATTATAATCTCGGGACGATGCGGGATGAATAATGAGTTTTATTCAATCGATGATTATTAATATTATGTTGTAATACTATCGGCTGATAAAATAATCTCTCGATCAGCCGTTATCGCGATTATGAGAAAATGATCGTATAATTTCGATCAAACGATCAATTTTTTCAACAGCTTTAACGAAAAAATCGAAAACCGACTTCATTCATATAACTTCTGCTTTCCATATTTTCCAAAAATCTTTTTTTCGTCCCTCCGTTTAAGTACAAGTCACACAGTGACATTAACACGAAGAGATTTCTCATCGTCGTTGACGATGATTGACAAACCATCGAATAAATAATACAATTAAATCACAAATTAATTCGCAATTTTTTTCTTCCTCTCGTCATTCTCGTTTCAGATCCAGATGGGAGACGAAAATTTTTCGCGTGGATATCGTCGAGTCGGTAGATCACAATCGGCTCATATAATTCTCGTCTTCGATCGGCTGCTGGCATGTGGTCCAGAGTGAAGTGGCCGACGGTATCGCGATCGGTGGCACAACGTTCTCGTGTCTGGCGTAGCTAACGGCGTCGTTCACTGTCGGAAACATCGTGAAGTGTCTCTCCTTGCGTTCCGCGACGTTGCACTTTCTCATAGTCTCGTATACCGGTCCTGGAGGCAAATCACAAATCGTACATCTCGTATTTTATTCATGAATATCGAATTCCGGGGATCAAGGAAGCAATATTTCCGGCTAGTCGTTGAAATTGTAATAAAAATTATAGAAAAAAGAATGAAATATATATGGAATAAAAGTTTATATTATTATTTTATTTATTTATTTAATTATATTATCATCAATATTCGTATGTAATATAAATGTATATATTGTCTAAAATAATAATACATATTCATGTGATTATTATTATCGTCATTCATTCATATGTATATTAATATATATAATATATCGATATATTATTATATATTATATTATTCATTGAAGTATATATATGTAGATTAGATAAAATCTGCATCGTACCCACGAGACATAAACTATAATTAGTTAAATGCGGAAAGTAAGCGATTCAAACGATATGATCGAGCACGCGTCAATCCCATACCGGAAATATCTTGCCGATCATTTGCTTCCGCACTCGATAATCCTCGGTTGAGTTACTCAATCGAATGCTCCGGATTATAGCGGAATACATTGTATTATACCGTTAGTTGCGAACAAGTTGTGCGCACTTTAATCGTTCATTTCCACCTGACTATCGACTTGCTGTCGAACGATTATCAGGTTTGATGCGATAACGAGCTGTGATTATGAAATGACGGAAAAGTTGCAATTTTCCTTATCCATTGATTCGCTCTTTTTTGTTGCGAGCGCTAAGATTTTTCTCTGTTTTTAGGATGGTTTGAATTTATTGTAGTGAATCGATTAATAATGATTCGTTTTACGTTTGCGGGAATGGACCGGATCTGGGGAAAGTGGAATTGCAGGTTGAAGGAGAAATAATGGATTGTCTTTTGGACAGGGTCTTGGGAGAAGAGACAACAGGAGAGTAGATGGACCAGCCAGTCATATCAAAACTATATAGACATAAATACGCGAATAAATAGAATTAAACGAATCATTAAATGATAAATCAAATAAGGAATAATAAAAACAAAATAATAGTTACGACTGTGATCTATATATTTATTACTATTAGTGATTAATTGATACTATTGCTTCGATATTAGGAGTTCATAACTATTAGCATTCTTTCTAACATAACTACATGTATTCCAAAAACCAAATAACGATTGAGAATCAAAGTTTTGAGAGTCAAAACCAAAAAGATTGCGAAAATTCGTGTATTTGGTACTCACCGGAGCACCCGGAGAGATAAACCTCGACGCCGATTTTTTTGTAATCATCGACGATGGACCTCAGGGTAGCGACCCCCGCCGGATCGACGTGAACGAGCGCGGAAAAGTCGA
Source organism: Sussaba pulchella (assembly GCA_963971145.1). Lineage (NCBI taxonomy): Eukaryota > Metazoa > Arthropoda > Insecta > Hymenoptera > Ichneumonidae > Sussaba > Sussaba pulchella. The sequence continues at coordinate 14,184,500 of OZ020167.1, read as the reverse complement.
GGATCAATACCCGCAGCTGGAAAATAAGAAACGATGGAAAAAAATGAAGAAAGTAAAAGCATAAATGAGAGGTGCTGTACATCGAATAATCCTCTCTCGGCTCTAGTACGCTCGTGCGGGGTTCGCGGGCGGGATGAGAAGGAGGAACAGAAGTACCTAAAGTAAGAGTGATGATGGGATATCGTGAAAAATATCCTGTGGGTCGAGCAGAATGAACGATATGGCTTGCGGGGGGGGGGGGGGGGGGAGACGATAGCCGCAAATTTGCATCAGGACTGATCGAGGGTTCAACTCGAACTACCGCGAGCTTTTTCGTGAATCGAAAACTAATTCGAAATGCATTATAAAGAAGTAATGCCCTGAATCATATTCAAATCAATTATTATTTTCAATAAATTTCAGTATGAACTTCAGTTTTTTGAGAGCAGCAAAAATTATCTATCGAAAATGGAAATAATTCGAATTCAAAATAATAAAAGAATTATTGTCGAACTAGGACGTTTTATTTGTCGGAATTATTATTATTATTTTATTTACTTTTTGTATTTGGTTCGAGGCAATTTCTTTGCTCGGGAGTGTCGATAGTCTGCTCAATTCTTCTTGAGGAACAACTCCAGCTGCTTTGAAAACTTCCTTCCGAAAGTTGAGCTTCGTAGCGAAGTTAAGACCACCGCAATAGTGAAACATTTGAATACCAGAAATCTCAACGGTCTGTCGAAAAAAGAATTAATTAATAAAATAAATGATTGAATATTATGTGAGTTACGAAATGAGATAATTAATAATGAGTTGAGAACAATAGCTGCAGTTGTTCAGATGGACGACCTTTTTATATCTGTTGACGTCCAGGTAAAGTTCCGTGCCTGGTATCAATCCGAGTTTGCACGTGTAAGGCTTCATGGACAACGTCATGAGCTTAGCCAGACAAAAAAGCGCACCGATCAAAAGTCCGTACTCGATGTCGAGAAGAACGACCGACAGAAACGTGACGATCCAGATCATCGCGTCTGTGGATGACAATCTCCAGAACCTGGACAAGTCACTGACTTGGAGGAACATTCCTTTAAGGGCTACCACGATTATTCCAGCTAGGACACACTACGATTTTTTCGTTTGTTTGTTTGTTGTTTCGATAAATGGGCGAATAACTTATCGAGTATTCGATGAAAAACAAAAAATACTATCGTATCGAATTATAATAATATAATTAATATTATATACTAATAATATATAATATTTTTATTATTAAGATAATAATATCACATAATATAAAATGATTATAATATTATTAATAATAATAATATTATCTCTATTATTATTATTATTATTATGATTATTGTAGCTTTTTTTCTTATTAATTTACCCTAGGAAGTGGCTCGAGAAACGGTCCAATCCACAGCAGCACGAATAACAAAAGTCCACAAGAAATCAAGCTCGTCAGTTGAGTTTTACCTCCGACAGTGTGTTGGACCAGCGATCTCGATAGGGATGCTGTGAACGGCATGCAAGAGAAGAACGATCCGACCAAGTTTCCCAGACCCTAGAAAATCCTCGTGATCAACATTCATTTGTATAAAAAACAATACAGAAGATACGAAAAATCTTGGAAGGTTGAAAAATAATTAAAATTAACGCTTTTACACCGGATTATTAGATCACCTGTGCCACCAATTCCTGATTAGCATCGACCTCGTAATTCATCTTTTGAGCGAATATCAGAGCCATCGACATGGAGATGCTGTAGGAAACCATCGTAATCACGAAACTGTCCACGAGAACTTTTGGCACGAGATCCATGGGCGGCAGCGTGGGTACCGGAAGTCTTGACGTCATATCATGAATCAAGCAATCAATATTCAATCGACATGTTTTATTCGCCAACGATTATTCGCTGAAGAACTACGATTTTGTGGATGGTATTGGATGTTAGAAAAAAAAAATCACACAATTACCCGACTGGTATGTGACCGACCGTCGTGACGTTGTAATCCTCGGCCAAATTCATTTGCACCGATAACACAGTGCCAATTATTACAGCCATCATTTCTATGGGTATCGGAAAGGCACATCGTTTCGAAGTTCGAGGCTTTAATAATAAAACAAAATTAATTCAATGAACTAAAAATTCGATTTCAATTGTCATAATAATAATATGGAATCAATAATATAGCCTTGATCTTATTAATAATCACCATTATAAATATTATATTAATAATAATAATAATTATTATTATTATTATTATTTAGGTTATTAATATTATTATTATTATTATTATTATTATTATTATTATTATTATTATTATTATTATTATTATTATTATTATTATTATTATTATTATTATTATTATTATTATTATTATTATGATTATTATTATTATTATTATTATTATTATTATTATTATTATTATATGTACGTTATATGAATTCAGATTTTAACTCACCTTCAACACCTCGTTGTTAAAAATTAGACTGATAATAGTAATCCCCGATATAACGGCCGCAGTTACGTTTATGTCGTCGATATTATTGAAAACGTCGATGTAGGTCTGAAAAACACGGACACATCCTCATTTCTTACATCGTTACAACGGTATAGAAGCATCGACCGTACGAGGGGTTGCCAAATCGCAGAATACAGATAAATCTGATCGAGTACGAGAAACATCGATGAGGAAGATTGTCCGTATTCGTTTTGACAATCGTAAAAATTCGATCGAGAATGAAGGAAGTGAAACGTCGCGGATTTATAGTTCGAGCGTTTGACCGTACGAGACTTAACTCCGTCAAGAACGTTTAATTGCAGTCGTTAGAAACTTTTACCGGCGGTTGAGGTAGCCGAGGAATTTTTCGAGGATGTCGAGCGGAGTTTAATCGTTTTAAACAGGAAGCAACTGAGCCACTGGTTACACAGTTTTATATCGACGGGGTAATCTCGTCGAAGTTGATTTCTCATTGCTGCAACTTTCGTTACGGATTTTGTCGGGAGGAGGAAGATTGCAAAAAAACTGCAAAACTTTATCGTTTGAATTTCGTTCGGAATGGAAAAAAAAATTTACGGAATTGCGAGGGAAGTAGGAAAAGTATTTTTTTTTTTTTTTTTTTGTTATTTGCGCTTACCAAGACAACTTTGAAAATGCCTTTTCTTCGGGGCAGCTTGAGACCGAGAATATCCTTGATTTGCGAGGTGAATACGTGAATAGCCGCGGCGGTGGTGAATCCGCTGACCAGAGTCTCCGATAGGAGAGACGATATCACCCCGAGACGCAGCACGTACATTCCCAGCTGGTCACGTAACAAAGTTGTTAGTTTCGCACGTGTATAAGCAAAGAGGTTCAAATTAGATCCCGGCGTCGGGACAGGGAGGCTCGAGAGGGTGGAAGTTGCGTGAAGAAACTTTGGTATGAGTTGCTTTTTTAATGTCTTCGCGTACCTGAATTTTTTCTTTTTCGGTATACCAATTATTCGCTTACAAGGAAAAAATTGTTTGTCAAGGATTTTTTTCCGTATTTGCATGGTGATAAGACTTGTTCGAAATACAAGATTCGTTGCAATTATATTCTATTCTTACGTAGTACTTGAAAATGTTTTTGCTGGATGGTGAAGTTTCATAAGGAATTATGTTTTGTTCGAATTTGTTGCTTGACGCAAATTTACAGAATTCAATGGCATTGTCTTGTTTTTTTGTTCTTTTTTTTATTGCATTTGTACCTGCATCAATGCGACTCCGAACGTGACTGCAGTCGCGACTTCGGTTGCAGTGTAATGATTTGGACCGTGCGAGCCAAGCTCAGTGGCCTCGTTGTTGGAACTCGTGACGTTAGTCAATGCATTGCCAATGTCCGAGTGAGTTAGAACGACTTTTCCCGTCATCATGCATATCAGCGCAAACGTCCCTAAATATTGACAAATAAAATAATGATTATAATTATTACCTACCAATAATAATACAGTAATATATGAAAAAATTGTTAGGCCTAATATGAATAAAATTCTGGGATTAATTAAATTTAAGATCTGATTATAAATTTAGGATAAATGAAATTGAATTATAATTAGAAATTTTCTGAATAAATCTTTTTTATTTATAAAATTGAATGTCTGTTTAAATATAATTATAAATCTGGGTTGAATAAAATTATAAATGTTCGGAATAAAACTCTATGATAAATCTTATATATTTCAATGATAAAATTGAAGATCTTAAAATTTGAGTTTGAATGTAGAATAATTAAATTATAAATATTCTGAATTTATAAATTAAAGATCTATACATTTGAAAGCCTGTTAAAACTTGATTATAATTCTAGGATAAATAAAATTTATAAGAAATAATTATAAATTTTCCGAATAAAATTCTGGGATTCGTGCAATCTCGTGATTTCGATTGTGCAACTCAATTCTAACCCATCGAGTTGTGTCTGGACGTTCCGAAGATTGCGTAGACGAGAACCGGGAAGAAAGCCATGTAGATACCAACGATCGGTGGAACGTTGCCCAGAATGGCGTAAGCCATGCCTAAAACGAGGTTAATGATCGATGTACAATCGAATCGATGAAAAATGTTCGCGTTATCGAGAACGTGTTGCGTCATTCAAATTTTCTTACACAGTTCACATACGATCCATAAAAATTCGAGTTTACCTTGTGGAATGTGCATGACGGCGACCGTGATTCCGGCCGCCACATCGCCTAGCATATTCTCCTTCCATCGATAATTTCCCAACCAATCAACGATTGGAATTAAACTCTTTACGCAAGATTTCGTCTCAAAGTCGTCGAATTTTTTCGAAACTGCTTTACGCACTGTTGGAGAGAATACGATAAAAATAAATCGATGCAATCGAGAGATATTTATTTTTTCTAAAAGTTCATTGTTCTTTTAAACCCTTCTACCACAAACAGGGTCATTTCGACCCAGTTATTTTCTTGTAAGCACATTTAAAAAAAAAAAGATGCTTGTTTCATAAATTTTTTTATGCATGTAAATAATTCCAATCACAATTTTCATTGATATCGATTGATTGAACAATGTTCAAAGTTTATTTGAGAATTGTTTTCACCCGATCGCACAGGTTGATTTAAAATGGCGTACAGTCGAACTTGTGTAGGATCAAATTGACCCCGTGTGTGGTCTTTGATCGAAAAAATATGTGTGTCGGGTGTAAGGGTCGATGTATTTATTTTTTACTTGTATTAAAAATTCGTACGAGTCTTGTGTGGCTTCGCGTAGTCACCAGCTCGATGCAAATCATCCTGCTGGTAGATCGGTCTCCGTACTACGAGTTCCGGTTCGTTCGCCATCTCGTCGGTCAGACAGTCTGCAATAAATCGTAAACGAATGAGTTGGGAATCTCATGAAGAACAAGAATCATCCAAGGTGGGTGAAATGTGACTATAGAGCCCAATTTCATTGTCAGATGACGTAAAAGTTCTTTGCCAAGCAAGACGCTTCACCATTGAATTTATCAAGGGTACTTTGCGTGATAATGGAACTGAATCAGTGTGAGATTTCGTTCTTCTTGACGTTTGACAAACACAGATTGCCGACGCACGATAACCTAGTTTCTCGAGAAAACAATTCCATTCAATGAAGTCTTTCCTCTATATCATAATTTGTATTAAAAATCTGGAGCTGTGACATACGTTTACGTCCCAAAATCTAGACATACGTCTTTCAAATAATTTTTTCCAAAATTGAAATCGTAAATGTGCTCTCTCAAACGAATTCGTTGAATTATCTTATTGTTCAAGAATATTAATAACATTGGATTATTGAAAAGGGAGTGATCGTATGGCAGTAGATTATGTTAAATAATATTTAATATAATATGATTCAATGATGATAAATAATATTTCCTCATAAAATAATAATATAAAAATGTACTCTATTTCAAAGAGAAAAAATCGGGTTCTACAAGATCAAATGAAGTTCTACGTCCTAATTTTATTCATTTCCAGGAGTCTAGAAAAATTATATCACATCGAAGTAACACAACTTAAACATAAATAATCGTGAATAGTTAGAAATCACCTCAGATCGTGTTAGTTAGATTCAAATTCCATTAATTCAGCTACTAATTAGTTCTAAAATTTTTTTTCTTGAACGATGACTCAATCTTCTCACGATTATCATCGTCTTCATCCAACAATTACTGTGTCAGGTACTTTTCCACACGAGCTCAAGGACCATCTTAGTCACAAACAAAGCAATCTCATCGGTAAAACCCTACAAAAAACCTTTAATACAATGACATTCGCACATGAAAACCAAACAACCCAAATCCCACGTGTCATCCAAGTTTCAAAAACATATATAACGTTTCCATATTCATCAACGAATGATGCAAGACGGAAGAACGAAGTTCCACGCTAACTTAGCTGAGATTATTTTATCTCCTTTGATGATAGTCGTTGTCACGATATCTTTCCGGAATTTAATAGCAAACAACCTGTCTCCATGCTGACGATTATTCCCTGAATGTTCCTCGAACACGAGATAGTTCCGTAGTTTTTTTTTCAAATTTCCAATCGTACGCAGAAGCCACCACGAATCTCATCCAAATAATCGAGCGCAGACAGATCGACAAGACACAATACAACGTTTGATACGATGCACAACACTAGTCTCTTATCGTAAAGTTCGCATGCTCGAGACCGTGATTACGATACGAAATCCGACGTTCCAGTTCGACAATTATTATGAGTTTCATTCACGTGGTTCTATTGGTCGACAATAAAATTCATTAAAGAATACGAAAAATGTAATTGTTCAGCTGACGTCGCGAGCGTATCGAGGAGACGAAGAAGAAGACCATAGACTCGAGCGTTTCGTTTTATTTAATAAGATCGACGAAGAGCCTTCGGGCCTGGGTGACGGTAATAAATTATTCGTTTAGCATGTGGAAAGGCACGTTCGTTTGGACGACGATTGTCTCGATGACTCGTGTGCTCTTGTCATCGTCACGAGTTCTCGGCTGATATCCCCCTAATCCGACGGATCAAACCAGTGGCTGACACTACCGAACAATCATCACGAAATTGTTTTTTTCTTTCAATTTTTCTTCACAAGTTCTATTTCAACTAGTTTCTTGTTCTGTCGGCCGAATATATTTTTAGACTGTAGATTATGATCGAAATGGAAATCGAAACAATGAAATTTTTCGACGAAAATCGATTTTGTTTGGAATTCTTGATCGGAGGGATTTTAATTACCGGACTTTTTTTTTATTTCGAATTAACGTAATGTTTTCCCGATTTCTTCTGATTAATGAATGGATTATTGGAGGAATTGATGAGATTTGTTGTAACGCAGCACGCATACGAGAGAAAATCGGCAGAAGAAATAGAAAAGAGGATAATATAAATATTAATTGAATATCATTATCAATTGTTCAATCATTCATTAATCATGGTTCAATTATACCATTACGAATAATGATAAATTTATATTATACAATATATGTATTCAGTATATTGTAGGTAATATATAAATAATATGTTTCTTACGTATGATATTATTTGCTTATTAATTTTGAAATTAACTGAAATAATCCCGACTCAAGAATATAATGCAAAAAAAAAAATCTCCATCAAATGTTGCACGAAGACACGTTCTTTCAGCACTACGAAACGTTCTCACTGTAAATGGAAATTTCGTGCCACGATTTTATTTTAGCGATATCACATTGCACCGATAAAACGAGATTATTATCGATCAAACGACTCACCGTCCGACAATAAAAATACTTCGCTGGTCCATCTCGTGCTACCGTAATTGTTGTAACTATAAACAATTCTCTCGTCCGAATTGCCAGATTCAAACGGAACGCGATTCATCGTGAGCGACACAGTAAATGACCGGCGTTTGTAATGTAACTGCGTGGAAAAATTTACAATCGTGAAAATATAACCACCGAACGATTTCTCTGATCTTGAGGAATCACGAGTTGTCCGAGTTGCGAAAGGCCAACTGCCACGAGAAAAAGTATATAATACGTTTGCGTCTCGTCGATAATGGCTCCGGCTTCGTTAAATACATTATCATCGTGAACGATGCGATTGGCTGTAACGTAATAACTCCAAATGTCGCCAGAGTCCAGATTGCGGTCCGGTTACCCTTTCGGTGACTCCGCGTTCTGTGCCGATAGCGATTAGAAAGTCAATTACGAATCGCACGGACGCAGCATCGCGAATTGTGTTGAGAAAATAATAATAAGTGTGAGCGTGTGATTCATTGGACGAATTTTTGGGGTGGTGGGCGATAGATTGGGATAATTTGATTGTTCTTGAATTAACGAAAATAGTTAAATAGAGAGCGTCTTGCAGTGATCATGGGCTGCGTATAATTGTACGCATATGTAGGTCGATGGTATTAAATCCGTTTGTACCTTTGGCCTTGACTCTTGACGATCACATACACGAGATGTATATGGATTTTACATTTTTGGAGCACGCGTGGCCGATATTTTAATCAATAGCTTCGTCAACTATAAATTTGTCAACTATAAATTTGTCATCATTCATGAATTGAATTTTATTTTTTTTTCATTTATTTTACTTATTTATGTATGGTTTGTTCTATTTTCAATATTTTTCATATTTTATTTTTGATTATTTTATTTCATTTTTAATTGGAAAAATTGATACAATTATGACAAGAATAGATTTTGACAAGAATCACGTAGTTCCAGGATTGAGAAAAAAAATGACGACACACTATTGCTGGGTGCAGGGCATTGACCTTATATTGCAGTGCAACACACACACGAGAATTACACAACGAAATTGGTTTCCGTTATCGACTATCCAACGAACGAACGCCCACGTTGATTACACACCACTTACACATTCTCCCCATTATCATTTCAGCCACGTGACTGCGAACACGGGACAAACGATGCGTTTCATTCTCTAACGAAAATTCCATTCGATTACAGCAGGTTCATAGGTGATCAACCGTCGCGGTATCTCAACGGTATGAACATTCGGAATTTGGATTTCGGAGGACATACTACGTTCCACGAATATTTTAGAGATTAGAATGAATAGTTCTCACAATAAATTTTTTTTTCTCGTAATTTTATTCATGAAAATGATTGGTTTTAATTGTTGTTTAAATGTTAATTCAATTCATGACAGCCGAAGAAAACTCTTCGATTACACAATTCGACTTGTGCGACGTATTATTATATTTCTTTTGTCCAGAATTGATAAATTTCGAATTGCCCGATTGAATTATTCAATAAACAAAGTATGCCCTTATATTTATAACTAAATGCAACTAACTTTCCATTGCATGAAATATTTTTGAAAAACTGTGGGTTTCATTCGCACGATACTGCAATTAGTGCGTGCAATAGTTGTTATAATTATCTAAATTTTATTTCAAAGTTCTATTTTATAATTTTGACTTCAATCGATACTCACGAGGTCAGAGAATTATTCAATAACGTTAATCAATAAATTTGTGATTAAGATATTTCCATTCACTACACTTCGTTTTCTACGTTGTATTTTCTTCAACGTGTTCCAGCAATTTTGATGTTGGAAAATTGACCGATCACGATTTTCCTTCGCGCAATCGTCGTTCCGTCTTGTCTTATTACCAATGAGAAAATAATGAGATGTCATCGTCGCGTAAAGCCAGTAATGTTGTAACGAAACCTCGATATGCAGATAAGTGGGAGGACCATACGCGTGCAGAGGTAATGGACGAATCGCGTAGACAGATGACACTCAAAAACGAGAATCATTCGAGGTTGTACCCGACGATGCCATTGATAAGAATTTTACGAATTATTTATTGCCACAATTTTTTTAATCTCGTTGAATTGCAACAAACGAAAATGTTTCATCGCATTTGACTTCCCGTCGTCGTTTGTACGCTCGTAACGTAATTTTAATTACAAATTCACATCTGATCACATTTATTTCTCAAATTACTGATAGCCGTCGTCGTTTGAATTTTTTTAAATACAGATTTATTAATTTGTTTCGTTATTTATGAATTTTTCACATTTTCCGATTCAATTGTTTTAGCATCAATTTATTTCAAAAAAATTCTTTTTGTATGCAGAATCGTAATTATCGCAATCGTTTGTATTCTTATCGTGCTTTCGACTGCAAGGCAGAGCTAGAAGATCGCGACATGCATATTAGGCCCAAGTAGGTGGAGGACGGTTCTGGGTTTAGCTCACGGACGAAAGCTGTTCGACGTCTGTTTCTATTGGCAATTCTGTTTTTTTTTGTTTTTTTCCGTCCCAACTTCTAATTTCCGTCAGCTGCGAGGTTGAAATTAATTGGTCGAGCGTTGCGCCATTTCGCCGACTATGCAACGAAACGCGTTCGTATTTTCCGGCTAAGGCGCGAGTTCGGTAGTGGTGGTTGTTACAGCTCGGATACTTTCGAGCGTTACTTCCACGGCTACGGTCACGTACGACTGGGTTGTCTTGCCATGGCGGTTGCTGAACTTGCGAAATCACGATGATCTTGATCGTGAAAACGGTGATTCATTGGGTCAAGGTATCGATGACTTATTCCTCTGATCAATGATCAATGAAAATTATTATTTGTCCTCGGCAAGAGAGTAGTTTTAATGCAAGTGTTTTTCATATTTTTTTATTGTTCTCGTTGATGTCCATTTTTTAATTTTTCTTGACTTTTTGACAATCGAATTTGATTTTTTTTCATAGAAATTTAATCAAAGCTGTGGAAAGCTTTTATTGAAAGATTTTAACTCATTTTACTTGCATTCGGCGAGCAAAAAAATTGAGAAAAGCATCAAGTCATTTTTTTTTCTTTTTGATTTTGCATCAAAGCCGAATTAGATTAAAAGGTAAGTATTTTACGTTCGATTAAATGGATTTTTGATTCTATCCATCGACGACTGATAAATTCTTGGTTAAAGTAATTCATAGGCATTACATTTTTCCGACTATCACCATTTATTAACATTGAATTTATTGCTTGAAACGCGACGTAACAATTTTTGTCTTTCGTGCGATGTCTCGTTGCATGCTGAATTAAGCGTGACAACCGGTGAGCTTGCCCATATGCGGCCAAGTGATTAGTTGTACGAATTTCGCGACATCGCTGATCGATCTTGGAAGGACCGTGAGATTAGCTCCGATGTCGAAAATCTTGCCCGAGAGTCCGGAGTCTGGCCATGCGACATCCAGGGATGAATCGCGTACCCACGAAGGAGTTGGGTTGCTATTAAAAAAAAAATTATTTTTTATTCGATAATGTTTTTAGAAACATTTCAAGATATTTATTTTACCTATATTTGGCGAAGTTTGTCCACATCGCTGTCATCCGGTGAATCGTACGACCTGTAGGATCTGCGAGATCGGTACTGTAATTAGCCTGAGGGTACTTGAATATGAATGCCATGTCGTCCGAGTGTGCGATACCTTTGGATTAAAAAAAATCAAGAATCAAAAGCATAATAAAGTTAAAAAATAGATAATTAAAATAATACGAAAGAAATAAAAATGTACCTTTCAGAGGACTATTTAAAACAATATTGTGAATCATTACGTCTGTGAAATACGATACTTGATAGTAATAAACGGGTTTGCCGTCGTTATTGTCAGCGTATATCCGTTGAAGCTGATCCATTTGGGATTTGAACATAATGTCAGTAGCAACCTGTGAAATAATACACGGTATCGTCAGAACCTTCACCGTCGATACAAATATTAATTAAATATAATCCGTCGATTGAGTTTGAGAGAAAAAGGAAATTTTGCGTTAAATATTCCGTAAATTTACATCAATGAGGATTTGAAGTTCGTTGAGGTTTGTTATTTGACCACCGGTCCACGAATTCACGATATTACTCGCTGCGAAGAGTTTTTCCGGCCATTCCGAGCGGTACGTCTCATACAAGTCGAAAGTCTGTTTCAAGTATGGCAATATCGGTCCTAACGCTGTAAAACGTCATTACCAAAATTTTTTTAAACAAAAAAATCATAAAAATATTAATTATGATAAGTTAATAATTTTCAAAAATATCTACGATGGCCAATTTAACATATTACGAAAATATTTTTGGAAATATGTGTACGTACGATACATGAACCACATAGCTTCTTGAGCCGCGTATCCCATCATTTGTGGGACTTTGGTAAAGTTCCCGGTTAACCATTGGACGATCGGGCACTGTGATATGAATATATCTGTGGCGATGCTTTCGTCCTCGATAATTGGACCAAACGAGTAAGCCTGTCGGAAATATTCAAAAATCGAAAGATTTATTCCTTTTCGAATATTCGAGTCCGATAATATTGATATAACAAATATCAATCAATATAAATCATTGATCGCTACTTAAAATAAACAATTTCTATGATAAGTAATAATATTAATCGCTATTGATGACCGGTCGAGAATTGTGACTTACAAACACATCATTAGACGCGGTCATGAGATCAATGGCCGGTACTCTGTAAAGCGCTGCAAGAATATCATTTTTCCGCTTGGATTGAACTCCTATCGCGGCACCCAACTTCTCTGCTTGAACTTGAGCTTGAGCAGCTGTTTGGTAGAAGTCGCGTGCGAATGGTGGAGCGCTCATACCGATCACAGCGTGAAATAGTCCTGCAGAATATCTTTATCATTATTATTGCCAATATTACTATCATTATTATTATTTAGGTTATTATTATTATTATTATTTTTATTATTATTATTAAATGTTTAAAAAAAAATCTAAGTACCTTTCGAAGCCGGGGAAAGCATGAGAATCCCAGCTGCGATGCCTCCGGAGCTTTCACCGAATATTGTTACATTATTTGGATTGCCACCGAATTTTCGTATATTCGCGCGTATCCACTTAAGAGCGAAAACCTGATCCTTGAATCCAGCGTTGCCCGTCGCGTTTGGATGTCGCAGAGACAGATAACCTGAGAGTCGTCGAATTTTTTCACAATCGTAAAAAAAAATAGTCAACTGTTCGCACAAATGGCGAGAAAAAATTGAGGGAATTGAATTACCCAATGGCCCGAGACGATAATTGAAGGAGACGTAGACTACGTCTTTCTCTACGATGTAATCCGGACGATAAATTTGGGTCGAAGATGTTCCGGATGCGAATCCACCTCCATAAATCCAAACCATCACCGATTTTAACTTCCCAGGAATTTTTGCCAGATTCGTCTGCGGCAATAATGAGTATTTCATGGATATTGGAGAAATTGAATGTTATAATTTTTTCTTTAGCCTTGTTATAGTTGATTTTAATGAGACAATACCACCGGAGTTACGACGTTCACGAACAAACAATCCTCGGAGCCTATAAATCCTCCCAGGAAGGGATTGATCTGGGCACAGTCGGCTCCGTCGACGGTCGCGTTGCGGACCTTTTTCCATGGCACTGGAGCTACCGGAGGCTGTCGAAAATAATCCATTAACGATTACTCAAGGAGAAAAAATCTTCGAAGTAGACCCCCGCAAATTCGTTTTTTTTAAATAAGAAATAAATGCATTTTTCGATCGTTCCATAATAACATTGAATTTTTCTCACATTATTTTTTTTCCTTATTACGCAAGTGCATTTGTGAATAAAGTTTGGTCGCTTTACCTTGAATCTTAGATATCCCAACGGAGCTTTCGCGTATGGAATGCCTTTGAATGCCGCGTATTTCACACAATTATCGGTACTCAGTATTTCACCCTGTACAGGTCCAGAATCCGTTTTCACCACAGCCGTCGATTCAACAGTTCCGAAACTTACGCAAAAATTCACGAGCACGATCGTTACTAAAAGATACATCGTGCTTTTCTTTTCAACTTCGCAGCAACGACTCCGCTTCTTTACCGCTTAAACTCGCACTGTGACTTAGATTGAACACGCAACGCCGGTTATATATACTTCCTCGACATAAATGCATAATTTTCCTGTCTCCGGTAATCCCAGGCTTGCGACAAAAGTAAGCAGAATGCACCACTACCAATGCAACGTTTATTGTTGCATCCAGAATCCCGGATTATTATAATTGCGTGAGACGTCGATTTATGCAGCTGAGGTACAATGGCATGGCGTGGCTGCAGCTTTTGGGGACAATATTGGCGATGACATTTCGAGCCTAGTCAAATTGCGAATTTTTTTATTCATCGAACTATTACAAGATTTCGATGGCGATGAGATTATTCCATTTTCATGGAAATCTTTGCAAAAGCCAATGTAAATTGCTGCTACGCAGTCGTTGAATTTTTTTATCGATCTATCCCGTATCATTGTCGTAACTTCGAAGAATCGTGTGTAGCTATTCAGAGTCCGTTTCTTCGTCCAATCAGTCATTAACAATCCGATTAGGACGGGAATCACCATTTTTATATTTTAATTTTAAAAAATAATTTTTGTTTCTCCGTACGGATTCTTTTTAATTAATTTTTTTTCATAATTCTGGGCCAATATGTACGTGAGTTGTCAAGTATATACTGAGCCATATCCTCAGCAAAATAGTGATATTTGTTTTCAACAGTTAGCCTCGCAACGTTTCCACATATTTAAATACCAAGCAGGCTATTATTAACCTACTCTACGATAATGAACGCGCTTCGAATTTTTCTTTTCCGTAAGTTTGAAGGGTGATAATTCGTAACGTTCGCTTATCACTCTGCTCTGGTTCTGCAATTCTAAACAGTCGTTACGGATTTTTTCCTCCTTCTTTTTTTAATTGTTAAAATTTAAATTATTCGTCTGCTTCGAGCTCCCATGAAATTATGATTCTACGGTCTCCAGATGGATTCATAATCAATTGCATTACGGTAATTCGAAAAGATTAATCCAGTAGTACGTTTCGATCTTCTTCACGAAGTTATTCGTAGGTCTTGACTCGACCACGAGTTTATCTCCAATGTTTAGAGAAAATCCTTCCGGACCGGATTCGGGCCAAGTTACGTTCAATGGATACTCGTCGATCCAATTCGGAGTGGGATTCCTACGAATGACGAATTGTTAGACAACATTTCATTAGCCATCACTACAAAGAATCCACATGGAAATATATTTTTAAAATCTAGAAATTTTGTATTCAATAACTTATTTTAGATTTTTTTATTCAATTAACGCGTTATCAATTTTGACAATGGAAAAAATATACGATAAACTTACTTAAAAAACCTACTTCTGCATGCATTTTCTGAAATTTTGAAGAATCACGAGAATTTTCGTAGATGGAAATGACGCTTTTTTAAATTTTGCATCAAAGTCGAATTAGATTAGAGGGTAATTATTTCACGTTTGATAAAATGGATTTTTTATTCTATTCATCGACGACTGATAGATTCTTGGTTGAAGTAATTCATAGACCATTACATTTTTGCGACGATGAGCAAGAAGAGATTCGTATTAAATTTATTGCTTGAAACGCGACGTAACAATTTTTGTCTTTCGTGCGATGTCTCGTTCGTTAAAATCTTGGGACACAATTTTGTAATAACGGGAATGGTTGCACGCTGAATTAAGCGTGACAACCGGTGAGCTTGCCGAGAAGCGGCCAAGTGATTAGTTGTATGAATTTCGCGACATCGCTGATCGATCTTGGAAGGATCGTGAGATTAGCTCCGATGTCGAAAATCTTTCCCGAGAGTCCGGAGTCAGGCCATGGAACATCCAGGGATGAATCGCGTACCCACGGAGGAGTTGGATTGCTATTAAAAAAAAGATAACGAGAAAAACTTATTTTTCATTCAATAATGGTTTTAGAAACATTTCAAACTATTTTATTTTACCTATATTTGGCGAAGTTTGTCCACATCGCTGTCATCCGGTGGATCGTACGACCTGTAGGATCTGCGAGATCGGTACTGTAATTAGCCTGAGGGAACTTGAATATGAAAGCCAGCTCGTCCGAGTGTGCAGTACCTTTGGATTTAAAAAAATCAAGAATCACAATCATAATAAACTCAAAATATATATAATTAAAATAATATGAATGAAATAATAATTTACCTTTCAGAGTACTATTTAAAAAAATATTGTGAAGCATTACGTCTGTGAAGTACGATACTTGATAGTAATAAACGGGTTTGCCGTCGTTATTGGCAGCGTATATCCGTTGAAGCTGATCGATTTGGGATTTGAAAATAATGTCAGTAGCAACCTGTGAAATAATACACGGTATCGTCAGAACCTTCACCGTCGATAGAAATATTAATTAAATATAATCCCCCAATTGAGTTTGAGAAAAAAAAGGAATTATGCGTTGAATATTTCGTAAATTTACATCACTGAGGATTTGAAGTTCGTTGAGGTTTGTTATTTCACCACCGGTCCACGAATTCACGATCTTTCTCGCTGCGACGAGTTTTTCCGGCCATTCCGAGCGGTACGTCTCAAACAAGTCGAAAGTCTCTTTCAAGTATGGCATTATCGGTGCTATCGCTGTAAAATGTCATTACCAAAATTTTTCAATCAAAAAAATATCATAAATATATTAATTATAATAAATTAATATTTTTTCGAAAATATCTACGATTGCAATATTACGAAAATATTTTTGGAAATATGTTTACGTACGATACATAAACCATAAAGCTTCTTGAGCCGTGTATCCTATCATCTGTGGGACTTTTGTAAAGTTTCCGGTTAGCCATTGGACGATCGGGCACTGTGATATGAATATATCTGTGGCGATGCTTTCGTCCTCGATAATTGGACCAAACGAGTAAACCTGTCGAAAATATTAAAAAATCGAAAGATTGATTCCTTTCCGAATATTCGAGCCAGATAATATTGATATAACAAATATCAATCAATATAAATCATTAATCGCTATTCAAAATAAACAATTGTATTTCGCGCCTCTTCCTCAAGATCATCGTGTAGTACCCCCACTCGCCGCTAGAAAACCACAGTTCAAAGTCTAGGGACTTTTTTCTCTCAGGGTGCGCCGACCCTGTGTTCTCCTCCGACATATTCATTCTTCTTCTCGTGCTAGAAGCACTCCGAGGAGTTGAAAAGATATGAGGAACGTCTGGAGAAGCGAATTCGTCGACTGGAACGTCTTCAGGATAAGAGACGACATCGACGTGAGTACGATTCTCTTTTTCAGGTTAGGACGCCGCGTGGCGCATCGGACGGCAACGCGCTCAGAGGCAACCTTCGGCGAAGATTCCTATCGAATTAATGGTTCGTTGGGAAGAAATCTTAAGAAATGGGTTACCGACGGAGGAGCGGGAAAAAATGGTCAAAAAGTATCCGCCCCCGGAAAATGCCGTTTTCATCAATCCACCGGCTATTAATCCGGAAGTCAGAGCAACCCTTAATGAAAATACGGCCAAGAGGGATGAAAGAATTGTTGTTAAACAAAACAAGATCGCGGCCGCCATAGCAGCAATCGGAAGCGTATTTCGCGAAATTATTAGCGGGGAAAACGATGAATTGAACATTCTCGAGAAGCTTAGCGATGCCGGACGCATCCTCACGGACTTACAGCGCGACGAATCCTTAATTCGTCGGAGCCTGATTCTTGCAAATATAAATACATCGTTTAAGGATGTACTTAATGCATCGGTTCCGGACGAATGGTTATTTGGCAAGCAGGTTGAGGACAGAGTCAAGGCTGCAAAGACTCTTGAAAATGCATCTAAGGAACTAACGTTTCAGCGAAAGCCGTTAACTGCTAAGAACTCAAAAAACTTCCGAGCCCCGTCCCGGCGTACACCAGGTGGACAGCACCAGGAGGCGTCGAATCAGGGCGGGAAAAGACAAACGACAGCGAAACGTTCTCGGGGTTCTCAAAACACCTCGAAGTATCCACGGCGAGAGAACAACTACCGCTCGACTCACAGACAAGAAAGTTCGTCACGTCGCAGATGGTAGAAGGAGATGTAAGTTTCAATGCGGGCCGTTTGCGGTTTTTTAAAGAAAGATGGAGAGAATTGACGACCGATCGATTAATTCTATCGTGGATAGAAGGTTATCGGATTCCATTCGAGACAAGTCCTTATCAGGGAAATGTTTCTGAGCCTCAAAGGACGGAAAAAGAGCGGAAGGCATTATCTGAGTTGGTAGATGAATTAGAAAAGAAAAAAGCCATCTATCCGTGTAACGAATCAGTAGGGCAATTTGTTTCCGATATCTTTTGGGTTCCGAAACCAGACGGGAAAAGACGTTTCATTTTAAATCTCAAAAAATTAAACACGTTTATTAAGACTCGTCATTTCAAATTGGAAGATAGAAAAACAGCGATGAATCTCATAAAGAAAGGCTCTTTTCTCGCAACGGTCGACTTGAAGGATGCTTATTACGCGATCTCCATGGCGGAATCTGACCGAAAATTCTTGAGGTTTCGTTTTAACCGTCAATTATATGAGTTTGTATGTTTGCCATTTGGTCTGGCCACCGCACCTTATACATTCACCAAGATTCTTAAGCCCATCGTAGCAGAGCTACGTAAGAAGGGTCTCCTTTTGGTGGTGTACTTGGATGATATCTTAGTAATAGGAGATTCTTTCGAAGAGTGTGAGAAAAATGTTCAGGAAGTTTGCATAAGTTTTCGGAGACTGGGTTTCATTTTAAATGAGAAAAAATGTAAATTGATACCGGTCAGAAGGTGCAGATTCTTGGGTTTTATTTTTGATTCTGAAAACATGACTCTAGAACTTCCAGAAGACAAGAGGAGTAGGGTCGAAAGTTTGATTCGAAGATTTCAACGAAAAGTGTTATGTAAGATTCGTGAATTTGCAGAATTCGTGGGTTCACTGGTGGCGTCTTGTCCGGCAATAAAATATGGTTTAGGCCACACCAAGCGATTCGAGAGGATTCGATATCTGGCTCTGGAAAAGAGTTTTGGCTCTTACGAGAGCTTAATGAAGATTCCGAACTCGCTGCAACCCGAATTCTCCTGGTGGTTGAGAGCCATACGCTCACCCTGCAGTTCGTTTGAGACGAAAAAATTTAAATATGAAATTTTTAGCGACGCTTCCCTATCTGGATGGGGAGCAATTTGCGGGAGCGAAAGAACACATGGGTTTTGGAACCAGGAAGAGAGATCACTTCATATAAATATTTTGGAATTGATGGCGGTATTTTTTGCTCTCAAATGTTTTGTAAAAAATGAAAGAGACTGTAATATTCTTCTTCGGATGGATAATACAACTGCGATAGCGTACGTTAACAAAATGGGTGGTGTACGATTTGAAAAGTTTAACGCCCTAGCGAGAGAAATCTGGGAATGGTGCGAGTTACGCCAGATTTGGCTAACAGCTTCTTACATTAACACAAAAGACAATATCGAAGCCGACTTCGAGTCACGAAGATTAGAAGATGAAACGGAATTTAGCTTAGCCGATTGGGCCTTCGATGAAGTAGTTGACGCGTTTGGGCAACCAGATATCGATCTCTTTGCTTCTCGCGTGAATACCAAATGTAATCGTTATGTGTCGTGGGTTCGAGACCCACAGAGTGAAGCAGTAGATGCATTCACAATCGACTGGTCGCAGTTCTCTCTTTTCTACGCATTCCCTCCATTTGCACTCATACTTCGAGTATTGAGAAAAATGAGGGAGGAAGGGGCGAGAGGTATCATGATTGTGCCGGACTGGCCGGGTCAACCGTGGTATCCGCTGTTTCGCTCTCTGGTTGCTGGTGAAATAATTAAGATCGGCCCTGAAAAATCTTTACTTTTGTCACTCAACAGGGATCCTCATCCACTATGGAAGCAGCTTACCCTGGTGGCCGGGATTGTTTGCGAAGAGCATTTGAGCTAGGCAATATTCCAGAGGAAGCCAGAGATATCATGATCAACTCGATACGACAATCGTCGCTGAAACAGTATGACAGTGCTCTACGAAAATGGTGGAAATTCTGCACCAAGGAAAAGATTGACCCATATAAGCCATCAACTACGGAAGTTTTAAAGGTGCTAGCGGAAGAATTCAAAAAAGGAGCTGCCTACAGCTGCCTTAATACTCTCCGATCGGCCATATCGCTACTTGTTGGGCCACACATAGGACAGGACCACAATATTCGCAGACTATTCAAGGGAATAGCTGAGGCTCGTCCACCGAAGCCTAGATACGATCGTACGTGGGATCCACGCATAGTGCTAGACTATATCAAGAATATGGGAAAAGATGAAGACATGCCATTGGACAGACTGGCAATGAAGGCTGTGACACTTCTCGCGTTGGTCACGGGTCAAAGAATGCAAACTTTGGCCTTGATCCGCGTGAAAAATATAAAATTGCAAGGAAATGCACTGTGGATTGAGATTCCAGATACGATTAAAACATCGGGGATGAATAAAAGACAGCCGCTTTTGAAATTGCCAATATTCGAAAAAGAAAAAGCCATTTGTCCAGTCTCAACGGTTCGGAGCTATATGAAACGGACTAAAGCGATTAGAGGGGAATGTGAATCACTTTTCATCACAGCAAGAAGACCTTATAAAGCCGTAGGATCTCAGAGTCTAAGCAGATGGGTAAAAAAAATGCTAGGTGAAAGCGGAATCGATACGCATATATTCGCGGCTCATAGCACCAGGCACGCGTCCTCATCTACTGCTAAATCTAAAGGAGTCAACATTGATGTCATTAGGGGAACGGTTGGGTGGTCTAGTAAATCAGAAACGTTTGCTAGATTCTACGATCGCCCCATAATACAAGAAAAAGACTCTTATGCAAGAGCAATTCTTGAGGATTGATAAATTACGTTCATATATATTTTTATATCTTATGTTTAAGACTGTCAAATAGACGCAGATAAAATAATAAATGCCACAATAACTTTAAATATCTACACGATGATCTTGAGGAAGAGGCGCGAAATACAATTGAACGATTAAACGAACTTACCTGTAAGTGATGTTTGATCGTAATTGTATGTAGCGCCTCTTCCGAAAGATCAGAGTCCCACCCAAATCTCTATGAATTATATAGTACAAGACCCATCTCCAAGCAGGAGATTTTCCCAGCGGATTGTGGCTGTACTTTAAAGTATGAATATGTCGGAGGAGAACACAGGGTCGGCGCACCCTGAGAGAAAAAAGTCCCTAGACTTTGAACTGTGGTTTTCTAGCGGCGAGTGGGGGTACTACACGATGATCTTTCGGAAGAGGCGCTACATACAATTACGATCAAACATCACTTACAGGTAAGTTCGTTTAATCGTTCAATTATTATGATAAGTAATAATATTAATCGCTATTGATGACCGGTCGAGAATTCTGACTTACCGACTCATCATTAGCCGCGGTCATGAGATCATTGGCCGGTACTCTGTAAAGCGCTGCGAGAATATCATTTTTCCGGTTGGATTGGGCTCCTACCGCGGCACCCAACTTCTCTGCTTGAACTTGAGCTCGGGCTGCTGTTTGATACAACTTGCGTTCGAATGGTGGGGCGCTCATACCGATCACAGCGTGAAATAGTCCTGCAGAATATCTTTATCATTATTATTGCTAATATTACTATCATTATTATTATTTAGGTTATTATTATTATTATTATTTTTATTATTATTATTATTATTATTATTTTTATTATTAAATGTTTGAAAAAAAATCTAAGTACCTTTCGAAGCCGGGGAAAGCACGAGAGCACCAGCTGCGATGCCTCCGGAGCTTTCACCGAATATTGTTACATTATTCGGATTGCCACCGAATTTTCGTATATTTGCGCGTATCCAGTTAAGAGCAAAGACCTGATCCTTGAATCCGGCATTGCCCGTCGCGTTTGGATGTCGCAGAGACAGGTAACCTGAGGTCCGTCGAATTTTTTTATCATCGTAAAAAAAAAATAGTCAACTGTACGAGCAATTGGCGAGACAAAATTAAGGGAATTTAATTACCCAATGGCCCAAGACGATAATTAAAGGAGACGTAGACTACGTCTTTCTCTACGATGTAATCCGGACGATAAATTTGGGTCGACGATGTTCCACTTGTCAGTCCACCTCCATAAATCCAAACCATCACCGATTTTAGCTTTCCAGGAATTTTCGCCAGATTCGTCTGCCGCAATAATAAGTATTTCATGGATATTGGAGAGATTGAATGTTATAATTTTTTATTTAGCCTCGTTATAGTTGATTTTAATGAGATAATACCACCGGAGTTACGACGTTCACGAACAAACAATCCTCGGAGCCTATGAATCTTCCCAGAAACGGATTGATCTGGGCACAGTCGGCTCCGTCGACGGTCGCGTTGCGGACCTTCGTCCATGGCACTGGAGCTACCGGAGGCTGTCCAAAATAATCCATTGACGATTACACAAGAAGAAAAAATCTCCGAGGTAGACCCTCGCAAATTCTTTTTTTTTTAATAAGAAATAAATGCATTTTTCGATCGTTCCATAATAACATTGAATTTTTCTCACATTATTTTTCTTATTACGCAAGTGCATTTGTGAATAAATGTTGGTTTCATAAATAACAATTATTTCGAATAAAGAGTTCTATATCGTTATTAATTTGAGACCGGCAGAAATAATAATGCAAAGCATGGACATTTTTTAAATTCAATATAACTTCTTCGGTGGTTTTTCTTGGCTCTAATTAATTGACAGTTTTTCATTCGATCAATTTGGGCTTCCTTATTGAATTATTTATCGTCGGACATGATTAACTCGTTTTCTTGTCATTTCTACCGAGGAGAACATTTGATCGTTTCTGAGATTCCAAAAACCATAGAATATTCATCATTTCTAAACGAATTTTCGCAGCACTGCAATATATCGCTTTACCTTGAATCTTAGATGTCCCAACGGAGCTTTCGCGTATGGAATGCCTTTGAAAGCCGCGTATTTCACACAATTATCGGTACTCAGTATTTCACCCTGTACAGGGCCAGAATCCGTTCTCACCACAGCCGTCAATTCACCAGTTCCGAAACTCACGCAAAAATTCACGAGCACGAATGTCACTAAAAGAAACATCGTGCTTTTCTTTTCAACTTCGCAGCAACGACTGCGCTTCTTAACCGCTTAATCTCGCTCTGTGACTCATATTGAACACGCAATGACGGTTATATATACTTCCTCGAGATAAATGCATAATTTTCCGGTCCCGGGTAATACCCAGTCTTGCGACAAGAGTAAGCAGAATGCACCACTACCGATGCAACGTTTATTGTTGCACCCAGAATCCCGTCCATAAAAAAAAACAAATACACAGCCACATGTGGATGGCGAATCGTGTTTGCGGGGACAAAGATAAAACGGGTTTAATTTTGTTGTTGTTGTTTTGATATTAAGATTGGTGGTATTATGTTTTGTAGCGAGGACTCGATAAAAATGATAACGTGGGTTGTATAAATCGGGTAAGTCTTCTTTATATGCAGCTGCAACAACGTTTGTGACATATACATATATGGGAGAATGAGAAGAGCGTGGCTATAAAGTTCTCTCAAGGCAACGTGAAAGAATTCTCGCTGCCTCGCCAGCCGATGCTCAGTCGGTAACTGGAACTGTGATTTGTTTTTTCGTTTGAAATATCAACCGTCTCCAAAGAAATCACAGTTTCGTGTTAGTGATCATACTTTTTCGAGCGATCGATTATCACTTAGGAGGAAATTAAGAGCAGGAAAAATTTATTTAGTTCGATGGATTTAATTCCAATGGATTAGTATAATCATTCGATTATTCGAATAATTCATGTTACTCAATTATAATTGAAAAGGCACGTTGTTTGAATGATATATGATGTGGTGATGTGTCAGAATGAACGGCGGAGGAACCACGGAGATATCCATTATTTAAAATCCTTTATTACGCCGACTTTGTTTTGATGTTGAGAAAAATAAAAATGTTATCTCATGAATTGCATGAGACGTTGATATATGCAGCCGAGGTACAATCGCATGGCGTAGCTCCAGCTTTTGGGGGACAATATTGGCGATGACATTTCGAGCCCAGTCAAAGTGAGAATTTTTTTATTCAACGAACTGTTACAAGAATTCGATGGCGATGAGATTATTCCATTGTCATGGAAATCTTTGCGAAAGCCAATGTAAATTGCTGCTACGCAGTCGGTGAATTTTTTCATCGACCTATACTATCATTATCGTAATTTTGAAGAATCGACTGTATCTATTGAGTTCCCACAAGTTTGAAGGGTGATAATTTACAGGGTTCGCTTATCACTCCACTCTGTTGCTGTAATTTTAAACCGTCGATCCGTCTTTTTTTCTTTTTTCTTTCAAAATGGTTACAAAGTTGCAAATATTCGGCTACTTCGAACGCTTATGAAATTACGATTTTGTGAATGTCGGATAGATTCGTAATTAACTGCATGACTAAAGTTTGGGAGGTAAAATCCATTTTAACGTTGCGACATTATCAACGTAGCGATTTAGAGGATCGACCACGTGTTTATCTTCAAGCATTACCGAAAATCTTTTTCGTCCGAATTTGGGTCAAATTACGAGATCTCAATAATTAAAATGTCAAGATAGGATTTTGTAATGATACGAATGATTGACGGTTGAATTAATCATGACATCCGGTAATTTTTCCGAGAAGCGGCCAACTGTTCAGTTGTACGAATTTCGCGACATCGCTGATAGATCTTGGAAGGACCGTTAGATTAGCTCCGATGTCGAAAATATTTCCCGCGAGTCCAGAGTCCGGCCATGCGACATCAAGAAATGAATCGTTTATCCACGAAGGAGTTGGATTGCTGTAATAACAAAGAAGCAATTATTTATAATATTATTTTTCATTCGATAACGTTTTGTAGAAATATTTTAAGCTATCCGTTCTACCCATATTTGGCAAAGTTCGTCCACATCGTTGTCATTCGGTAGATTACAAGACCTGTAGGATCTGCAAGATCGGTACTGTAATTGAGCTCAGGGATCAAGAATAGAAATGGCAGCTCGTCCGAGTGTCCCGGACCTTTGGATTTGAAAGAAAAATAATATATAAATCATAATAACCTAAAAAAAATCGCTAATTAAAATAAAACGTAATAAAATAAAATTTTACCTTTTCTACTATTGAGCCAACGAACAGTGTGAAGCGCTACGTCGGTGTAATACGATACCTGATAGTAATAAACAGGTTTGCCGTCGTTATTGGCAGCGTATATTCGTTGAAGCTGATCGATCTGGGATATGAACATTAAATCGGTAGCAATCTGTGAAATAATATACGGTATCGTCAGAACTTTGACCGTCGATAGAAATATTAATCAAAGATAATCCGTCAATTGGGTTTGAGAAAAAAAAGAAATCATAGGAAGAACATTTCGTAAAGTTACATCGCTGAGAATTTGAAGTTCGTTGGGGTTTGTTATTTCACCACCGGTCCATGAATCCGTGATATTTCTAGCTGCGGCGAATTTTTCCGGCATTTCCGAACGGTACGGATCAAACAAGGGCAAAGTCTCTCTCAAGTGTGGCATTACCTGCTTTACCGCTGTAACAAAGTTTTCTTTAATCAACCCAATATCATAAAAATATTAATTATAATGAATTACTATTAATTTTCGACGATACTTATGATGGTAAATGTAAATTATATCACGAAAATATTTTTTGTATATGTTTTACGTACGATACATAAACCATAAACCTTCTTGAGCCGCATATCCCATCATCTGTGGAACTTTGGTGTAGTTTCCGGTCGACCATTGGACGGCCGGGCACTGTGACATGAATATATCCGTGGCGATGCTTTCGTCCTCGATGGTGAGACCGGACGTGACGATCTGTCGAAAAAATTCAAAAATCGAAGAATTTTTTTCTTTTCGACGATTCGAGACCGATCATATTGCTTCATAAATATCATTCAATGAGAATCATTAATCATCGTTTATGATTAATAATGTGTATGTCGAATATTGATAGCCGGTCGAGAATCGTGACTCACAGACGAATCTATTGCCGCGTTGATGAGATCAAACGCCGATACTCTGTAAAGCGCTTCGAGAATATCATCTTTTCGCTTGGATTGAACTCCTATCGCGGCACCCATCTTCTCAGCCTGAATCGCAGCTTGGGCTGCGGTTTGGCACAAGTTGGGGTCGAATGGCTGGGCGCTCATACTGATCGCGCCGTGAAAAAGTCCTGCCAAATGATTTTTTATAATTCCTTTTATTTTTCAATACGGTAACAACTGATATTATTATTATTATTATTTTTTTTTTTATTATTAAATGTTTGAAAAAATCTAAGTACCTTTCGAAGCCGGGGAAAGCACATGAAGCCCAGCTGAGGTGCCTCCGGAGCTTTCACCGAATAGTGTTATATTATTCGGATTGCCACCGAATTTTCGTATATTCGCGCGTATCCACTTAAGAGCGAAAACCTGATCCTTGAATCCAGCGTTGCCCGTCGCGTTTGGATGTCGGAGAGACAAGAAACCTGAGGGTCGTCGAATTTTTTTCACAACGGTAAAAAAAAAAAAAAACCGTTGGCTGTTCGTGCAATTGGCGAACAAAGATTAAGGGAATTTAATTACCCAATGGCCCGAGGCGATAATTAAAGGAGACGTAGACTACGTCTTTCTCTATGATGTAATCCGGGCTATAAATTTGGGTCGCGGATGTTCCAGCTGTGAGTCTACCTCCGTGAATCCAAACCATCACTGACTTCAGCTTTCCAGAAATTTCCGCCAGATTCGTCTGCCGCAATAACGAGAATTTTATGAATATAGGAGAGATTGACTGATATAATTATTTATTCAGCTTCGTTATAGTTGATTCCATTGAGACAGTACCACCGGAGTTACGACGTTCACGAACAAACAATCCTCGGATCCTACGAACTTTTCGTCATAAAGCTCGATCTGGGGACAGTCGGATTGATCGGCGGTCGCGTTACGGACCTCCGTCCATGGCACAGGAGCTACCGGAGGCTGTCCAAAATAATGCATCGACGTTACACAAGGAAACAAATCTCCAAATTAGACCCTCGCATTGAAAAATTTTTTTTTTTTTCAAATTTTTATAAATTTTTAAAAAGTATTTTTTAATTGCTTTAAAATCAGATTTAATTATTTATAGCAATTCAATCTTATCCGTTTTTTGAAAGCAAAAAGTGCACACATAAATAGAGTTTATATCGAATAAATGGCAATTTTTTCGAATTAAGGGGTCAATGTCGTTTTCCATTAGAGAAATAATAAAATAATAATACAAAGTATTGACATCACTTATTTACTGAGACTTCTTTGATTTTTTCATCTGATCAATTAATCAATTGTTCATCAATTATCAATTCATTCTTCGTTGTAAAATTCAGCATCGTATTTTAGGTGTTCTGACATAATTAACTCGTTTTCTTGTCGTCGCTACCAACAGCAACATTGTTTATTCGAAGCATCCAAAAACCATAGAATCATAATAATTTCCAAACAAATTTTCGCAGTACTTCAATATATCGTTCCACCTTTAATCTGACATTCCCCAATGGAGCGGATATGGCTGATAGAATCCCTTTAAAAACCGCGTATTCCACACAATTGCGACTCCTAAGAATTTTACCCTGTGCAGGGCCGAGCCTTCTTCACCACAGCCGGCAATTCGACCGCTCCAAAATTACCGCGAAATTACATGAGCATGATTTTTAATATAAATCTGCTTCGATGGCGCTTATTCGCCCATTGTGACACAAATTAAATACGCAAATACGCAATATGTAAAAACACATATTTAAATACCCGACAGGCTATTATTTACATTTGACTACGATAATGAACGCGTTTCGGTTTTTCCTTTTCCGTAAGTTTGAAGGGTGATAATTCACAACGTTCTCTTATCACTCTACTCTGGTTCAACAATTCTAAACCGTCTTAACGAATTTTTTTTCAAATTGTTATAAAATTGAAAATATTCGTCCGCTCCGAGGTCCTATCAAATTATGATTTTAGGGTCTTCAGATAGATCGATAATCAACTGCATGACTGGAGTTTGGATAGATAGATCCAGTAGAACGTTTCGATCTCCTTCCCGAAGTTATTTATAGGTCTTGGCTCGACCACGAGTTCATCTCCAATGTTTAGCGAAAATCCCTTCGGACCGGATTTGGGCCAAGTTACATTCAATGGATACCCGTCGATCCAATTTGGAGTGGGATTCCTACGAATGACAAAATGTAAGACAACATTTCATCAGCCACCACGGCGAAAAAATTCGTATGAAAATATATCTTCCAAATCTACGAGTTTTTCGTTGGATAAATGTCACCAAATTTCAAAAAATCGCAACATATTCAATTCCCACTTCGGCATGTTTTTGTTTTTAAGTTTAGTTTTTTTGAAACATTTTCGTATATGGAAATGACACCCGACGTTTTTCTAAAAAAAGAATACATATGAAATTTTTACCAAAAAAATTATTCCTGTCTAAAATGATTTGTCAATGAATTTTTCTCCCACGTAAATATACTCCCATAAATCGCTTTTTACCCGTATTTTGCGAAATTAGTCCACATGGTGGAAACTCTATCGATATTACGAGTCACAAGGTCCTTCGGATCGAAAGTGTAATTGGCGTGTAGGGAGTAAAATAGATAAGCGATATCATCAGTGTGTGCGGCAGCTGTGTGAGCCATGAAAATAAAATGAATTAAATCATCACTATATCAATTTCCTATCGGGTACAGGGTACATTGTTATTTTCAGGACTGACCTTTGATCGGACAATGGCTGACGAAAGTGTGCGGCGCATTTTCCATGATGAATGAAATTTTATAATAAAACAAAGGTTGTCCCTCGTTATAAGCCGCGAAGATTCTTTGCGTAATATCGATATGAGTGACGAATAAAATTGCCGTCGTTGCCTACCAAAAAATCCCTGATATAAATGGCGTAACTAATATCCGGCCAATCATAATTAATCAGAATGTTAACTCAAGTCGTGTTACGTTTATAGAGGCTTGGAGAGTAGCAATGTTGTCTTCGTTCAAATGTTCGTAATCCAATGAATCAGCGATATTTCGAAATGCATCGAGAATTTGTGGCACATCCATGCCAAGGTAAGTCACCACGTCGATTGCATCGCTCATTAATTTGTCATACTCTCTCATATCTGTCGAATGTAATAAAATGTTTACTATCCGAAAGCCAATCTACGTTGAGGTGAAGACTTGGATGAAATAACGAAGAGTGCATGATACGACAAGGCTTCTAATTCATACTTTTGTTTTGGCACGTAGCAAATGCTATTGTCTCCTGTTCCATAAAACCAAGAATCTGTGGGACTTTGGTGAAGTTGCTGCTGAAGTACTTTCCGATGGAACACTTCGCGAGGAATACATCAGTGGCGATGCTTGCATTTTCGAGAGTCGGTGAAAAGACTACGATCTGTCAATCGAAACAATGCATTTTTTCCGTGTATGACAAAAAAAAACTGGTTGGTTGATTGGTTGAACAACAACGGGATACCTCGCCCAATAAATATGTGTTATAAGCGATTTGTCTCGCAGAGGCTGCGTAGAAAGCTTTCAGAACGTTTTCCTTATCAGCGCTGTTAGGTCTTAGCGTAGAACCAACCCTCATGGCTCTCATCATAGATTTCGCGGGGGTCTGAAATGCCCATGGCATCAGAGGCGCACCGCTCATGGATATCGCACCGTGAAAAAGTCCTTAAAATTTGTTAACAACAATTGCTGTTGGAAAAAATTTTTTACGTCCACAGCCGAAACTATTTGACAATCGAATAATAACAAAAAAAATGTTGAAACTTGCAAATTGCTTTCTTGCATTTGAGATAATGTACGAACATTAACTCAAAGTTTGCGGACGCTGGAGTCGTAACCGTTTGTCTCAAAAAATTCAAACCGCTGTCTAATCTGAGCAGCTTTCCCAATTATTGCGAGAATAACAAATGACATAGTCATTATGTGGCTGCATATATGAGCAAAATTTGAGCATTGTAGCTTAAACCGTTCATTTTCTGCAGACTCAAAATCCCGATAAAACATTATTAGACCGTCACAAATTTTCCTCCCAGAGAAAAAAAATTAATTAAAAAATCATCGTACCCACGGAAGCGTCTGATATAATGTGATATCCAACCGACATGCCTCCGGAGCTTGCGCCCATTATCGTCACGTTGTTACGATTGCCACCGAAATATTGAATATTCGCCTGTACCCACTTGAGAACGAGATTTTGATCCTTAAGGCCGGCGTTTCCGGTTGCATTCGGATGATTCAAGTTCAAAAATCCTGGCAATCATCGACATATTTCAATCTCTCGAAGGTTTGAGCGATTGATTAATAATTAATCTTTACCGAAAGCTCCGCTACGGAAATTGAAGGTAACTAAAACTACGTCCTTCGCAACGAGAATATCCGGTCCATAAAAGTCGATTCTCGACGAGCCGGTCATCCAAGCACCCCCGTAAATAAATACTATGACCGATTTTAATTTTTTCGGAATCTCTTCTAAATTCGTCTGACGGAATAAAATACGTGAAATTACTAATTCATTCGGACGATTATTATTCCGTATAATTGATTGAAACCTTCCGTTATTACCACTGGGGTGAAAACGTTGAGGAACAAGCAATCCTCGGAGCCTGCGAATTCACCGAACTCGAAGCGAAAACAATGGGTGGCTTCGGTCGTCGCATTTAGAGTTTTCGTCCATGGATCAGCGGGAATCGGAGGCTGTTACACGTTTTATTTATCGATAAAATCAGAAAAACAAAAATGCAAAAATAGCTGTCGCCTCTCAATGTACGGTTTCTTTCAGAACGGACGTGTTTCTCCCATAGCGTAACATAAAAGCCATTAAAATATATCCGTGGCAAACTGCTTTTGCAACGGTACGATGATTTCGACTCTCCGTTACGAACGAAAATTGATAACATAAGTAACGTAATCATTGGATACGAAACTTATAAAGTTAATATCATAAGGTTTATGATTTTCGATTAAACATACTGAATAGCATGAAGTGAAATATCAAAAATATTACGAGTTGACGATGTCAGTACAAACCGGAAGAAACAACATTGACCTGATTTTTTCGACTATTTTAATTTATTGATTTTGATTTATTTTATTTTCAATGATTTCTTTTTTTTCTCTACTAATAAAATTTGGACCTCACCTGGAATCGGAGATATCTAATTGGTGGTTTGGCGTATCTGATGCCCTTGAAAGCCGCGTATTTGGTGCCGTGCGTTGCGGATGTTAAAATTTCACCCTGAACAGGACCGTAAGTCGTGTTCACCACAGCCGTGAGCTCGCCGGCCGCAACGATCGCCATCGAAATAATCACAAGTATTGCCAGCATCGCTGACTTACTCAAAATGTTGTTGGCAAACGGACATTTCATCTTCGCTTCCACGAATTTTAATTCGGTTAAATTAAAAACAAACTTTGTTCGTGAATGATAAAATTGTGGAGTTTATCAATTTGAAAATTAATGAAAACGTAAAATAATAATTGTTCGTGGAGGGACTAAATAAGGCTATGATGGGAATCTGGTTACCTTGTGTGACTTTGAAGTTGTATGCATCCGCTTTATAGCTTTCAACGTATGTCCGTCATTTTTTTTCAAGATAATGTGACATCATAAATTTCTGATAAGCAGCGCGAAGTTCGCGAATCAGTTTATCACCAAAATTTACATACATTGTCACATTTTAAAACATTTTCATATCTTACATCATATTTTCGTTGCAATACCAATTTCCCTTAAGCAGTATAATAATAATAATAATAATCAAAACAATAATAATAATAGCAACAAGTACTATTTATATTAATGTACCCACGTCATTCACACAAATATGTTCAAATCTGTGTATAGTTTTGTCCAGCAACTAATTTTTTTGTATCCATATGTGTTGGAAGCTCCGATTTATTCATTTTCATACAAACCGTATCAGTTTTGACAAAATAATGATGCGAATGAAAGTCGATAATCGAAGACAATCTTTTGCAACCATAAAAAATTCAATCGATTGAAATTTATTATATTTCTAAAGTATGGGAATATTGAAAGAAAAAGGGCCCACATTCCTTTTACACACGACCGTCTTCGTTCTGGTCGTACATCCATTCTCCCCGCCGATGATCAAGTTATTCGCTGCTTCTATAAGTTCCGTGCCCAGACCAATCGGTCTGCGAACAACTTTTAGATCAAATCCAATGTCTAGGGCCCTACCGTCACAACCCGACGGCGGCCACGTTATACCCAATGGATGATCGTCCACCCAATGAGGTGTAGGATTGCTAGTAATAATAATACCAATAATAGTAATAATAATAACTTTGTTACCGAGTGAAATGAATTATTATTATTATTTCTTACCCGTATTTGGCAAAGTTTGTCCACATGGTGCTAACGCGGTGGATCATTAGCCCCGTGGGGTCGTGTAGACTGTGATTGTATTTGGCATATTGAACGTAGAATATGTAAGCAAGATCGTCCTCGTGACCAGGTCCTTCGGACGAAGTTTGACAAATTTAATCGACTTGTTCCGTAAAATTGTAATTCTGGAAAATGAATATTGAATGATTTACTGACCGACAATCTGAGTGTTCTGCACGAGATTGTGAAGAGAAGTGTTAGTCGCGAATGTCATGTCGTAGTAGTAGACCGGTTGGTCGCCGTTGCTGGCGGCGAGAAATCTTTGAGCCGTGTCGATTCCAACTTTGAAGAATATATTTGTCGTTACCTAAAAATTGAAAAAAAAAATCATTTATTCTTAATGATATAAAAAAGGTGAATGAATATAAAAATATTTAGTGCCATTATCGATATTTCAATATATCAATATTATTATCTATAATTCAATTAATCGATATTAATACCGATATTCTTGTGGAATTGAATATTATTCAGCAAGCGGTATTCCGTATGTTTCAGGACATCGTCCGGAACTTCAAAGATTCAAATTGTCGAAAAATTACAAAATTAGAATCGCAAAATCCAACCGATTGATTTTAGTCGATGAAAAAATGATATTCTCAACAATTTTCACAACCTTTCCGGAAAACCGATAAACTGTCGCGTTAAATGATAATTTTCGAGGTACCTACATTGACGACTTTCTCAAACACGTTTTTGCCAAGATTCGCGATCAAATTTCCTACCGGTCCAAGCAGAGCTTTGATCGGGCGTAGTATCGTCGATGGGTGAATGAACAAAGCTCGATCGAGTGTTCTCGACAAAACGGATATATCTGTAGGCATAAAAAAAAAATCGTAATTGGCTCGATAAATATTTCTTCTCTTGTTCGGTGTAGTTGCATTTAATTCTCGCACGTACAACTGAGAAAGGCCACTGTTTCCTGTTCCATGAAACCGATCATTTGGGGAACTTTGCTGAAATTTCCAGTGTTGTATTTGTTAACGGCACATTCCGTCAAAAAAGGTTCCAGGGCGATTTTTTTATCCTCGAAGGTCGGTGTAAATGATACTCCCTATCGCAAATACAAACAATGATTTTATCTACAAATATAGAAAGCAAATTTTTATCGGGCAATGTTCTGTCGAATCTATGAGCTTGGTACGCACAAAATAAATTTGCGTCAGAGTTGCCTTGAGATTATTTTAATTATTATTCTTTTATATTTTTATTTTTATTTTTTTTTACCGGGCTGACTAAGGGTGCGGTTCGAACAAGGTCGTCGACCGAAGCCCCGTAGAAAGCCTTGAGGAGTTTATCCTTGTCAGTCGAGGTTTCTCCGATATAAAGACCGAGCGTCGTAGCTCGTGTCACGGCATCAGCGGGGAGAGTGAATCCCCAGGGAACCAATGGCGACCCACTCATGGATATCGCACCGTGAAAAAGTCCTGCACGTTAAAAAAAAAAGAGAAAAGGCGAGTTTCGTCAGAATCATTTTAAGAAAGAAAGAAGTATTATTGATAATTCCAAAAGTTTACTGAGAATTAATTTCCATAGACGATGAATATTGCAGAAATCAATGGAAATTTTATGCAAGTTCCGAAGAAGGATATAATATGTATATATTTACAACGAGGAAAGAAACAATTTTTTGTACTAGGGAATTATTGTTCCGTACCTGCTGAAGCTTCGGAAACAACGTGAAAACCAACTGACACAGCTCCGGCACTTTGGCCGAATATCGTGACGTTGTTGGGATTGCCACCGAACTTCTCAATATTCGCCTTCACCCACTTCAGAGCCAGATTCTGATCCTTCAAGCCGGCGTTTCCAGTTGCATTTGGATGATTGAGGCTCAGAAAACCTTAGCGATAATGATAGCAGGAATCGAAGTTGGCAAAACAGTGAAAAACAAATTAATAATAATAGAAATTATAATACTAACTAACAATAATAATAATAGAGAAACACTATCGTTACCGAGAGCTCCAAGACGATAGTTCATAGAAACGTAGACGACATCTCGCTCGAGTATATAATCCGGCTGGAATCGGGGGTCCAAATATGACCCGGCTAAAAATCCGCCTCCATAAATCCAAACCATAACAGATTTTAGTTTCTCCGGAGTCGTTGTCAAATCAGTCTATCATTGAATGAAAAAAACGATGAATTAAGATTTTGACGTATCTTTCGTTGTCTGTTCACATCAAGACATTTTTAAAGCCTAGGAGTCCACTTTGACATTGAATGGCCGAAAAAATGAATTTTTCAATATTTTTCATATTCTCTTGTGGTCAATTCGAATGGTAATGAAACTTTACAATTTTGCATCTGAGATTCTATTCTTAACCAATCGCGTGATTTTTCGCAATCGTCGTATCTCGAATTTTGCAAGTGTGATTCTAAAATGATTCGAATTGAACGGAAAACAGAGTAAGACGGATAGAAATCGGAAGATGAATTCCGCGTGCGAAATTCAATCATCGAGTTCGATCGTCGAATCGTTAGTCTGAATTGGAGATCCGTATTACGACAGTCGTGTAAACGCTCAGAAACAAGCAATCCTCGGATCCTCGGACGGTGTTCTTGGCAAGATCTATTTGAGGGCACTCGTGTCCCGACGAGGAGGCGTTGAGGGTTTCGGTCCATGGATCCACGGGAACCGGAGGCTGCGTACAAAACGCGATACATGAAATTAAATTTAATTAAAATAAAATAAATTAAAATAAACCAAAATAAAATAAAATAAAATAAAATAAAACAAAATAAAATATAATAAAATAAAACAAAATAAAATATAATAAAATAAAGTAAAATAACCTTGAACCTGACTTACCCTGTATCTGAGATAACCAACCGGGGCCTTAGCGTATCTGATACCCTTAAAAGCCGCGTATTCGACCGACTTTACAGCTGTTTTCGATATCATTCCCTGTACAGGACCAGTAGTGGTATTGACCACGGCTGTAGGTATCCCCGTTACGATTATCGCCATAAAATCGATCATCAAAATCATCGACAAAACGTACATTTTGGAGTTCCGAAACATTTCAAAATCCCAACGATCGTTCGTCGACCGAACCTCAAGGCCGATGTACAATCGATCGAAACTTCCGCCAAGGAAAACTTACAAAACACGAACCTACGTCAACCGAAACGCCTTCCTTTAATACTTTCTTCGTCGGCCGTTATCGAGAGATCGTAGATAGAAAATAATGACCATTGGCTGGCGTATTCGCTTATATCCAACCGTTCTTACGGGAAAACTCGAGAAGAAATGGAAAACAATAAAACTACGACGATTTTAATGAAGATCGTAGTGTGATGATTGAGCTCAGTCGGCGCCTGTAGATGTTTAATATTGTCTCGCAGTGGCTGATGTCAGATTACAAAAAATTAACTGCCTTACGGCCGAGTCGATTAAACGATACATTAACGTTTTTTTCATTTTTTTTTCTAATATTTTTTTATTTCAATTGTAGTATCGTAATGGAAATATTTTAGATACAGAACCGATAAATCTACGACGATGATTGCGGAATGCTTTGGTATTTATTTTTTTTATTGATTCGCCTTTGAGATCACCTTACGGAATTGATTCTCATGCATTTATACAGTTCGTTTGACTTCTGATGTGTCGAACAAATGCCCGACTAGCGAACACGGGTTTCCGTTATCGTGAGATATTGTATGGCGAACGGATTAACATATTTAACACACCGATTTAATCATCGCCCAGCAGTACGGAATTGTGTCGCATCGTGCGAACATTGTTATAACGAGCGAGAGTGTATCCCAAGTGTAAGAAGAATTATTCAGTAATCGAGTTTTCAGACTTTCGATGACTCAGCTATCGTGTAACGGGATACGTCCGACGGTATTAACATATTAAGTGCACCGAGCTCGGCGATTATCAGTTATGTCGGCGTTGCTCGCGTCGAGTAGTCGTTGTTTAATTCTCTCGATCGGAATATTCCGATTAAAATTTTTGAGATGGGAATATAACATTTTCTCGTTATTATTCGAAGTATTCAAAAAAATTAGACTCGTTTTTTTGACACATTTAACGTGGTCAACATATATGCAGAGAAAAAAAACCAAGCCCCTGAAATGCAAATTTAAGTTATTTCCCTACATTTCCGTGAATGATGTATTTATCAATAATTGTGTTCTTGTGTCATCAACTGTATCGACGTTTTTGGTCGATCGTCATGACGCCGCATCCATGGTCCAAACCTATTGTTTCCGTGATCGCAGATTTAATTATCTCCCCGTTCAGAGTCATGGGTCTCGATACGACGCGCAGTTCCTTTCCGATTTCCAGAGCGCGGCCGGAAGGTCCAGAATTCGGCCAAGTAACGTTCAACGAACGATCGTTGATCCAATGCGGCGTTGGATTTCTGTAAAAAAATTAATGCGAAAAGTCAAAAAGAAAAAACTAATTGAGCAAACAAACAAATCTGAACATTTATTTTTATGCAGGTAATTACCCATATTTCGCAAAATTTGTCCACATGGTTGACACGTGGCGAGCGGTGCGGGCTATGGGACCGTCGGGACCGAGATTGTCGGTGATGAATGGATACCAAAAAACGTAAGCTAGATCGTCACTGTGCGTTGCACCTTTGCGAAATTATTAATAATTAACAATCATTATTTTCGTTCTCGCTGGAAAAAATAGAATCTACATACACACATATATTTCGACATTTGTCACTAACCGTAGTATTTAGTTTTTACCAGCAAATCAT